>CM038682.1:504414819-504874542 GCA_021605205.1 Aegilops longissima | reverse complement strand
GAGAAAGTCAAGCTGATTCGAGATAGACTCAAGGTAGCTCACCGAGGCGTAAGAGTTATGCCGACAAGAACGCAAGGAAGTAACATACAAAGCGGAGACCGGGCATATCTTCGTGTCCTCACTTCGTGGAATCAAGAGATTCGGTGTTAAAGGAAAGTTAGCACCCGGTTCATTGGCCCTACAAAACTCCTCGAACATCGTGGAGAAGTTGCTTACAAGTTGGAATTGCCGAAGGATTGTCCGGAGTTCATGATGTCTTCCATGTTTCTCACGAAGAAATGCCATGCCAACATGGCCGATATTCCGCTGAGAGACACGGTGGCCCCTAGAGGCCATACAGCCTTTCGCGGTGATCTCGACTTATGAGGAGAAACCCGTCCGAATTCTCGAGACTGCTAACAGAGTCACCGCAGAAGATCATCAAGTTTTGCAAGGTGCTGTGGAGTCATCATTCCGAGGAGGAAGCCACCGGGAGCGAGAAGAAGACCTCCGCCGAGACCACCGCACCTATTTGTTAGCCAACCCGAATCTCGAGGGCGTAGATTCATCTTAAGGTGGTAGGTTTGTAACATCCCAAATTTCCCATTTGGAATGTTTTACAATTATAGCTAAGCATCTATGCATATTGTTTGAATTGAGTGACATTTGAAGTATTTTGAAGATTTTGAGTTTGTTGGAATTGAATTCAAATTGGCGGATGAATTTATTTCAAAACAATGCCCGACAAATACTTGAAGTATGAGAGGAGTAAACATGACACTCAAAAATGTCGATGAAAAACTTTGCCAAAAGTTTGAATTCAAATCTGATTTTATTTGGGATTTTTAGAAAATGTTTTTTTAAAAGTTTGAGTTTTGCCCTCGAAAAATGTTCAAATTGTAGGAATATTCCTTGATCATTTTGATATATATATGTCCTATATAAAAATATATATTTTATTCTCTCCTCTCCCTAATTCAAAAAAGGAAAACCCTAGGCGCCAACCAGTGCCAACCAGCCCCAAGCGCAGCCAGCTCAATGAGCTGAGCCAGCCCAGCTTGCCCAGCCGACCAGCCTAAGCGCCTGGCCAACCCTTCCTCGGTCGCCCGAAATCAATCCCCTCCTCTCTCACCAGCCTTGCGGACCCCACCCCTTCTTCTTCTCTCCACGCCACACCGCCGCCGCCTTGCCGGAACTCAAGATCCCGGATCCTCCCCGATTCCCCCTCCTCCAAGTCGGCCGCCCCTATAAAACCCCCCCTCGACCCGTTCCCCACTTTCCTCGCCAAACCCTCCACTCGCCAATCTCGCCGGAGCCAGACGCTGCAGCCACGCCATTACACGCCCTTGCCGCCTCGGCCCCCAGCTCCACCGACCCCACCACCGACCTCACTCGCCCACACTCACCGGACGTCCCGCCGTCACCCCGGACCACCGAGCCACTGCCGTCTGTCGCCTCGAAGTCGTCGTCCGTCAGCGCTGTCGCCACCGCGGTGAGTCGCCGGAGCCGCCCACCACCGTTCGATCTAAATCTAGGGCCTAGATTAGACTAGCGAAGGGGTACGGTTTATTTTAAATAAAGCCCGGTTTAGTTTCGGTTTATTTTGGTTTAGTAGCGGTTAGTTAGACCGGCCCGAATCGGTTTATTCTCTCGGGCACGATTTAGTTATTTGACGCCTGAGCGTTAGATAGGCCCGTTAGCGCCAAGTTTTCTTTTAATTAATTTTTTCGTTTCTGTTTTTAACAGAATAGTTTCAGTTTTGTAAAATCCATATCTTTTAGGTTACTTAATATTTTTAGTTGATTCTTTTTTGTTAGTTTGCAAATTTGTTGTAGTTTCTGTAGAAAATATGTTTAGTCATATTTAAATTATTAGAAATTGTTTTATTTTAGTTTTAGACAGATTAGTATTTCTACTATAAAATGAGTTAAGATTATTTTATTTTAGTGATTCTTTTTGTCACTACTTTGTTTTGACCTTGCCTAACCGTAGGAATTTATTTGGGTATTTTAGATTTAATAAAAAATAGTTTTAGTCAAAATCATGTGTTTCTTATTTATTTAACTAGCTACTATTTTCCTATTGTTTTCTTTAGTAAATAATTTTATTTTACCCATGTTATAGTTTATTTTAGATTAGTTTCTGTAGTTTTAGAACATGGACTTTTATTTACAGAAAATAAAAAGTTTATTTTATTTTCTTTTCTTGTTAGTTGTTGGCTTGGATTCCTTTGAGTTTTTTTTTGGTTTTGGTTCAATTGTTTTGTGTATTATGTTAGCATGCTGTTATGTTAAGTGATTGTATGTTCTTATGCTTATATGATTGTTGTTTGCCTCGGTAGAATTTCCGGATTGCGAAGCTTGCTATCACGAGTCCCTAGCTTTCGAAGACCGTCAGCAAGGCAAGTCATTTGACCATGTTTTCTTTTACAATGCCTATGATTTTATTTGCATTAGAATTATACCTCCCCACCATGCATGCAGTAGGAGAATTTTAAGTTATGTTCTTGAGTAGTATCATGAGGTAGGATGAACCCAATTCCCCTTGTTACCATTTGCTTCTGGGATTAAGTAGTTTATTTTGCTATGCTCATAGGCGGGTTGGTTGAGTGATTCATAAGGGAGATGTGAGTCAAGATGATGACAACCCCATGACTTCAAGCTCAAGATGGACTTCAAAATTCACTCTTGGGTGGAGGATTTGTTGACGGGCACCTGGAGAAAACCAGCGTTGGCCGGGATGCATGGAGAAGCGCCATGACATCTTGCGAAAGCTTCACCTAGCCACGAAGAGACGGATGGATACCCCATTGACCGAAGCTTACTGTGTGCAGCCGCAAGCCATTATGGGCTCGGCTTGGTGGACCCTAGGTGTGACTCGCCGGACGGTGCTACGAGATGTAGAAGAACGGTAGGATTGATGGGTACCGATAAAGGCCAGAGGAACTCTTCTTCGAAGACCTGTTGTCGTTCGTCCGCCTTCAAACACCGAAGTGCGAAGACTTAAAGGAGGAACGATTCTTGCGGTAAAGTGCATAAACCTCTGCAGAGTGAAGATCTAATCGGTTAGCCGTGTCCCCGTTTTGGACAATTTGAGCCTCTAGAACTTGGAGTATTTCAAAATCTCAACACCGAACTTAATAAATTAATTGAGGGGTTATTTAATAATTAGGGAATGAGATATTGGTTGGCGGAACCGCCTCAATAATTACCAACATTTTGTAGTATTTGCAAACAAGTCCTTGTTGTAGGAAAAAAGCGGCTTTTTCGCAAAACAATAAAACTTAGAGCCCCACACCAAATTGCATATAGTGTTAGTAATGTTATTGTTATTCTCTTCATGACTTGCGGCATATTCAAAATGTTGACCTACACGGTACAACGCCTTATGTTGCGGAGGAGTATTCGATCAGAGTGAGGCTACGATCCACGCTCCGCCATGATTTCTCGCAGAGCTAGGAATGGAGATATCATCCGCATTGTAGAGGACGACTCCATTCTCTCATATGTCCAAGACTTGGAGTGTCTCCTCAGAAACGGGAGATCCGGACTCACCAGAACTCAAGGTACACAAAGGCTGTTGTTCCGTGAACTGAACTCGAGGAGAAAGCACACGCAGATTCCTTGACCATGAAGAAGAAATCAAGGATTTCATGGAGAGAGTCGACAAGCTGAAGATGGATGTTGCCGCATTAGAGGAGAAGATGGACTTGGGAGAAGACCTTTTTCCGAGTGGAGATGACGGACCCCTCGTGAGAAATGACCAGGATTATGAAGAGAGCTCCACCGAAGAAAGCCGCAAGAGGAGGCGCCACACCAGAGGACGCCACACCGAGAACGCCGCACTGTGAGGACGCAAGGATAATTGATGAAGACATTTAGTCGAATCGCCATGTTATTTTATTTTTCCGTCGATCGCTTAGGCCGTTATTTTCGATTAGTCGTGAAAATTTGTAATCCGAGATTGAACCATGTTTGAGATGATTGAATAAATGATTGGTGTGATTATGATTGTGCATTCATATGGGTAGTGATATTTTCTCATTAGACCCTTGTTCTATTCTAATTTTCTCATCCACTCCAAAACACCAGATGCCTCCGAGACGTGACCCGGTCTCAACTTTCCGCGGAGCTCACCCACTGATCCAAAGCGAGAATGCCCTCATGCGTATGCTCATCCGAACCGTAACAACAACAACAACAACAATCCACCGCCACCAACCCCTGTTGACAACTTGCGCTTCCTAAGGCTGAATCCGCCAGTTGTTCTCTAGCAAAGACCGAGCCGATTGTGGCCGATGATTGGCTCCGCAAGGTCGGAAGGAGTTAGCCACTCATTGGATGCACAGATGCAGAGAAGGTGCGCTTGCCGCGACATCAACTTGATGGACCTGCAGCCTCTTGGTGGGAGAACTATACCGCCACTTATCCCATCGCCACCATCACGGGGATCAGTTCCAACAGGCTTCAGACCGCTCATGTCTCACCGGAGCCATGAGTCTCAAGAAGCGTGAGTTCCAAACTTACGCCAGGGAACCGCATTGTGGGGCAAGACGTGGATGAGTTCAGCAAGTTAGCTCGCTATGCCCCTGATGATGTGGCCACAGATGCCGATAAGCAGGAAAAGTTTCTCGAGGGACTCAATGACGAGCTGGGAATGCAGCTAATGGTGGCTACTTTCAACAACTACCAGAGCTGGTAGACAAGGCCACCATACTTGAAGGCAAGCAGCAGCAGATTGATAGTCGCAAGCGGAAGTATGGCCAGGGAAGTACAACTCGAGCTCAGCAAGCCCTGCTATGCCCCATACTGAGAGGGCATACCCATCACACCCATGGAGGACATAATCATGGAGGACATAACCATGGAGGAAATGGGAACAACCGCAACTCCGATAACAAGACAGGCAATGGAAATGGCAATGGCAACCAGCATCGTCCTGCCTCGGCTCAGAAGGATCTGAGTCACATCACCTGCTTCAAGTGCCGAAAACAGGGCACTATGCCACCGACTGCCCGGAGGCCAAGCAGAGGAATGGAAACGGCAATGGAAGCTCAGAAAGAAGCCCAACCCTTTTCCTCGTGCTCGGGTGAACCACATTGACGTGGAGGACGCCTATGATCAGCCGTACATCGTGGTTGGTAAGTTTTATTAAATTCACATCCATATTGGTACTTTTGATTCGGTGCAACGATTCATTTATATCAAGGGTAGTTGTGGAAAAGTACGGGTTGCCCACTAGAACCCTTAGAAGCCCTCTTCACGCCGAGTTCCGCAGAGGAGAAATGATGGCAGCTTAGGCTGTCATGCAACCTCAACATCGGAAACCATAAATTTCCGCAGACTCATAGTATTGGAAACCCAGACCTTGGATGTAATCCTAGGCATGGATTGGTTGACGAAGTTTGAAGGAAACATAGGCTGTGCAAGAAGACGATTCTGCTCACCACTCCGAGCGGAAGAGGATCAAGTATGTATCCGACGTACCCGATGAAGAATCAGTGAATTCCCTCACGGAGTTGTTCAGAGGAAGTGCCAAGAGTGCAAGATTTTCCGATGTGTTTCCGGAGGAATTACGGGAATGCCACCGACGAGACATTGAATTTCTGATTGAGTTATTGCCCAAGCACAGCCCCAATATCCAAGAGACCCTATCGGATGCCCCGAACGATTTGAAAGAGATCAAGAATCAAATTAATGAGCTATTGGAGAAAGGATATATTCGCCAAGCTTCGTCACCTTGGGGAGCCCCGTTCTTTTGGTAGAGAAGAAGGATGGAACCCTGAGAATGGTTAGGATTATCGTTCGTGAACGACGTGACCATCAAGAACAAGTACCCTCTGCCGATGATTAATGACCTATTTGATCAGCTAGTTGGAGCCAAGGTATTCTCCAAGATCGATCTTCGATCAGGGTATCATCAGTTGAAGATCCGTGAAAAGGATATACCCAAAACAGCATTTACCACCAGGTATGGTTTATATGAGTATACCATCATGTCATTCGGATTGACTAATGCCCTCGCATACTTCATGAATTTGATGAACAAGGTATTTATGGAATATCCGGACAAGTTTGTCGTGGTGTTCATCGATGATATACTGATTTTCTCAAGAGCGAGGAAGAGCATAAGGAACATTTATGCCTAGTTCTAGAGAAACCCGAGAACATCGCTTGTATGCCAAGTTCAAGAATGTGAATTTTGGCTGAAGGAAGTCGGATTCCTTGGACATGTTATTTCAGAGAAGGAATAGCAGTTGACCCCACCAAGGTTGTATCACCACCGATTGGCGGCGCCCACCTCACCAAGGAGATCCGCAGCTTTCTCGGACTCGCAGGATATTATCGGAGGTTTATTGAGAATTTCGAAGATTGCCAAGCCCATGACCGAGCTGTTGAAGAAGGACGCCAAGTACATTTGGACCGAGGATTGTGAAGCCGGTTTCAGAATTGAAGAAACATTTGGTTACAGCCCCAAGATTGATTTTGTCGGACATACACAAGGATTACCAGTATATTGTGCGCTTCTCGTCAGGGACTCGGAGGAGTACTCATGCAGAAGGAAAAGTTGTAGCTTATACCTCCAGACAGCTACGACCACACGAGATGAATTACGCCACACATGATTTGGAGTTAGCAGCAGTAGTGCATGCACTCAAGACCTGGAGACATTTCCTTATCGTAAACCATTGCGATGTTTACACAGATCATAAGAGCTTGAAGTATATTTTCACGCAGAAAGAGTTGAACCTCAGGCAGAGGAGATGGCTAGAGCTAATCAAGGACTATGACATGAGATTGCATTACCACCCAAGAAAGGCTAATGTTGTAGCAGATGCTTTGAGCCGTAAGAGTTATGTGAATACTCTTATAGCGGGAGGATTACCCCAGGAGTTAGTCGATGACCTCGAGATCTTCGATTTGGAGATAGTTCCGAGAGGATATGTTGCAACTCGGAAGTTCAGTCCACTTTGGCGAAAAGAATTCGTGAAGCCTTAAGTCGGACAAGGAAATTGATGAGATAAAGAAAAGGATGAATGAAGGAAAAGCTAAAGGGTTTCGTAAGGATGAATACGGAGCTATATGGTACAGCCACACGTAGACTTGACTGCTTCGGTTGGTCGCTACACTTTTCTCCCTGGACAGATCTTACGTGTTCGGGCGGCTTTGCATCGCGGGCCAATTCACTTGGCCATCTGAGCAGATCGAAGCTACGCCCGCCATCGAGTCAGATTTGGGAGTTTGAACTACACGCCCGACATCCGCGGAGACTTGATCTTCGACGGATTCGAGCCAGCCAAGCGCTGCCAAGACTGTCTCGATGGGCACGATCTAGCTCTGCCCAGCAGGCCTTGAAGTCGCACTGAGAGTCCGCCCCGACCCTTAGCTCGAGCCGACTTCCGATCGAGGACGAGTGGTTGACACCGCTCGGGGCTATGATCTCTACGGCGATTGAGCCGAACTCCATCCTGTCGCTGCGAAGACCGTGACTCCAAGGTGCCGGACTCTCTCCGGACTCGAACCTCCAGGCCCGCTAATCGAATCCGATTGGGCGCCGGTCATGGAGTTCACTGCCATGGACATCTTTCAGACTCGCCCTTTGGCGACATCCTGAATTCACTAAAGTCTCTCTTTATCTCGAGAGCCTGGCGGACTACGGTCGGGGAAGGTTGGGATGCTTGATGACGAAGAAATTCAACACCCACCCACCACCCACTTTGTAGCCACTGTCGATGATTTAACTGACATGCTCGACTTCGACTCCGAAGACATCAACGGTATGGACGACGATGCTGGAGAC
This sequence comes from Aegilops longissima, assembly GCA_021605205.1. NCBI lineage: Eukaryota > Viridiplantae > Streptophyta > Magnoliopsida > Poales > Poaceae > Aegilops > Aegilops longissima. The sequence goes on along the minus strand of CM038682.1, from coordinate 504,866,763 downwards.
GACCAAGAACCAGCGCCTACAAGGCACTGGATGGCCACCTCAACTTACGATATATATATGGTGGATAGGGAAGCGATAACGAGGAACGACGAGACGCTGCGAAAGAAAATCCCCTTGGGAAGCAGTCAAAGCGGCGGCGTAAGCGCCGCTCAAAACCCCACCTCGACAAAGATAGCGCCCACACAGACCCAGCCATAGAGCAGGGTGAGCCGGCCGACGACGAACATGCCATTGAGCAACCATCCGAACAGGCCAACTTGGACAAACAACCCGTCCCCGGCAAGGACAACAGTCCGGACGATCTCACGCCGGACACGTCATTGGATCAGAAGAACCTCCACAAAGAGCTCCTCGCTACTGCGCGTAGCTTGAAAAAGCAGAAACAGAGGCTCAGAACAGCGGAAGACGCACTCCGAATGAGATGGAGTAAATTACTCAACACTGCAGACAAATATGGCGACAGCCGCCAAGCAAAGAGCTACCCAAAGCACAAACTACTGCCCGAATTCGATGAGGAGGCCGTAGAGCCCCCACGATAAAAAAACAAAGAGGCCGCCGGGTTGGATAGACGACCACATGGCAATCGTAGAGCGGCAAGCGGCGCCGCACACAAGCCGGCACGCGATCCGCATAAGGATTCGCACCAAAAGGATGGCCCAGTTAGATCTATCTACGGGCCAAGGAAACAAGTTATGGCGAGCAATACAACATGTCAAATATCCGAACATCACGGCACACCCAAATACAGGGGCGCCGCGCACCCTCTATGTTTCACCGACGAGGTGCTGGATCATGAATTTCCAGCGGGATTCAAACCCGTAAACATAGAGGCATACGACGGAACGACAGACCCTAGAGTCTGGATTGAGGATTATATCCTCCACATACACATGGCCAGAGGAGATGATCTCCACGCCATAAAATACCTACCCCTCAAGCTCAAAGGGCCAGCCCGACATTGGCTTAAAAGCCTCCCCAAAAACACCATTGGTAGTTGGGAAGAGCTTGAGGATGCTTTTCGGGCCAATTTCCAGGGAACCTATGTCCGACCTCCGGACGCTTGACGATCTAAGTCACATAACCCAACAGCCCGAGAGTCAGCTCGAAAATTGCGGAACAGGTTCCTCACCAAAAGAACCAAATATTCATTTGTCCAGGACGCCGAAGCCTTAGCAGTTTTTAAACACAACGTCCGAGACGAATGGCTCGCGGAGACACCTTGGCCAGAAAAGCCAAGAACAATGGCCGCACTAACAAGCCTCATGACCCGCTATGCTGGAGAGGATAGCTGGCTAGCAAGATGCGATACCAGCGACCCAAGTACATCCAAGTCGGGGATGGGAATGGAAACCACGATGCAGCAAGGACCAAGTGCTAGATTAAGGAACGGTCCAAAGAGCGCGGCAATAACGCCGGATTCAAAAGCTCACGACAGAACATTAAAAACTGCCCTTAAGGACAATAGCGATGAGCTATCCAACTTAAACAAAATCTTGGACAAGATATGCCAAATCCACAGTACTCCTGGAAGCCGCAAACCATACCCACGAGATTGTTGGGTCTTCCAGCGATCCGGCAGACTCAACGCCGAACACAAGGGCTCGACACACCAAGTGAGGATGATGACGAGCACCACAAGCAGAGCCCGGAAAACAAAAAGAATTTCCCACAAGAGGTCAAACAGTAAACTTACTTCAAGTAACAAAAGGAAAAGCAGAGGCACCCATTGAATTACGCGCCGCACAATCTACCCCAGCGGAGTCCCAACACTGGTTGTCAAACCAATTACCTTCGACCATCAGGACTTGTAACACCTGGATGATTAAGGAACAGTAATCACCCCGGTTACTAATGGCTAACCTCACGTTGATTCGAAACCGGTCTGCAAATAAATTCGAAACAAAAGCAAAGATAAAAGGGTTTCGAAAACTAATTCTAAAATGCTCCGGGGTTTTCTAAAATACCTAACTAATATTGGTGGGGTGCACTAATATTTACGAAATGCCAAAACAATTTAAATAAACCAAAACAGAAAAAGAAAATTAACAAAAAGAGAAAAGAAAGAAAATAAAACAGGGAGGGGGGATAACCCCCCCCTCCGGCCCAGCCAGCCTAGCCCCTCTCCCTCTCCCTTGGCCCATCCCCTCTTCTCCCCCCCCCTGGGCCGGCCCACCGGCCCAGCCGCCACCCCACTAGACCCCCATCGGTGGCTAACCCTAGCCACCGCCCCTCGCTCACCTCGCTCCCAGACCTGATCTAGATCGGGCAGGAGACCACCGACCGAACCCCCGTCCTCCACCTCCACCTCCGATCCCCGGCCCCCGCCTCCGTCCTCCCCTCCTCCTCCTCGCCGAGCTCCCTCCTCCCTCCGTCGCGGCCCCACCGAGCAGCCGCCGCCATGGCACCAGGCTCGGCCTCGCCGCCCCTCGCCACAGGCGTGCCTCCCGACCTCCTCCCCTTGGCCTGCCCGACCTCCACTGAGCATACCGGGCGAGGCCCTGCCCCCAGTGAGGCCCCCCTTTTCTCCTCCCTCTCTCAGTGGCGTCCGGCTCCGGCCGCCCCGCCGGCGCCTTCCTCCGTCCCCTCGGCCTTCCCGGCTCCAGGCCGTCCGCTGTGCACCGCCCCCCCCTGACCCCCCCTCCTCCTCTCCCCTGGGATCCGGCCCGTGGCCTCGGCCGGGCTCCCGGCCACCCGTGCCCCCTCTCCCTTCCTCTTGCCACGTGGCGCCAGCGCTGGCGCCTAGCCCCCAGGCCCTTCCTCCCGTTAGGCGCCTCGTTCCCCCTACGATCGATTCCTCTCGCTCGTCCCGGACCGAAACCTGCAACCTCCCCTCACCGGCGTCGCTCACCGGCCGGGCGCCGTGGTTGCCGCCTGGCCTCCGCGCCTGATCATACTGGGTGCTGCCCAAATAGGGCGAATTAGTGCCAAATCCAGACCGGCCCGCCCAGCGTCGCCCTGCTTGGCCATGTGTTAATCGACAGGGGCCCCACCCCAAATGAACGTGTTAATAAAATGAATCTAAAAATGGAAATAAATGAATTAAATTAATTACTAATTAATTAATTAATTAATTAATTAAGCAATTAATTAAACTAATTAATTCTGGATTAATTAACCCTAATCATTAACTAATTAATTGGGTAATTAATTAAACTAATTAATTCTGAATTAATTAGCACTAATCATTGATTAACTTAATTAACTAAGGTTAATTAACTGATTAGGTTAATTAAGCCATTAGTGAATGACATGTGGGACCCACCGGCAGGGTTGACTTAGTCAACCCTCGTTGATCGATGATCGCCAAGATGACATCATGTTGATGTCATAAATGCAATTTCAAATTAATTAAATAATTAATTAAAATTCCGAAATTAATAAAACCTTTTATAATTCATAACTTTTAATCCTTAATCCGATTAAAATAATTTCAACATGAAAGTTGCTCGTAACGAGCGAGACGAATTCGGATACGCAGTCCGCTCGTCCACCACACGCCTCTAACCTATCGAACTCTGCAAACTTTCTCCTCCGGTTCATCTCGTTCGACAGACGTCCGAGACGGATAACTTCCCTGATGCTTTCCCCTAAACCAAGCCTCTCTTACCACGTTAGGGCACGCCTTAGCATCGCTTGGCATGTCATGCATCGTTATGCATCTGTTATCGGTATTCATTGTTTCTTCCCCTCTTCTCTTGGTAGACTACGAGACCGACGCTGCGGCTAGCCGTTCGACTACGATCTTGTGACCCTCTCTCTTGCCGAGCAACCGAGCAAGCCCCCCTTGATCACCAGATATCGCCTACTCTTATCTACATCGCTTGCATTAGAGTAGCATAGCATATTATTGCCGGATACTCCTATACCGCCTGCATAGCCTGTCCTTGTAACTTCATTGTTACCTTACCGCAATCCTATATGCTTAGTATAGGATGCTAGTACTTTCATCTGTGGCCCTACTTTCTTGTCATCCGCTGCTATACTATCGGGCCGTGATCACTCGGAGGTGATCACGGGTATATACTATATACTTATACATGATACATGTGAGACTAAAGTCGGGTCGGTGATGGAGCACCATGAGTGGATCTTTGTGGCGGAGCGGCAGGCGAGTTGAGACCGCCTAGAGAGAGGTGGGCTGGCCTGTTCGGGCGTCATTACTTAACACGCTTAACGAGGTCTTGGTATTTGATCTGGGTTGGCTACGAGCTTATACGCACTAACCATCTACGGGAGTAGTTATGGGTATCCCGCGTCGTGGTATCACCAGCACTTGAGGACGTCAATGACGGCGCGCTACCGGATTGACCGGAACGCTGTTAGGCTAGGTCGCTTCGGCCCTCCAACGCAACGCAGTGTGTGCTCAGGCGATGGGCCCGCACTCGCTGGCTTAGGTTTAGACCGCTGTCTGGCCTCTCACAGTGCCTAGGTGGGGCTGCGACGTGTTGATCTTACGCTGGCGGGCATGACCCCGAAAGTGTGTCCGCCAAATGGGATCAAGCGTCTTTGGGTAAGATGGTGCACCCTGCAGGGAAGTTAATCTATTCGGATAGCCGTGATCTTCTATGTGGGACGACTTGGAGTTGTACCTTGAGCTTATGACAACTAGAACCGGATACTTGATAAAACACACCCTTCCAAGTGCCGATACAACCGTGGTCGCTCTCGCTCGTGGTTATGAGCAGGGATTGCGGGTAGGATTATTGCTATATGATGTTACTTGGAGGACTTCCGTTGTCCTCTTCTCATGCATGCTGCAAGACGGTGTCCAGCGTTTAGTCTTCGTTAAGACTAGCTATCCCCTCTTATTCTCGGCATTCTGCGCTTCACCCCACCGATATGGCCTTTACACATATATCCATGCATATGTAGTGTAGCTCCTTGCTTGCAGTACTTTGGATGAGTACTCACTGTTGCCTTGTTCCCCTTTTCCCTATCTCTACTCGATTGCTGCAATCGGACGATGGAGCCTGTGATCCGAGCGCCACCGCCACGATTTACTACTACTCGAGGCGCTTTACTACTACGTGCAGCCAGCGACGACACTGTGAGTGACCTAGGAGGATCCTGTGCAGAGGCCTGTCTCTCTTCGACCAGATCCTGTTTGTGCTAGCCATCTTATGGCACCTTGTTTAACTTATGTCTGTACTCAGATATTGTTGCTTCCACGACTGCCTATGATCGAGCACTTGTATTCGAGCCCTCGAGGCCCCGGCTTGTATTATGATGCTTGTATGACTTATTTTATTTGTAGAGTTGTGTTGTGATATCTTCCCGTGAGTCCTTGATCTTGATCGCATACATTTGCGTGCATGATTAGTGTACGATTGAATCGAGGGCGCCACAAGTTGGTATCGAGCCGATCGCTGTAGGAATCCCCTTCCACACTCCTTGGTCAAGTCGAGTCTAGACATTGCAAAACTTTTACTAACTTGGCTGTGTGCCTTACGGGCCCACGCCGCCATCGGGTGGTATTAGGATCTTTTACTCCTCGACCTTTACTCGGGACTCGACTCTCTTCTACTCGGGTTAAACGATTTTACTAACTATCACTAGGATCCCGTGACCGCATTCACCCGAAGATGGATATAGCCTTAGTTGTTTTTGGAATTGTATTTGAACAATTTCCACCCTCGTCATTTGACTCCTTTGAAACGCCTTTGTTTTCAGATGGAACCCACGAGGCAGGTCGTGGCGCCACACGACGGCCATTGGTGCCTCGGGATCACTGCGGTGCTAGCCGAGATGATGACCTATCCGGGTTATCGCTGGCACCCCGAGTACACCGCCTATGAGGAGTACCAGACTACAACCGAGAGCAAGATGCAGCGCCATCGTCCACCTCTACTCTCGGAGTATGAGTCCACTCTCAGTGCTGCACACCGCACATGGTGTTGGAGTGACCATCGATATGGCAGTCCACGATGTCGCTTATGCTGCTGCGACACGCCTTCGCGCGTAGTATCGAGTTGGACACCTCCCCTTGCACACATTGCTATCGCGTCGATGTTGGTGAGGAGGGTTACTACACCGCTGCCTACACCATCGTCACCGAGAGCCCTTCCACCATCGTAACTTTGTTCTCGCATGCCGATGGGCTGGATCGAGCTAACCGAGCTCTTCGCCACGAGTTGTACATCACCCGTCGGCACCTCTACTGTGCTCGACGCTGATGCACCCTTTGTCCGATCCGGAGAGCTGCGCGTTCTGCGATCTACCCGCCAGACCGTGATGCCCTGTGGTGTCGGTTGGCGACGTGGGAGGCTACTCTCCAAGACTTGGCCCTTTTACGCCACACGGGCGCCGGATTCAGCACCGTGAGTATCCGCGCCCCAGTCACCGACGTGGAGGACTATCCACCGCCGCACTATCACTTTTCAGTCTGACTACCTCCGCAGATGCCGCGTGGGACTGATGTAGGCTTGCTTGTTAGCATTTGATGTATTCGCCATGAGCTTTGTGTGCGCCTATGATGTAGTAGTCTATGTAATCGGACTCTATGTATCGAACTCTATGCATGATTCCATTTGTAAGATATGCCAACTACTATGTAGTTCCCATCATGCTGCTTTCATTATGCATGTTTCATCATGAATGATTCTGTCTCTTGCTTAATTTCTCAAATCTTTGAACTACCTGTTATATAATAGCAGGATGGTTAGGCCAGCAGGTCGTGGTCGTGGTGCCAACTTCCCACCACCGCTTTGAGTACATGGCTGGTATGGTCCAACAGCTTGAGATGAATCGCCAGCTCATGGAGAACATGATGGCTCAGTTCCTCGCCCCAATATGCACCAGCACCCAAACGGAACAACTCTGCAGAATTTCATACGCTTTGAACCCCAAAGATTTACCGCAGCTCAACTCAGCCATTTGGATGTTGATGGTCGCTCCGTGACATCACCTATGAGATGGAGTCTGCTGATGTAGCCCTCGCCAGACTATGTCACTTTTGCTTCCTTCTTCTGAAGGGACCCAGCTCAATGGTGGGACAGCCACCGCAGTACTCGCCAGTTGGAACACTCATCACTGGCCAGACTTCCGTGCCTTCGTGCCCTTCTTCATCCTCAAGGGGTCATGGACGGAAGAAGCGTGAGTTCCGCAACCTCACCCAAGGCAACAAGACTGTTGAAGCCTATCACGAGAGTTCTTGGACTTGTCTCGCTATCTTTCAAGAGGATATTGCAACGATGCACGCAGACAGAGAAGTTCGTGATGGTCTTCAAGTCGACATCAAGCTCGCACTTCTAGTGCACGACTTTGCTGATTTCGCCACCTTGGTGAACAAAGCTATCAATGTCGAAACTGGTCCGCAGGAATACCAGAGCTCTAACAGCGCAACTGCGACACGGGCTCATCTTCGGCCCGTCCGCAGAAGCGCAAGATATGGATTCCCAATAGCATGTACCAGCCGAATGCATACGCTTCAAGCGTAACTATGCTACACCTCGCTGCGCTTACAACTAAGCGGCGAAGCTTCCAGCTCCACCACCCCAAGCTCTGTTCCCACTCCCAATAATGGCTTATGCTTCAAAGGGACAGCCGTGGCACCGTGCTAGAGAATGCAACCGTAACTGTAATCAATCGCCCTTCCAAAGAACTGGCCGTGGAAACACCGAACCGCAACAACACCGGGTAAGTCTTATGGGCAAGCTCGGGCCAACCACGTTGATCTGAACGAAGCTCAAGACCAGCCTGCTCTTGTGATGGGTACACTCCTCGTAAATTCAGTACACGCATCTGTTTTATTCGATTCAGAGCATCACATTCATTCATGTCTCAAGATTTTGCATTCATGCATGGCATTAAAAGTGAAGACATGAATGCTTCACTATTAGTACACACCCCATGGGCCAATGTCGGACCTCCATGATTTGCAGCGACGTCCCGTTGAAATCGAAGGAATGGAATTCCTTGTCTCTCCTATCGTGCTAAAGTCTTGTAGCATTGACCTCATTTTGGGATGGATTGGTTGAAAGCGCATACGGCGCCAATCGCTTTGCGCCACTAAGACCGTCCATCCGCTTCACCCTTCGATGAAATAGTAGCTACAATGCTCGCCTGCGGTTCAAAATGCCGAGGCAAGGCTCTATGCATTGAATGCATTGAACGCCGCACCACTCGAGGGAATTGAAAACATTCACGCTGCTTGCATTTCCAAGACGCTCTTTCTGAAGAACTTCGAGGATTCCCCGCTAGGGCTGTCGAATTCGTCATCGACTTGAAACCGTGCACCACTCCTATAGCCAAGCGTCCCTACAAGATGCCGCCGCATGAACTCCTTGAACTAAAGGAGGAAATCGACAAATCTCTTCAAAGCGGTTTCATTCGCCCAAGTTGCTCTCCTTGGGGAGCACCTTCTCTTGTCAAGAAGAAGGATGGGACAAACCGATTGGTCCAAGACTACCGTCCTATAAATCAAGCTACCATTCGAATAAGTATCCTCTTCCTCGGATCAATGATCTTTATGATCAACTGGCTGGTTCGCCGGTGTTCTCGAAACTCGACTTGAGGTTGGGTTACCACCAGATCCGTGTTCGTGAGGAGGATATCCCCAAGACCGCATTTGTGACTCGTTATGGTTCATACGAGTACACCGTCATGTCTTCGGCTTAACCAATGCTCCAGCCACCTTCTCCGCCTCGATGAACTATATATTCATGGATTACCTCGACAAGTTCGCCGCGTGGTTTATCCGGATGATATCCTGATCTATTCCAAGAATGAAGAAGAACATGCTTGAACATCTTCGCCTTGTCTTTGGAAAAGCTACGAGCATCAACTCTATGCCAAGTTCTCCAAGTGTGAATTCGGCTTCCAAGTAACCTACCTTGGACATGTCATCTCTAAGGATGGTATTGCCGTCAACCCCGAACGAGTTCAGGCTATTCTCGATTGGACTCCTCCAAGAACGCATAAGCAAGTCGGTTTTCTCGGTCTCGCCACTATTGCCGTCGATTAAATCGAGAACTTCTCCAAGATTGCCGAGCCTCGACTAATCTATTGCATAAAGGCGTCAAGTTCCAATGGATGAGATAAGTGTCGAAAGTTTCGAGCACTCAAAGACAAGTTGACAACTGCCCTAAAGCTAGCTCCTCCCGATACTAAGAAGGACTTCGTCATTTATCATGACGCATCTCGTCAAGGTTTAGGCGGTGTCCTAATGCAAGAGCGCAAAGTTGTTGCTTATGCCTCTCGACAGTTCGCCTCACGAGGAGAACTACCCAGTTCACGACCTCGAACTTGCTGCTGTCATTCATGCGCTAAAGCGATGGCGACATTACCTTCTCGGTAATCGCTATGAGATCTACACCGACCACCAAAGTCTGAAGTGTCTGTTTACTCAGCCGATCTGAACCTCCGTCGGCAAAGATGGATGGAGACTCACAGCACTTTGATTTGGGTATTTCCTATACGCCGAGCAAGGCTAATGTAATGGCTGATGCCTTGAGCCGCAAGTCTCATCTGCAACCACCTTCAGTTCACAAAGTTCAGCCCTCACTTGTTGAAGAATTCAGCAGGCTGAACCTCCATATTGTTCCTCCGGTGCACTCGCCCTCCTCCGGAGTTCATAAGATGAATCTCCGTGTTGTTCCCCAGGTTCCCTCTTACCTGGCTGTTGAACCCGATATCTTGGGCACCATAAAGACAATGCAGGATTTGACTCGAGGTCTACAAGCTTAAACAAGACGTCAGAAAGGAAATCCTCATCCTTCACTATTGTGATGATGGCGCTTTGTACTTCAAAGGCCGCCTAGTGGTGCCATGTAAGAAGGACAACCTGGATATGACTCGAAGGTTATGCAAGAAGCTCATGATACGCCTCTATGTATCCACCCGGCAAAGACAAAGATGTATCAAGACATTCGCCGAGATTCGGTGGTCTAATATGAAGCAAGACATTGCTCGCTATGTTTCGAGTGTGACGCTTTGCCGTCAGATCAAAGCGAGAACATCAAAGGCCCGCTGAACTCTGCAGCCTATCTCTATTCCCGAATGGAAATGGGACCATGTTGAAATGGACTTCACACCGATTTCCCAAATCGCAGAAAGGTAATGATGCTATTCTTGTCGCTATTGACCGGCTTTCTAAAGTTGCACATTTTCGGCGGTCAAAGAAACGATCATTTGCTAGCCAGCTTGCAACTCTCTATATGTCCGAATTGTTTCACTTCACGGTATTCCACTTTGGTTATCAGCTCGGACCGTGGCAGCTTATTCACTTCAAGATTCGGGCAAGTTTCAAGAAGCTATGGGGACTCATTTATCTTTCGATCTGCTTTTCATCCAGCCTCAAGGGCAAGTTGAACGTGTCAACCAAATTCTCAAGACATGCTTCGAGCTTGTGTCGCCTCATTCGCAAGAAATGGGAGGAATCTCTCCCGATGCTTTGAGTTCTCTTATAATAATAGCTATCAAGCTAGTCGAAGATGGCCCCCTCGAAGTGTTATATGGACGAAAGTGCGAACCCTCTCGAACTGGTCGAAATCGGGAACGCCCACTCTTGGTCCGGATATTATCCAACATGCCAAGAACAAGTCCGCATTATTCGCGAGAATCTCAAGACTGCTCAACAAGGCGTCAAAGAGTAATTATGACCGCTATCACAAGGACATGGTCTATCAACTTTGGCGAAAAGGCCTATCTTCGCTTACACCAATGAAGGGTGCTCACCGCCGGGATCAAGGGCAAGCTAGCTCCTCGCTATATTGGCCCTTTCACTATTCTCGAAAGGCGTGGAAAAGTGGCATATCAATCGGAGCTTCCGTCAACCTTTCTCGAGTTCACGATGTGTTCCACGTGTCCCAACTCCGACGCTGCTTCAAGGACCCAATCCGAGCAGGGACCATGAAGTGCTCGAATTGCAACAGACCTCTCCTATAAAGAGCATCCGTCCGCATTCTCGACCAAGCTGAACGCCGCACACGCCGGAAGGCGATCAAGTTCTCAAAGTCCAATGGTCGAATCACTCAAGATGAAGCCACCAGGAACGCGAGGATCGCCTCTGAGATGAATATCCCGCACTCTTTCCTTCTACCTCCTAAATCTCGGACGAGATTTCTTGTAGTGGAGGAGATTTGTAACACCGGATGATTATGAACAGAATCACCCGGTTACTAATGGCTAACCTCACGCTGATTCAAACCGATCCGCAAATAAATTCAAACAAAAGCAAAGATAAAAGGGTTTCAAAACTAATTCTAAAATGTTCCGGTTTTCTAAAATACCTAACTAATATTGGTGGGTGCACTAATATTTACAAAATGCCAAAACAATTTAAATAAACCAAAACAGAAAAAGAAAATTAACAAAAGAGAAAAGAAAGAAAATAAAAGCAGGAGGGGATAACCCCCCCTCCGACCAACCACCGCCCCTCTCCCTCTCCCTTGGCCCATCCCCTCTCTCCCGCCCACGGCCCAGCCCGCCACCCCACTAGACCCCCCATCGGTGGCTAACCCTAGCCACCGCCCCACTCCCCCCTCGCTCCGACCATCTAGATCGGGCAGAGACCACCGACCGACGTCCCCACCCTCCACCGCCCCGATCCCCGCCGCCCCGCCGCCCTCGGTCCTCCCCTCCTCCTCCTCGCCGGAGCTCCCTCCTCCTCCGTCGCCCCCCCCGAGCCCGCGGCCGCCACATGCAAGTCCGCCTCGGCCTCGCCGCCTCGCCAGGCGTGCTTCCCTGACCTCCTCCCCACGGCCTGCCCCGACCTCCACCGAGCATACCGCCGAGGCCCCGCCCCCCCATTGTGAGCCCCCCCCCTCCTCCTCTCTCCCGTCGGCGTCCGGCTCGCCGCCCGCCTGAACGGCGCCTCCCTCGGTCCCCTCGGCTTCCCGGCTCCCGGCCGTCCACAGACCGACGCCCCCTCCCCGAGCCCTCCTCCTCTCCCCTGCGGGATCCGGCCCAGTGGCTCGGCCCGGCCCCTGGCCACCGTGCCCCTTCTCTCTTCCTTCCCTGTGGGCGACCTGGCTTTAGAGCCTTCGAGCCTCAAGGCCTTCTTCTCCCCGTTCTCGGCGCCTTCCCACCCACGACCGATTCTCGCTGCCCGACCGAGCTCAAGAATCCTCCTCACTCGCTCGCCGCCTGGGCGGGCCAGCCTGGCCGCCCAGCCCGATCCGCCTGGTCGCCTGACCGGCCAGGTCAGGTTCGATCAGGCAGCGCCAGACCAAGGCTGTCCTGCCTTGCTTGGCCATGTGTGCACAGACAGGGGGCCCCACCCCAAATGAACGTGTTAATAAAATGTAATCTAAAATGGAAATAAATGAATTAAATTAATTACTAAATAATTAATTAATTAATTAATTAAGCAATTAATTAAACTAATTAATTCGGATTAATTAACCCTAATCATTAACTAATTAATTGGGTAATTAATTAAACTAATTAATTTGAATTAATTAGCACTAATCATTAATTAACTTAATTAACTAAGGTTAATTAACTGATTAGGTTAATTAAGCCATTAGTGAATGACATGTGGACCCACACTGCAGGTTGACCTAGTCAACCCTGTTGATCGATGACGCCAAGATGACATCATGCTGATGTCATAAATGCAATTCGAAATTAATTAAATAATTAATTAAAATTCCAGAAATTAATAAAACCTTTTATAATTCATAACTTTTAATCCTTAATCCGGATTAAAATAATTTCAACATGAAAGTTGCTCAGAACGACGAGACGAGTTCGGTTACGCAGTCCGTTCGTCCACCACACGTCTCTAACCTATCGAACTCTGCAAACTTTCTCCTCCGGTTCATCCGTCTCGACAGACGTCTCGAGACGGATAACTTCCTGATGCTTTCCCCTAAACCAAGACCCTCTCTTACCACGTTAGGGCACGCCTAGCATCGCTTCTTGGCATGTCATGCATCGTTATGCATCTGTTACCGTGTATTCATTGTTTCTTCCCCTCTTCTCTTGGTGACTACGAGACCGACGCCGCACTGGCGGCTTCGACTACAATCTTGACGACCCTCTCTCTTGCCGAGCAACCAGCAAGCCCCCTTGATCACCAGATATCGCCTATTCTTTTCTACACTGCTTGCATTAGAGTAGCATAGCATGTTACTGCTTTCGGATACTCCTATACTGCTGCATAGCCTGTCCTTGTAACTTCTGTTGTTACCTTACCTGCAATCCTATATGCTTAGTATAGGATGCTAGTACTTTCATCTGTGGCCCTACTTTCTTGTCTGTCTGCCGTGCTATACTATCGGGCCGTGATCACTCGGGAGGTGATCACGGTATATACTATATACTTATACATGATACATGTGAGACTAAAGTCGGTCGGTGATGGAGCACCATGAGTGGATCTTTGTGGCGGAGCGGCAGGCAGGTTTGAGACCGCTTAGGAGAGAGGTGGGCTGGCCTGTTCGGGCGCTCATGTTACTTAACACGCTTAACGAGGTCTTGGTATTTGATCTGGTTGGCTACGAGCTTATACGCACTAACCATCTACGCTGGAGTAGTTATGGGTATCCCGCGTCGTGGTATCACCGGCACTTCAGACGTCGGCGACGGAGCGGCGCTACCGGATTGGACTGGAACGCTGTTAGGCTAGTCTGCTCCGGCCGCCCTCGCAACGCAGGTGTGCTTTCGTATGATGGGCCTGCACCCTGCGCCGCTTAGGTTTAGACCGGCGTCTTGGCCTCTCTCACAGTGCCTAGGTGGGGCTGCGACGTGTTGATCTTACGCTGGCGGGCATGACCCCTAAAGTGTGTCCGCCAAATGGGATCAAGCGTCTTTGGGTAAGATGGTGCACCCTGCAGGAAGTTAATCTATTCGGATAGCCGTGATCTTGATAACAGGACGACTTGGAGTTGTACCTTGAGCTTATGACAACTAGAACCGGATACTTGATAAAACACACCCTTCCAAGTGCCGATACAACCGTGGTCGCTCTCGCTCGTGGTTATGAGCGGGGATTGCGGGTAGGATTATTGCTATATGTTGTTACTTGGAGGACTTCCGTTGTCCTTCTTACATGCATTGCCAGACATTGGTGTCCGTGCGTAGTCTTCGTTAAGACTAGCTATCCCCTCTTATTCGGGCATTCTGCGCAGCTCAGTCCACCGATATGGCCTTTACACATATATCCATGCATATGTAGTGTAGCTCCTTGCTTGCGAGTACTTTGGATGAGTACTCACGGTTGCCTTGTTCCCCTTTTCCCTATCTCTACTCGATTGCTGCAATCGACGATGGAGCCCAGGATCCGCACGCCACCGCCACGATTTACTACTACTCGAGGCGCCTACTACTACGCAGCAGCCCACGACGATTTACTGAGGAGTGACCTAGGAGGATCCTGCGGGAGGCCTGTCCTCTTCGATCTCAGATCCCGCTTTGTGCTAGCCATCTTATGGCACCTTGTTTAACTTATGTCCGTACTCAGATATTGTTGCTTCCACGACTCGCCTATGATCGAGCACTTGTATTCGAGCCCTCGAGGCCCTGGCTTGTATTATGATGCTTGTATGACTTATTTTATTTGTAGAGTTGTGTTGTGATATCTTCCCGTGAGTCCTTGATCTTGATCGTACACATTTGCGTGCATGATTAGTGTACGATTGAATCGAGGGCGTCACAGGACTACTCCGAAAGTATCCGGAACGCAGGATGGACTGCCTTGATACTAGGACCTATAATCGACGGTCTTCAATTTACGCAAGTCCTAATGGACAGCGGCAGTGATTTAAACCTGCTATGTCAGGACACAATCCGCAACATGGGGATAAACCCAAACAGGATTAGCCATAGCAACACTTCCTTCCAAGGAATAATGCCAGAGCACATATGCCCATTGTAATGGGCTCCCTACTATTGGAAGTTATAATTGGCTCACCCGACAACTTCCGCCGGAAAAGTTGGTCTTCCACATCGCCCCATTTAAAAGTAGCCATCAAGCACTCTCGACGCCGAAGCTTCGCCGCTTTAACGCAATACCGCATTATGCATCTCTTAAACTTAAATGCCCGGTCCACGAGGCATCATTTCATTAAAGGAAGCCGTGTGTCCCTCAAGGAAAGAATGTGAGACTGCCTTCACAGCCTCACACTAATACGGCCTTGCTGGCCAAAAGCGCCTAAAGCAGGTCGTTCGGACCCTGACACGGTTAGGCGAGTCCGGCATAAATAAACATGATGCTTACTAGCCGCGTACACTTCTTACAAGGGCTCCACGATGTACAACAAGAGAATAAAGCTCAATTTTACTCATTTTGACTCATACTCTATTTTATTTCCAATCACATTTTAGCGCGATCTTTTTCAAACTAAGTTCCTCTCTTTTCTGAGATGAACGCCCGTGCTATACCCGTCCTGGATACGGCACAATGGAGACACAGCGCAGACGTGCAAGCAGGACCGTTGCAAGGATTCTTTTCGATTAAGACCCTGCGTAAACCTTTTTCTATCGCTCTTGTTGTTACTCATCCCCGGTCTCTTATTATAACCGAGGAGGAGGTCTGGCGTTTTAGCATCGGCCGCGTCGGTTTGCACGCATTTCGACACGTGGGCTTGTTACCAAGGGCATTGTCCGCCCGCTTTATAAAAGACCGAATACCTTAGGGAGTGTTCGGCGTCTCGAAAGTTAGGCCTTATATGCATCAGCTCGAATCATGTCTTTGGTCAAATGTTGGGTTTGCCTGCTCTGTGTTTTTCTGCCTTATGTTCCGTTCTATCGCTAACGCGCACTGGAGAACTCTGCGATTGTGCCCGGTTCGCCGGCGAGCACCTCAAGAGAGAAAGCCTAAAACCGACTGTCATGATATAGCGAGAGACTGGTCAACCACTCGATGACTCACCGGAATGTTTAGAATTCCTCCGCACTAACGAAGGACCGTTTTCCGGTCAGGCACATACGCACCCCGAATTCGGAGAGTGTGGTGCCCCCAGGGGCTATATAGTAGCCCCACAATCGAACTCCTATGGCTAAGTGAAAGTGATAAAGCATTATAGTCCGGTTGCCTAGTTTGCTACGCTACCACCTCCTTTATAGGACCAAGACGTTGGATTAAGTGTGAAAGCGAATTCTTTGTAAACACCCCGCACTATGTGCGTGGGGGCTAAGCAAAGACTGCCATCTTTCAGGTTATATACATATATACATCAACGGCCGCACAGGAGGTAGTTTGCTACTTGAAGGCACAAGTATAAAAAGCTCTTACATTAAATTGAAACGTTGTTTCATAAAATTATACATGTCTGTGACGCCCGGATAATTAGACTACAGTAATTCCTTGCTAATGATGCCATGTCACCTCTGTCACTGTAGTTAATCTCGGGTTAGTTCAAAACCGATTCAAATTCAAAATTGAATCAAAGGCAAACAATAAAAGTTTTCAAACTCTAAAACTAAAATGTCCGGGTTGTGCCAAGTAATGCAAAGTTAATTGTGGTGAGGAAACCCCACTTTTATAAAATGTTTTAATACTCTAAAATAAATAAAACAAAAAAATGGGAAAAGAATAAAAACAGAAAAACAAAACTAGTAAAAAGAAAACAAAAGAAAAGGAAACCCCCCTCACTAGCCTTTGGCCCACTAGGCCACCAGGCCGGCCCACCTCACCCCTGCTTTCCCCGCTCCCCTGTTCACGGGAGGGCGTGGCCGCGCCGATGCCCGCCACGGCACCAGCCGTCACCGTGGCGGCCATCCGTGACCCTCCCGGCGACCACCTCGCTTATAAAACCGGGCGCCACCCTCCCGGCGCCAAACCCTAAATCCTTCCCTCACTCCCTCTCCTCTCCTCGACTAAACCAGCCACACCTGAAGCTACCATCAACAGCGCCATCATCGCCTTCCCTGCCAGAGCCACCCGAGCGACGGACGGATGTGGAGGAGCTCTCGCTTCCTTGTCTTCGCCCACTATGCACAAGAATCCAAGTTGGGCGTCCACGAGCCGTCGATTCGCTCGTCTTCCTCGTCCACTTGCCGCCAGATATCACGCATCGATCCGCCCGTCGTCGTTAAGGTCCCGGCCTTGTCAACCCTCCTCTCGCGACCGGGGTGAGCCCCTCCTCCGATTCCCCTATATCCCCCTCGAAGTCCCAGCAGAGGCGCATTCACCGCCCGTGCTGCCCCTTGGCCGCGCCGGAGATCTCTGCTCTGCCGCGCGCTCTCCTTTGGCGGTCGGCGCGCCAGCAGCTGCTCGATGTCACCGATGCTCCCTTCGACCTGCGCAGCTGGCCTGCTGCTATCGGCCTTCGCCCAACCCGCCATTGCCTCGGCCGCTATCGCATCCTGCTGCTTGCCGCTTTACTTGCTGCTGCTCGTGCTGCTGTGCGTTACTCTTGCTAGCTGCTGCCCTCTGCCGCTACTCTCTCTCACGCTTGTTGGAATAAACCACGATTTCTTGTTACTGCTCACGAGTTGACCAAAATCAACTAGAGGTAGTTCGGCGAGACGCGTAGATGCGTTGTGGCTACTGTTCATCCATTAACATGCTAGCTAGCTTCTACGTGTGGGTTGCTCCGGTGTACTTGTTCTAAGATAAAAAACCAACAACGCTTGCTACGCCTCTAGCTGCTCTTGTCGATGTTGATCGGCCTGCGCTTAGTTGCTGCCTCGGCGAAAGCAGCCCCATGGTCGCAGCAGCTGCGCGTCATGCGGCACAAAAGGTGCCACCACCCGACCGGTTGTTGCCTCCGCTAGATGGGCGACCCCTGCGTAGATTAGGCACTAATTCCATTTAGCACTAACCTCCTGTTTAGACTAATTTGGTTTCAGACTTTCAGTTAGTAGTGCTTACCCAATGACATGTGGGACACAATGCTAAATAAATCAATTTTGTTAAATTAAATAATTACCAGCCAATGACATATGGACCCACAACCCAGTTTGACCAGTCAACCTTGACTATACTGTTGACTTTGGCCCGGCCTCACATGTCATTTGACTGTGGCTGGAAGTGCACTAGGTGACATAAGTATTTCACTATTTTTAATTCGAATTAATATATTCTAGAAAATCAATTAAAACTTTGATAAATAATAGAAAATAAACCGTAGATCGGTTGGAAGAACTTTGTACATGAAAGTTGCTCAGAACGACGAGACGAATCGGATACGCAGCCCGTTCGTCCGCCACACATCCCTAGCATAGCAAACACGCAACTTTCCCCCTCCGGTTCATTTGTCCGAAAACGCGAAATACCGGGAATACTTTCCCGGATGTTTCCCCCCTTCACCGGTATCACCTCATACCGCGTTAGAACACGTCTATCTCTGCTTGTTGTCCTGTTATGCACTTGCTTGCTATGTATTTACTGTTTCTCCCCTCTTCTCTCCGGTGAGACCCGTGGCGATCTTTGATGCCCTCAGTGGTTTAACTACGTCACCGACGACCCTCCTTCTTGTCTCGAGCAACCAGGCAAGCCTCCCCCCTGATCACCAGATATCGCCTATTCTTCTCTATCTTGCTTGCATTAGAGTAGTGTAGCATGTTACTTGCTTTCGCTTAATCCTATCTTGCTGCATAGCCTGTCCTTGCTAGTATCTTGTTGTTACCTTTACCGCTTATCCTCTTGCTTAGTATAGGATGCTAGTGTTCCATCGGTGGCCCTACACTCTTTCCGTGCGCCATGCTATACTCTTCGGGATGTGATCACTTGGAGGTGATCACGGGCTTATACTATATACTTTACACGATTACATTACACATCGTGATACTGTTCGGAGATGGGGCCCAAAGGACGGTGGCTCCATCCGGTAGAGGTGGGCTGGGTTCCCCACGGCCCCGATCACTACTTTGTGGCGGAGCGATAGGGCAGGTTGAGACCACCTAGGAGAGAGGTGGGCCTGGCTGTGATGCCCTCGATTCAATCGTACACTAATCATACACGCAAATGTGTACGATCAAGATCAAGGACTCACGGGAAGATATCACAACACAACTCTAGACACAAAAATAAAATAATACAAGCTTTATGTTACAAGCCAGGGGCCTCAAGGGCTCGAATACATAAGCTCGAAAACACAAGAGTCGTGCCGAAGCAACAATATCTGATCTACGACATAAGTTAGACAAGTTTCCTTAAGAAGGCTAGCACAAAAGCAACATTGATCGAAAAGGCACGGCCTCCGCCTGGAGCCTCCTAACTACTCACAGGTCGCCGACGGTCTCCACGTAGTAGTATGCATCGGCGGCATCGGCTCCTGGGCTCGACATCTGGTTGCATCAACCGGAAAGAAGAAGAAAGGGGAAAGGGGAGCAAAGCAACCGTGAGTACTCATCCAAAGTACTACATATGCAACATTATCAAAGGAAGGTCAGATATGTGGATCGGGCAGAAATGCGAGAATAGAGAGAAGGTTTAGTCCTATCGAAGACTAGCATCTTCTCGAACCCACCATCTTGCGACAACAGGAGGGAGTAGAGTAGCATAAAGTAAAGTAGTAGAAGTGTTATCAACCTCGCCGGAGATCCTTTCTCGACTCCTGCGAAAGCAATCCCAAGCCATACTATCCAGCTTATCATCACAATCCATTACTCATCACCATCCAATTCTCATCACCAAGATCCATTCTAGTCGACGATCGGATACAACTCCAAGTGTCCATTACCGTAGGACAGGCTATCGATAGATGTTTTCTTCCCTGCAGGGTGCACCAACTTACCCACCACGCCGCTTAACTCGGCCGGACACACTTTCTGGGTCATGCCCGCCTCGCCAAACAATACGCCGCAACCCGACCTAGGCTTAATAGTGAGGCCAGCACGCCGGACTAAACCTATGCCCCGGGGTCATGGGCCATCTCCCGGAACTCCCACTTGCTATGCGTGGGCGGCGGTGAGCAGACCTAGCTACCTCCTTCAACAAGGCAAAGCGCCACAAAGTCCAACCGCCGCTCGATCGTGACGCCTATTAAGCTTCTACCGATGTATACGACGAGAGAATGCCCATACTATGCCCACGTGATGGTTAGTGCTATCAGGCCAGAGGCCCCGCAGATCAAATATCCAAATCGTAGTGGATTAGGAACACGCGGTAACAAGCAGAGACTCACCAAAGATGTGACCCGCTGCCCTGCCTCGAGGACTTGCGGCAAGGGCTAGGAATGCCCGGTCACGCCTCGTATTTATCTCGCGGGCACCCTCCAGGTCAACCCGACTCCACATCACCCGCAATTAAGCTCGCGCGGGCACCCCTCAGGGTCGACCCGTCTTTCCAAGTAACAGAGGTAAAGTCCAAGTATCCGTGTGTCCAAACATCAAGGGGAAAACCCGAGGAATCACCCCTGATGAATTCCACTAGATGTAATCATCAAGGTGAACGTAAGAGGAATCACCCCTGAGGTTCACACTTGAGGGGTTGCACGACAGAGTTGTATCGGAAGTGGTTAAGGAGGAAATCACCCTCGATGACCACGACCGAATGACTACACTACAGGGTTAACATCGGCGTCAAGAGGTTCACCCTCGGTACTCGATAGTAACCCAAAGAGTGTTGAGCAACTAAGGGAAAGTGATGTGCGGTGCCGGGCCTGGTCTTGGTCCCGTTGATCGGGTCTTCAATGATGAAGCGAGGCAACAAGGACAAGGTGGGGTCAGCGATGGATCACTAACCAACCTATACTAAGCAATTTAGGATAAGCGGTAAGGTACAACAAAGAAATCTGTATAAAGCTATTCATCATAATAGGAGCAAACAATAACAGTAGCAAAATCTAATGCAAGCATGAGAGAAAGGAATGGGCGATATCGGGATGATCAAAGGGAGGGCTTGCCTGGTAGCTCTGGAAAGGAGGGGTCATTGTCGACGACGTAGTCGATCACCGGGGCATCAGCGGCCTCGGGGTCTACCGGAGAGAAGAGGGGGAAGAAACAGTAAACACATAGCAAACATAGGTAACACTAAGCATGACATGACGATACGTAGCGCTAGGCGTGCTCTAACGCGGTACTACACGTTGCAGACGAAGGGGGGAAACGTCCGAGGGTGAATTCCCGACGTTAGGTGGATTCTGGACAAAGGAAAAGAGGGGGAAAGTTCCATGTTCAGCATGCTAGGGGCATGTGACAGATGAACGGACCACATATTCAGATTCGTTGGATTTTTCTGAGCAACTTTCATATAGAAAACATTTTCATCGGAGTTACGGTTTAATTTCTATAAATTTTCAAAGTTTAAACAATATTCTAAAATTACTGGATTTAATTTAATTTGAATTATCCAAAACAGTGCAAACCCTTTTAGACACAACAACAGCTAGCCTTAGAGTATGATGGGGCCGTCAGCGATTGGTGAGGAGTCAGCAGTTGACTGGTCAAAGGTGAACAGTTCTGCAGGGCCTACATGTCATAGAGCGAGGTTTTAACTAGAGTTAAATTAAACCTTTTATATTACCCAGGGGGGCCACATGTCATTGACACAGTTTTAGTAAACTTATTTAGCCACGTTTTATTAGCAGGAGGACCCACATGTAAGTCTTTGGGTTAGTAAAAGGTTGTTAAATGAGTTAATTAGGCCCCCCTAATCTAGTTGGGTTGGCCCACTAGCAGAGGCACAACCGGCCTCCTAGGCAGGGCACGCATGAACGCACAAGGCGTCGGCAGCCAGAGGTCTGCTCGGGGCCATGGCAGGGCGGAGCCCGGCTCAGTCTGGCACCGACCAGCGAGTCATGGGTGGAGGAGGGGGCGGCGCAGGCCAAACAAGCAAGGCAAGGCAGCGTCTGCGGCCAGCGGGAGCAGCAGTGGAGAGTCATGGTCAGCGGCGCGACGGCCATGAAACCGCGACGAGGAAAGAGAGGAGGGCGGCCGGGCTCACAGGGGGTCGCAGGCGAGCTCGAGGGGTGGTGCTGGGGCGGTCCGGCCAGGAGGGCTCCGTGTGGCAGCGGGGTCGGGCGGTGAGGCGATGGCGGGCGGTAGCATCGTCGGGGCGCCGCGGCGAGGCTGGAGGTAGTGGCCGGGGCAGAGGGGCTCCTTGCGGCGGCGTTGGAGGAGCTGCGGGGCAGAGGAAGCGGTCCACGGGTGCGGGCGGAGCATCGAGGGGGGGGCTCGGCAAGGGGGTGCTCTGGGCGGGCGGAATCGAGGCGGCGCCCCGATCCAGATCGGGGGGAGAGGGAAGAGACGAGGGGGGGATCGTGGGGGCGGGGGTAGTGGGAGTCGTGGGCTAGGGTTACGGGAGGGAGTGGTGGTTAGTAGGCAGCGATGGCTGGGCCGGCCTAGCGACCAGATGGACCAAGAGGCCCGGGGGGGTTCCCTTTTTTCTATTTTTTGTGTTTTCTTTTTATTTCAACTCTGTGTTACATTTAAATGGAGCACAAAAATGACTTTTGTAAAATAAGCAACTTGCCACAAAAAGGTTGGGAGACTTTTGGAATAGTTGCCAATTTTATAAATTAAAAAGGGCATTTAATTTATTGCTTAGGTCACTGTTTTAAGTAGTTTAGGCCACTTAAACACCTTGCAAAAATGTTGGTTTACCACCAATATTAACAAATGATTATTTGCCACATGATGAACATTTTAGTTTTCATGTTTGAGAAATTTTGAATTTCCCTCAAAATTTGAATTTGAATTTGACTTTGATTTTTCATCAAGAGATAATTGCCTTAGTAAGCATGGTGACCTGGCACCATTAATAGGTGATTACTGTAGCATGACACTGGGGGTGTTACAAATTTCCTCCACTACAAGAAATCTCGTCCCGAGATTTAAGTGGTGAAGTAAAGAGTAACTTCGGGAGAACTGACCCATATAGGGTTAATTGTCTGGTGAACAATGCAGGAATGTGATGAAGTATCTCGAGTTGAAATTTAAGAAAAACGTCGAGAGCAAAGTATGAAGGTACAATAGGAAGTTTCAACTGAATGAACAACGATTGATACTTGAACAGAGTGTGAGAAAGGGGGGTTTAGAGCATCGTGAATAGACCGTCTCTCGGAAGGTGGCTCGTGACATGATATGAAGCCAAGTGTAAAGAATATTTCGGCATCAAGGTTATGCAGGGGGTCAGGTTTCTATCACTGTAACTGTGGGTTATGGGCCCACCATGTGGGTTAAAAGAAGGAAGGCGCTATTCATTTTGCACGGTATTGATAGCAAGGCATGTCGGAGGTAGCCTGCCGCTTATGTCAAGAACAATATCGGTACCAAGGGCGAGGGACGAAGAGAACCATTTTCCCTTTCGTTGAACGAGGCGGACCAATCGGCAAGGTTCGGGTCCATCGGTGGTTACCGGAATGTCATCAACAATAGTAACAGGGTCTGACTGACAAGGTTGTACATCAAGGCGTTTTATAAGCAGGGAATTATTTCTGCTTATAATATATAGATCACAAGAAGGTTAGACAAACCAATGGAAAGGAAAATGAAATTATCGGATTAATCAGACCAATGGAAAGAAAATGTGTTTACACACCAGAATTGGGAGTATATCATTCCCAAGGGGAAGCGGAGCAGGATATACATGATATGACAGCAAGTCCAAAAGCATTTAGATAAAGGGGGCGAAGGAAGAAACATGATATTACTCATACATGGTGTTTGGATAATAGATCAAGAAACATTCGACAGTGTGCTTCCAATGTTCTTGCTGATATTCGGAATACCTCAGTCATGCTTCGAGGTAGCATTAACATGGTGTTCCAAGTATGGGTTGGAGTTGAAGATCACAAGAAATACACAATGAACAATTGCAGGAATAGCAAGGAGTCCAAGGCATAGCCAAGACATGATCAAACATGTGTTGGGAAGAAGACAAGGGCGGGGGGTTGTCAATGATAACTCAAATCATTGAAGGTCAAGGATGGTATTTCTCACCATGAATTCAATTGTCATCTCAACGGAAGTCAAAATGTTGATGCTAATCATGACACATTTGTCGAGAGGCTCTATGAAGATGCCATCGAGCAGAAAATGAAGGATGAAGTGAAAGGCTATGAGATCCACGGATTCGACACAAGATCAAAGTCAAGCTTGTTGTTTGAGGTGAAATGATAAGATGAGAAAGATCGACGTAAGCTTAGCTCGTCGTCGAAAGTTGCTCCGGGCATAAGGACCAGGTAGCACAGTTAAAATTAGCACGATAATGATATATCCGATCAGGCTAGGAATGATGTGACGGAGTATCACTCCAATTAAGAATTTACAAGAGGTAGATCAAATTGGAGGTGGACAGGTGAAATGACTTGCAGGAGACAAGTATTTTAACTTGTCCGGGAAATGGAATTAAGGAGAAACTATGGTCGGAACCATGATTATGAATGATCAAACCATCGATACAAGATGAACTTATAACAAGGTTAAAAAAAAGGGGTAAATATTTTTACGAGCAGCTTCCATGATAAGTTCTACATCGGGTCCATGGGCATGAACACAAAGGTTCAAGGTCGACTCCCACTTCTTCAATGCATAAACTTTCATTCACTCATCGTTTTCGAAGAATTTGTAGTGCGAAAGATTTATCTGGTGAAGCACCAGAAGAGTATGGCTCACATCTCTTTCGAGTTCACACGAATTTAGGAAAGGCATAGGTTCAACCCATCGGGACATTTTTACGAAGCTATACAACACAATAACAGGAGTGACGAGTACACGCTCGAAAGCAAAGGGTTGGCGATATAGAGTAGATGATACAATTAGCGGAGGCATTTTGTATCGTGGGAAAGTCGTCAATGATTTAAAATATGAAGGAGCTGCGGATAGCAATCCACCAAAAGATCAGTGGTCCGGAAAGGATCCGATGTGATATCGGTACTCAACCAGAAGAAGGGATGCAAAGGGATCGGTTTATGGAAACACCTGAATAAGCCGAAGCTTGGATACAAAGGTTTCACGATCCCAAAATCGGGGGATCAGAGGCAGAGGCTCTGATAAAAAGATGAGTATATTGATTAGAATTAGATGGCCAATCAATCAAGGATTGATTTACTGAGAACCAAAGAATGATGTCTGAGCCGGAAAGATGAATTCTAGGAATCAACGGAAGATCGGGATTATTCTTATTCATATTGAATCAATAGACTCGGAAAGACAGTGACAAGGAATGCAATGAATATTGCGATACATATGGATGTATCCATAAAGCAGGCTGACAAGACTTTCGGGAGCAATAGGCTGCAGAGGATCTTCGGGAGATCGAATAGCATTTTAAAGAATTTTTGGAAAGCATATGAACAACTGGTGATGAAGGTACTAACGGCAAGGATGTTATTCACGGGGATTATCGATGGTCAGGAACTGCAAAGCAGTGGGCATAGAGTCTCGAGAAACATCGAGGAGTATCTGCAGAATCTTGTGGCGAAGCAAGCGACCATCTGTAGTGAAGGGGCTCTCCGGGATGAAGTGGTTACGAGAACCTAATGTCAGAGTTAGTAAATTCTTTAACCCGAATAGAAGAGAGATCAGAATCCCAGAGTATAGACGAGGAATAAAAGATACTAATACCACCCAATGGCGACGTGGGCCTGTAAGCCACACAACCATGTTAGTAAAAATTTTTAGTGACTAGACTCAACTTTGGCCCAGGAGATGGAAAGGGGCTACCTATAGGCAGTCGGCTCTGATACCAACTTGTGACGCCCTCGATTCAATCGTACACTAATCATACACGCAAATGTGTATGATCAAGATCGAGGACTCACGGGAAGATATCACAACACAACTCTAGACACAAAAATAAAATAATACAAGCTTTATGTTACAAGCCGGGGGCCTCGAGGGCTCGAATACATAAGCTCGAAAACACAAGAGTCGTGAAGCAACAATATCTGAGTACGACATAAGTTAGACAAGTTGCCTTAAGAAGGCTAGCACAAAAGCAACATTGATCGAAAAGGCAAGGCCTCCTGCCTGAGCCTCCTAACTACTCCCGGTGGTCGACGGTCTCCACGTAGTAGTATGCATCGGCGGTGGCATCGGCTCCGAGGTTCCGGCATCTGGTTGCATCAACCGGAAAGAAGAAGAAAGGGGGAAAGGGGGAGCAAAGCAACCGTGAGTACTCATCCAAAGTACTCGCAAGCAAGGATCTACACTACATATGCAACATTATGAAAGGAAGGCTGTATATGTGGACTGGGCTGCAGAAATGCTAGAATAGAGAGAAGGCCTAGTCCTATCGAAGACTAGCATCTTCTCAAACCCACCATCTTGCAGCAACATGAGGGAGTAGAGTAGCATAAAGTAAAGTAGTAGAAGTGTTATCAACCTCGGCCAGAGATCCTTTATCGACTCCCTGCGAGAAAGCAATCCCAGAGCCATACTATCCAGTTATCATCACAATCCATTACTCATCACCATCCAATTCTCATCACCAGTATCCAGTTCTAGTCGTATCGATCGGGATACAACTCCAAGTGTCCGTTACCGTAGGACAGGCTATCGATAGATGTTTTCTTCCCTGCAGGGTGCACCAACTTACCCACCACGTTAAACTTAACTCCGCGGACACACTTTCTGGGTCATGCCCGCCTCGGCCAAACAATACGCCGCAACCCGACCTAGGCTTAATAGAGAGGCCAGCACGCGGACTAAACCTATCCCCGGGGTCATGGGCCATCTCCCGAAACTCCTGCATGTTGCGTGGGCGGCGGTGAGCGGACCTAGCTACCTCCTTCAACAAGGCGGTAGCCACGCAGTCCAACCCGCCACGCCGATTCGTGGCGTCTATTAAGCTTGGTGATGTATACGACGCAGAACGCCCATACTATGCCCACGTGATGGTTAGTGCTATCAGGCCAGAAGCCCCTCGGATCAAATATCCAAATCATAGTGGATTAGGAACGCGCGGTAACAAGCAGAGACTCACGAAAGATGTGACCCCGTTGCCCCATCTCGAGGACTTGCGGCAAGGGCTAGGAATGCCCGGCCACGCCTCGTATTTATCTCGCGGGCACCCTCCAGGTCAACCCGACTCCACATCACCCGCAATTAAGCTCGCGCGGGCACCCCTCAGGGTCGACCCGTCTTTCCAAGTAACAGAGGTAAAGTCCAAGTATCCGTGTGTCCAAACATCAAGGGGAAAACCCGAGGAATCACCCCCGATGAATTCCACTAGATGTAATCATCAAGGTGAACGTAAGAGGAATCACCCCGAGGTTCACACTTGAGGGTTGCCTGACAGTCGTCGTATCGAAGTGGTTAAGGAGAAATCACCCTCGATGACCACGATCGAATGACTACACTACAGGTTAACATCGGCGTCTTGAAGAGGTTCACCCTCGGTACTCGATAGTAACCCGGTAGTGTTGAGCAACTAAGGGAAAGTGATGTGCGGTGTCGGGCCTGGTCTTGGTCCCGTTGATCGGGTCTTCAATGATGAAGCGAGGGCAACAAGGACAAGGTGGGGTCAGCGATGGATCACTAACCAACCTATACTAAGCAATTTAGGATAAGCAGGTAAGGTACAACAGCAGATACAAAAGCAGGCTATGCATCAGAATAGGAGCAAACAATAACAGTAGCAAAATCTAATGCAAGCATGAGAGAAAGGAATGGGCGATATCAGGATGATCAAAGGGAGGGCTTGCTGGGTAGCTCACGGCAAGGAGGGGTCGTTGTCGACGGCGTGATCGATCACACAGGCATCGGCCTCGGGGTCTACCGGAGAGAAGAGGGGAAGAAACAGTAAACACATAGCAAGCAGAGGTAACACTAAGCATGACATGACGATCGTGGCGCTAGGCGTGCTCTAACACGGTACTACGTTGCGGAAGAAGGAAACATCCGAGGGTGAATTCCCGACGTTAGGTGGATTCTGGACAAAGGAAAAGAGGGGGAAAGTTCCATGTTCAGCATGCTAGGGGCATGTGACAGATGAACGGACCACGTATTCGGATTTATTGGATTTTTCTGAGCAACTTTCATATAGAAAACATTTTCATCGGAGTTACGGTTTAATTTCTATAAATTTTCAAAGTTTAAACAATATTCTAAAATTACTGGATTTAATTTAATTTGAATTATCCAAAACAATGCAAACCCTTTTACACACAACAGCAGCTAGCCTTAGAGTATGACATGTGGGGCCAGTCAATCTGTTGGTGAGAGTCAACAGTTGACCGGTCAAAGTGAAACGATTCTGCAGGCCTACATGTCATAGAGCAGGTTTTAACTAGAGTTAAATTAAACCTTTTATATTACCTGAGGGGCCACATGTCATTGACACAGTTTTAGTAAACTTATTTAGCCACGTTTTATTAGCGGGAGGACCCACATGTAAGTCTTTGGGTTAGTAAAAGGTTAAGTTAAATGAGTTAATTAGGCCCTCTAATCTAGTTGGGTTGGCCCACTAGCAGAGGCACAACCGACCTCCCGAGGCGGAGCACGCACGAGCGCACAAGGCGTCGGCGGCCGAGGTCTGCTCGGGGCCATGGCGGTGGAGCCCGGCTCGCTCAGCCGACCAGCAGGCCATGGTGGAGGAGGGGGCGGCGCGCGCGAAACAGCA
The DNA here is from genome assembly GCA_021605205.1 of Aegilops longissima. Taxonomy (NCBI): domain Eukaryota; kingdom Viridiplantae; phylum Streptophyta; class Magnoliopsida; order Poales; family Poaceae; genus Aegilops; species Aegilops longissima. The sequence continues at coordinate 504,838,367 of CM038682.1, read as the reverse complement.
AGGCAAGGCAGCGTACAACAGTCGGCGGGAGCAGTGGCGAGAGCCGCGATCGGTGGCGACAACCATGAAATCATGACGAGGGAAAGAGAGGAGGGCGGACGGGCTCACGGCGGGGTCGCGTCTTGAGCTCGAGGGGTGGTCTTTGGCGGTCCGCGAGGAGGCTCAGCAGGCAGCTGGGTCGGGCGGTGAGGCGACGGCGGCGGTAGCGTCGTCGAGGCGCCTGGGCGAGGCTGGAGGTGGTGGCAGGCGGAGGGCTCCTTCGGCGGCGTTGGAGGAGCTGAGGCGAGGAAGCGGTCCACGGGCGCCAAGCGAGCATCGAGGGGGGGCTCTGGCGGGCGGAATCGAATCGTCGCCCCGATCCAGATCGGGGGGAGAGGGAAGAGACGAGGGGGGGATCGTGGGGGCGGGGCAGTGGGAGTCGTGGGCTAGGGTTACGGGAAGGAGTGGTGGTTAGTAGGCAGCGATGGCTGGGCCGGCCTAGCGGCCAGATGGACCAAGAGGCCCGGGGGGGTTCCCTTTTTTCTATTTTTTGTGTTTTCTTTTTATTTCAACTCTGTGTTACATTTAAATGGAGCACCAAAATGACTTTTGTAAAATAAGCAACTTGCCACAAAAAGGTGGGAGACTTTTGGAATAGTTGCCAATTTTATAAATTAAAAGCGCATTTAATTTATTGCTTAGGTCACTATTTTAAGTAGTTTAGGGCACTTAAACACCTTGCAGTCGGCGTTCGTGGATACTTAACATGCTTAACGAGATCTTGGTATTTGATCCGAGTCGGCCATTTGGTCTATACGCACTAACCAACTACGTGGGAAAGTTATGGGCACTCGGCGTCGTGGTATCACCGAAGCCTTTGTGACGTCGGCCGATCGAGCGCGCGCTGCGCGGATTGGTGGAATGCTGCTAGGCTAGGTCTGCTTCGGCGCGTTATAGAATCTTGCAGGTGTGCTAAGGCGATGGGCCTAGACCCACATGGCGCTTAGGTTTAGACCGGCGTGATGACCTCTCTTTTGGCCTAGGTGGGGCTGCGACGTGTTGATCTTCCGCGGCGGGCATGACCCGAGAAAAGTGTGTCCGGCCAAATGGGATCAAGCGTGTTGGGTTATGTGGTGCACCCTGCAGGAAGTTAATCTATTGAATAGCCGTGATCTTGATAAGGTGACGACTTGGAGTTGTACCTTGACCTTATGATAACTAGAACTAGATACTTAATAAAAACACACCCCCTTCCAAGTGCCAGATATAACCCGGTGATCGCTCTCTAACAGGGCAATGAGGAGGGATCGCGGGTAGGATTATGCTATGCGATGCTAGTTGGAGGACTTGATCTACTCTCTTCTACATCTTTGCAAGACGGAGGCTGCGAGCGTAGTCTTCGACGTGATTAGTTATCCCCTCTTATTACGGCATTCTGCATTCACCCACCGATATGGCCCTTTACACATATATCCATGCATTTGTAGTGTAGCTCCTTGCTTGCGAGTACTTTGGATGAGTACTCACGGTTGCCTTGTCCCCTTTTTCCCCTATCTCTATCTGATTGTTGCGACCAGACGACGGAGCCCAGGAGCCAGATGCCACCGTCGATGGCGACTACTACTACACCGGAGGTGCCTACTACTACGTGCAGCCCACGACGGCGACCGGGAGTAGTTAGGAGGATCGAGCGGGGAGGCATGCGCCTCTTCGTCTGTATCCCGGTTTGTTCTAGCCTTCTTAAGGCAAACTTGTTTAACTTATGTCCGTACTCGGATATTGTTGCTTCCGCTGACTTCGTCTATGATCGAGCACTTGTATTCGAGCCCTCGAGGCCCCGGCTTATATTATGATGCTTGTATGACTTATTTATGTTTTAGAGTTGTGTTGTGATATCTTCCGTGAGTCCACGATCTTGATCGTACGTTTGCGTGTATGATTAGTGTCTGATTGAATCGGGGGCGTCACAAGTTGGTATCAGAGTCGACTGCCTGTAGGAATCCCCCTTCCAACTCCTTGGCCGAAGTCGAGTCTAGAGTTTACAAAACTTTTACTAACATGGTTGTGCAGCCCATGGGCCCACGTCGCCATTGCGTGGTATTAGGATCTTTTACTCCTTTTCTATACTCTCGGACTCTGATCTCTCTTCTTTTCGGGTTAAATGAATTTTGCTAAATCTAACATTAGGATCTCGTTATCACTTTGACCCGGAGAGCCCTTATTCGAGATGATTACTTGGTGCACGTGAAGACCACAAGATACTCTCCGATGTTAACTCGAGAACTTGTGTTCATCGCGTTTGCAATTCCCTTCCACCAAATAACCCTTATGGATAACTACTTGCGGTTGTTATTCTTACATTCATCCCCAGTTGGTCTTGTTATTACAAGATACCCCGAAACACTCATCGTTGTTTCGATAATCCTTTGAGCTTACTGCCTTGCTATTCTTTGTCACATGAATACCCCTATGGATAATTCTCGCATTTATCGAGTATCCGCTCATCCCCCAGTTGTTCATGTGTTTCACAATGGTCTTCGAAATACTATTCGATCATCCATAAATCCTTAGTAGCTTATTGCTCTGCCATACTTGTCTACTTGCATGATGGATGCTTTCCATATGTCTGGCAATATCCGTTAGTATCCTTAGGCATCGTCATTTTGATCCTTTTGATTCAACATGAGTGCGAATGCACGCAATCATCATTGATCCTTTTAAATTATCTTTTAAACTGAGCTGCCATTTTAAACATGAATTGGTTCTTGACCAATCAATGCCTTGATCGGTTGTGCTTCTAAGTCTATTGAACTTATTCATTTTTCAATCAGAACGATTGCTTCTGATCCCTTGATTTGGAAATCATAAAATTTCTTTGCATTAAGCTTTAATTAGTTAGTTGTTTCTAGAATTGAATGCCTTTGCATTGTTTCTTCCTCTATTTGAGTACCGATGCTTACATCAGATCCCTTGAGAACCATCGGATCCTTTGTTGGATTTTATCCGACAACGTCCCTCATATTCAATCACTTTGGAAGTTCTTTCCTTGATACATAATGTCGTTGGTAAATCCTATTCTCTGATTTGGCCAACCATGCTCTGCTTTCGAGCTGGTGATATTTACTATTGAAGTTTGTGGTATATGTTTCCACAATGCCCCGAGGGGTTGAACATATGCCTTCCTTAATCCGTGTGAACCCGAAATTTTTTACGGGTCATACTCCTCTGGTAATTCACTAGGTAGGTTTCACACTCAACTCATTTTAATAGAGAAGTGAATGAATGGTCATGCATTAAAGAAGTGGGAGTCGACCTTGAACTTTGTGTTCATGCCCATGGACACGATGTAGATCCTATCATAGAAGCTTCTTGTAATAATAACTATTTCCTTGATATGAAATCATCTGGTATCTATGTATTGATCATTTGCAACCGTGGTCCCGACCATGATTTTCTCCTTGATTCAATTTCTCGGACAAGTTAAAGTACTTGCCTTTTTCAGATCAATACGCTTGCCCAACCTCTATTTTGATCTTCCTCGAGTATTAACCTTTGGTATCTTGAGAACTATGTTGCTTCCTGCAAGTCTTCATCTAGTATTGCTTCTCACCGATCTCGGATCCCCCCAGGGTCTGAGTTATTAGTCACTCTAGAACACCGATAAGTGAATCGATTCCGCATTCCGATTCAGTAACTCTAAGTAATTCTTGTTGCCTATGAGTTTAATAATCCTTCAAGTCATTCCTAGCCTGATCGGCTATATCATTACCATGTTAAATTTTAACTGTGCTACCCGGTCCTTCTCCCCGTAGCACAATTATTTGACGATGAGCTAAGCTTACGTTGATCTTCCTCATCATATCATTTCGCCTTGGACAACAAGCTTGGTTTCGAGTTTGTGTCGTACCCTTGGTTCCAATAACCTTTCGCTTCACCATTCATTTGACTTGATGTCATCGCCGATCGTTTACATCTTGAAATCTCTCGACAAAGTGTGTCGTGATCATCATCAACCTCATGAGCTCTTCCAGGATATCAAATGAGTTCATGATGAGAAATACCATCCATGACCTCGATGATCTGCGTTATCATCGACCACTTTATTGCCTTCCTGCCAACACAAGCTTATTCGTGTTTGATGTTATACCTTGAGTTCCTTGCTATCCAGCAATTGTTCTCCCTTACCTTGGAACATTAACATCTCTTATGTCATCAATGTTGTGAGAATTTCACCACCTCTTAAGAATTCTTGGTATGGTGATACTTCTCACCATCACCATTCTTTCTTGGGTCCTCGTGTTGATTCCAACCGGGGTGCCAACAAGTGAGCGATGCTGTTTGGATTCTACCCTTCTAGCAACCCTATTGCTTTGAAGTTAATTGTCGGCCGTTCATTCTTGGACTATTGATTATTGAATCACCATTCTGACATTGGTCGTACAACCCAACCCATATTTCGGGCGCACCTTTCAACCAATGTTTAATTTTGTGTATGTTTTCCTCGAGCATACCTCATTATATCATTTGATCTGAAAAATGTTATCTCCTTGTTCACATAATTGTGGAAATCCATCTTTTGGAAATCTCAATGAATTGTCGTTTAGTTCATCAGCCACCCCCTCGTCCTCTCCTTGGTTTAATGATGAACTCTTGTTTCGGAACTTGCTTCCATAGTTCATTTCCCGAGAATCTACAATGTCATCTCGTCAATTTGTGTCTCACCTTTTTCTTCTCAGGCATCCTGAGTCTGAGGTATTCTGACACCAGTCAGATCTGAATCTCGGTCAGATATGATGGTTGGGACATATTTCCAAGAGTTATAAACGTTGGTCTTTATATGGCCCGGTAAGGTGATGTCATGCCTAGCACACCTGGCTGGATGACCCATTATTATGGCTCTTCCTTTTTTTAGCAAGGTTAGCCATTCTTCCATAAGAAAATGGTAAGGCTTATTCTATGAGTTGTTCCTGGTGGATCCCTTGTGTATCCAAAATCTGACCTTTGCTTGAAGACCATGTCAATGCTATCTTGAAGCATGTCTATGGTATTCTGATTTTCAACAAGAACATTTGAAGCCCAATGCTAAATGTTTCTTGCTTAATTATCCAACACCGTTGTATGGGTAATGCCATGAAAATTCTCTCCCATTACCTAAATGGTTTTCTACTTTCTATCCTGTCATGGATATCATGCTCTACTTGCCCTTGGGAAGGATATAACCTTGAAATCTGTGTTTAAACACATTTTCCTTTCCGTTGTTCTGTTTACTCTGATAATCATATTTTCCTTTCCATTGTTTGGTTTAACCTTTCTTATGATCAATATGATCTAAGCGGTAATATTCTCCTGCTTATATAAACACCTCGTTGTACAATTCTTTGGTAAGACCCTGTTACCATTGTTGATGACATTCCGGTAACCACCGATGGAAGAGAACTTTGCCTATTGGTTCACCTCGTTTCAACAAGCAGGAAAATGGTTCTCTTCGTCCCTCGCCCTTGGTATCGATGTTGTTGCCGACATAATCGACAGGCTACCCTCTGACATGCCTTTCTTGCATGATCATGCAAGACGTCTCCGCCCTTCCTACTTTTAACCCACATGGTGGGCCCATAACCCATAGTTCCACAGGATCGAAACCTCACTCTCCTGAACAAACCTATTTCTAATGGTTAGTCCCCACGCTTGGCTTTGTATTTAATTCATGGGCCACCTTCCTAGTGCTCTATTCGGTATCAGACGCAATACTTACTCTCGCTACTCTGAACCCCTTTCTCACTCAGGTTCACACTTCGAGTAACTATCTATCTGCTTGAAACTTCTTATTGTACCTTCGAACTTTACTCTCGATGTGTTTTATTTGTTCAACTCGAGAGGTACTCACATGCTCATTCATGGGTTAATCCCAGATTATCACCCTTATAGCATTCTGTCGTTGCCGATCTGCCCCGTTACCTATTCATAAGTACGATGGAACCCCCGAAGAAAGGATGACGACTTCATAATGATGACCTGAAGCAGTGGAATGAAGACATCGATGTAATGGGTCAATCTCTTCGAGAAGAGCAGCCAAGACCGAGAAGAATCGTTCGAATTTCGTAACCAAAACTTTCCCCCTTACTCCCCTCTTAAATCTCGGGACGAGATTTCTTGTAGTGGAGGAGAATTGTGACGCCCGGATAATTAGACTACAGTAATTCCTTGCTGATGATGCCACGTCACCTCTATCACTGTAGTTAATCTCGGGTTAGTTCAAAACCGATTCAAATTCAAAATTGAATCAAAGGCAAACAATAAAAGTTTTCAAACTTTAAAACTAAAATGTCCGGGTTGTGCCAAGTAATGCAAAGTTAATTGTGGTGAGGAAACCCCACTTTTATAAAATGTTTTAATACTCGAAAATAAATAAAACAGAAAATGGGAAAAGAATAAAAACAGAAAAACAAAACTAGTAAAAACAAAACAAAAGAAAAGGAAACCCCCCTCACTGGCCTTTGGCCCATTAGGCCACCAGGCCGGCCCACCTCACCCCTGCTTTCCCCGCTCCCCTGTTCACGGGAGGGCGTGGCCGCGCCGATGCCCGCCACGGCACCGGCCGTCACCGTGGCTGCCATCCGGCGGCCCTCCCCGGCGACCACCTCGCCTATAAAACCGGCGCCACCCTCCCCCGGTGCCCGAAACCCTAAATCCCTTCCCTCACTCCCTCTCCTCTCCCCGCGCCAAACCAGCGCGCACCCGAGCGCTACCGCCGCCGCGCCATCATCGTCTTCCCGGCCAGGAGCCACCCCGATTGATGGAAGGATGTGGAGGAGCTCCTGCTTCCTCGTCTTCGTCCACTACGCACAAGAATCCAAGTTGGAGCGTCACGGAGCCGTCGATTCGCTCGTCTTCCTCGTCCACGGTCGTCGCATCTCACCGCATCGATCCGCCGTCGTCGTTGCGTCCCCGGCCTTGTCAACCCCTCCTCTGCGACCGGGGTGAGCCCCTCCTCCGATTCCCCCTATATCCCCCTCGAAGTCCCGCTGTAGGTCGCCGTCACCGCCCGTGCTCGCCCTTGGCCGCGCCGGAGATCTCTGCTCCTGCCGCGCGCGCCTCCTACCTTGGCCGGTCGCGCCTGCAGCCGTTTGATGTCGCCCCCTGATGCTCCCGCTACGACCTGCAGCTGGCCTGCTGCTATCGGCGCTCGCCCAGCCCACCATTGCCTACGGCCGCTATCGCCTCCTGCTGCTTGCCGCTTTACTTGCTGCTGCTCTGCCTGTGCCGTTGCTGCTGCTAGCTGCTGCCCTCTGCTGCTACTCTCTACTGCTGCTTGTTGGAATAAACCACGATTTCTTGTTCTGCTCCGTCGAGTTGACCAAAATCAACTAGAGGTAGTTCCGGCGAGACGCGTATTGTACGTTGTGGCTACTGTTCATCCATTAACATGCTAGCTAGCTTCTACGTGTGGTTTGCTCCGGTGTACTTGTTCTAAGATAAAAAAAACCAACACTGCTTGCTACTGCCCCTAGCTGCTGCTGTCGATGTTGATCGGCCTGCGCTAGTTGCTGCCTCGGCCGAGCAGCCCCATGGCCGCAGCCGCTGCGCGTCGTGCGGCCGCGCGTGTGTGCCAGCCAGCCGGCTGTTGCCTCCGCTAGATGGGTCGGCCCCTGCGTAGATTAGGCACTAATTCCATTTAGCACTAACCTCCTGTTTAGACTAATTTGGTTTCAGACTTTCAGTTAGTAGTGCTTACCTAATGACATGTGGGACACAATGCTAAATAAATCAATTTTGTTAAATTAAATAATTACCAGCCAATGACATAAGGACCCACAACCCAGTTTGACCAGTCAACCTTGATTATACTGTTGACTTTGGCCCGGCCCCACATGCCATTTGACTGTGGCTGGCAGTGCACTAGGTGACATAAGTATTTCACTATTTTTAATTCGAATTAATATATTCTAGAAAATCAATTAAAACTTTGATAAATAATAGAAAATAAACCGTAGCTCGGTTGGAAGAACTTTGTACATGAAAGTTGCTCAGAACGACGAGACGAATCCGGAAACGCAGCCCGTTCGTCCTTCACGCATCCCTAACCTATCGAACACGCAACTTTCCCCCTCCGGTTCATCTGTCCGAAAACACGGAACACCGGGGATACTTTCCCGGATGTTTCCCCCCTTCACCAGTATCACCTCCTACAAACATTAGGTCACCTCTAGCACCGCTTTGCCGTGTTACGCTTTGTGGTACTTTGATTGTTCCGTTATTTATTGTGTTCCCCCTCCGTTATTCCTTTCCGGAGACCCGAGATCGATCTTGACCCGAGTTCGACTACGGTGTTGACGATCCCTCCTTGCTTGTCGAGCAACCAGGCAAGCCCCCACCTTGATCACCGTGATATCGCTTATTCTTCTCTATCTTGCTTGCATTAGAGTAGTGTAGCATATTCTTGCTTTCGGTTAATCCTATCTTTCTGCATAGCCTTTCTCCTTGCTATTCTTGTTTTTACCTTTACCTCCTATCCTATTGCTTAGTATAGGATGCTAGTGTTCCACCGGTGGCCCTACACTCTTGTCCGTCTGCCATGCTATACTCTTTGGGCTGTGATCAATTCGGGAGGTGATCACGGGCATATACTATATACTTTACACTATTACATTACCTGTGGTACTGTTCGGAGATGGGGCTGAAAGGACGGTGGCTCCATCCCGGAGAGGTGGGCCTAGGTTCCCATGGCCCCGATGTTACTTTGAGGCGGAGCGGCAGGGAAGGTTGAGACCACCTAGGAGAGAGGTGGGGTGGCCTTGGTCGGCATTCGAGGATACTTAACACGCTTAACGAGATCTTGGTATTTGATCCGAGTCGGCCATTTGGTCTATCGCACTAACCAACTCGTGGGAAAGTTATGGGCACTCGGCGTCATGGTATCGGCGAAGCCTTCGTGGCGTCGGCGGAAAGCGGCGCGCTACCGGATTGGATGGAACGCTTTGCTAGGCTAGGTGCATTTCGGCGCGTTACGAGCGTCTTGGTGTGCTAAGGCGATGGGCCCGGACCCTGTCTTGCTTAGGTTTAGACCGGCGTCTTGACCTCTCTGTTAGCCTAGGTGGGGCTGCGGCGTGTTGATCTTCAGCGGCGGGCATGACCCGAAAAGTGTGTCCGCCAAATGGGATCAAGCGTGTTGGGTTATGTGGTGCACCCTGCGGGAAGTTAATCTATTGAATAGCCGTGATCTTGATAACAGGGGCGACTTGGAGTTGTACCTTGACCTTATGACAACTAGAACTGGATACTTAATAAAACACACCCCTTCCAAGTGCCATATATAACCCGTTGATCGCTCTCTAATAGGGCAATGAGGAGGGGATCGCTGGGTAGGATTATGATATGCGATGCTAGTTGGAGGACTTGATCTACTCTCTTCTACATCTTTGCAAGACGGAGGCTGCGAGCGTAGTCTTGACATGATTAGTTATCCCCTCTTATTACGGCATTCTGCGATTCGGTCCACTTATATGGCCCTTTACACATATATCCATGCATTTGTAGTGTAGCTCCTTGCTTGCGAGTACTTTGGATGAGTACTCACGGTTGCCTTGTTCCCCCCCCTATCTCTATCCGATTGCTGCGACCAGGCACGATGGAGCCAGGGCGACGCCATCGTCGATGATTTACTACTACACCGGAGGTGCCTACTACTACGCAGCCCGGCGACGATGACCGAGAGTAGTTAGGAGGATCCCGCGGCGGGAGGCATGCGCCTCTTCGATCTGTATCCCGGTTTGTGCTAGCCTTCTTAAGGCAAACTTGTTTAACTTATATCCGTACTCAGATATTGTTGCTTCCGCTAACTTCGTCTATGATCGAGCACTTGTATTCGAGCCCTCGAGCCCCTTGGCTTATATTATGATGCTTGTATGACTTATTTATGTTTTAGAGTTGTGTTGTGATATCTTCTCGTGAGTCCTTGACGATCTTGATCGCAAAATACGCTTACTGCGTGTATGATTAGTGTTCATATCGATTGAATCGCGCCCCCTCAATACCGCCCGACCGCTTCATTTTTCAGAGTCCTCTTGTTACGCTTGGCGTTCTTTTCAAGAACCTCGCGGCGGTTGGTAGTATTCTTCAGTTTTAGGGCCAAATCGGCCATTCCTCTTTGCTTCGGCAGTGAGCAGCCCGTTCGGCTTTCAGCTCTTCGGCCGCCTTTAAAGCGGCCGCATGTGACGCCCTCGATTCAATCGTACACTAATCATGCACGCAAATGTGTACGATCAAGATCAAGGACTCACGGGAAGATATCACAACACAACTCTACAATAAAATAAGTCATACAAGCATCATAATACAAGCCAGGGGCCTCGAGGGCTCGAATACAAGTGCTCGAATACAAGTGCTCGATCATAGACGAGTCAGCGGAAGCAACAATATCTGAGTACAGACATAAGTTAAACAAGGTGCCATAAGATGGCTAGCACAAAGCGGGATCTGAGATCGAAAGAGGAGCAGGCCTCCTGCAGGGATCCTCCTAGGTCACTCTGGTGCGTCGTCGGTGGGCTGCTGCGTAGTAGTAAGCGCCTCGAGTAGTAGTAAATCATAGGCGGTGGCGTCGCTCTGGGCTCCATCGTCGATTGCAGCAATCGAGTAGAGATAGGGGAAAAGGGGAACAAGGCAACCGTGAGTACTCATCCAAAGTACTACTTAAGCAAGGAGCTACACTACTTATGCATGGATATATGGGTAAAGGCCATATCGGTGGACTGAAGCTGCAGAATGCGAGAATAAGAGGGGATAGCTAGTCTTAACGAAGACTAAACTTACGGACACCGGTCTTGCAGCAGACAAAGAGGACAACGGAAGTCCTCAAGTAACATCATATAGCAATAATCCTACCGGCAATCCCTGCTCATAACCACGGCGAGAGCGACCACGGTTATATCGGCACTTGGAAGGTGTGTTTTATCAAGTATCCGGTTCTAGTTGTCATAAGCTCAAGGTACAACTCCAAGTCGTCCTGTTACCGAAGATCACGGCTATCCGAATAGATTAACTTCCTGCGGGGTGCACCATCTTACCGGCCGCTTGATCCCATTTGGCGGACACACTTTCTGGGTCATGCCCGGCGCGGAAGATCAACACGTCGCAGCCCACCTAGGCACTGTGAGAGGCCAACACGCGGTCTAAACCTAAGCGCGCGAAGTGCAGGCCCATCGCCTGAGCACACACACTTGCGTTGCGTCTGTGACGGAAGCAGACCTAGCCAATGAGCGTTCGGTCCAATCCGGTAGCGCGCCGCTCCGTCGTGACGTCTGAAGTGCCGGTGATACCACGGCGGGATACCCATAACTACTCCGCGTAGATGGTTAGTGCGTATAAGCTCGTAGCCAACCCAGATCAAATACCAAGACCTCGTTAAGCGTGTTAAGTAACATGAGCGCCCGAGCAGAGCCAGGCCCACCTCTCTCCTAAGCGGTCTCAACCTGCCTGTCGCTCCGCCACAAAGATCCACTCATGGGTGCTCCATCGGCCGACCCGACTTTAGTCTCACATGTATCATGTATAAGTATATAGTATATACCGTGATCAACTCCCGGTGATCACGGCCCGATAATATATAACGGCGGACGGACAAGAAAGTAGGGCCACGGATGAAAGTACTAGCATCCTATACTAAGCATATAGGATTGCGGTAAGGTAACAACGAAGTTACAAGGACGGGCTATGCAGCGGTATAGGAGTATCAAAAGCAGTAACATGCTATGCTACTCTAATGCAAGCGGTGTAGATAAGAGTAAGCGATATCTGGTGATCAAGGGGGCTTGCACGTTGCTCTGGCAAGAGAGAGGTCGTCAACACCGTAGTCGAGCGGCAGTGCGGCGTCGGTCTCGTAGTCTACTGGAGAGAAGAGGGAAGAAACAATGAATACAAAGTAAGCAGATGCATATCGATGCATGACATGACAAGCGATGCTAGGCGTGCCCTAACGTGGTAAGAGGGTCTTGGTTGGGGAAAACATCAGGAAGTTATCCGGTTCGGACGTCTGTCGAGACGGATGAACCGGAGAGGAAAGTTTGCAGGTTCGATAGGTTAGAGATGTGTGGTGGACGAGCGGATTGCGTATCCGGATTCGTCTCGTCGTTACGAGCAACTTTCATGTTGAAATTATTTTAATCCGGATTACGGTTAAAAGATATGATTTTAAAAGATTTTATTAATTTACGGAATTTAATTAATTATTTAATTAATTTCGAAAATGCATTTATGACATCGACATGATGTCATCTTGGCGTCATCGATCAACGGGTTGGTGAGTCAACCTGACAGTGGGTCCGCATGTCATTCACTAATGACTAATTAACCTAATTTAATTAACATTGCTTAATTAAGTTAATTAATGATTAGGGTTAATTAATTCAGAATTAATTAGATTAATTAATTACTTAATTAATTTAATTAATGATTAGGGTTAATTAATCCAGAATTAATTAGTTTAATTAATTACTCAATTAATTAATTAATTAATTAGTTAGTTAATCAATTTTAATCATTTTCATTTTGTTTTTATTCATTTTAATAAAAGCGTTCAATTTTGGGGGTGGGGCCCCGTCGATGTAAGGCCTATTGAGCATGCTTGATTAGCGAGCGTCTGGGGCGATGCCGAATCGATCAGCGCGATCGGGGATCGAGCGCGATCGGCGCCCCGAGGCCACGTGGGGCAGCAGGCCGCGCCACGGCCCGGCAACGGCCAGCGGGCGCCAGCGAGTTGGGGCGACAGCGGGGCAGTAAGCGTGCAGGGAGGGTGGCGGCGCCCTGGAGAGGAACGAGGGGCTCGGTCGGGGCGCGCCCGAGCAGGCGCCGGAGAGGTCGCCGTTGGAGGAAGGAAGGAAGGCCATGCGGTGGCGGGCGGTCAGAACCTGGCCGGATCCGGATCCGGAGAGGGAAAGGAGAGGAGCAGGCGCGGTGCAGCCGCAGGCGGCCGAGCAGCAGCAGGCAGTCGAGGCCTGGCGTCGGAGAGAAGAGGGGAGAAGGTCAGTCTGGTGGCGGGCCAGTCGCCGACCAGGGGAGGGGAGAGGGGCCTCACGAGGGGGGTAGGGTCTCGGCAGCGGGCTCGGTGGGGGCTGGGGAAGACCGTGAGAAGCGGTCGAGGGCCTTCAGCGGCCGGTCGAGGAGGTGGAGGCCGAGCGGACCATGGCCAGTCCTTCGCCTCGAGGCGACGGAGGGAGGAGGAGCGCTCCCAGTGGCGATGGGGAGGAGGAGAGGGGGTCCGGGCGGCGGGGGGCGGGGCCCGCCGGCAGTGGGGGCGGCGGGGGGTTGGCTCGGTCGGGGCCTCCTCCGCCCGATCAGATCGGGTCTGAGGAGGAGGAGGGCGGCGCGTGGGGAAGTGGGGGGCGGCTAGGGTTGCTTGTTGGGTGGGGGGGTTATCGGCGGGGGCGGCTGGGCGATGGGCGGCCCGAGGGAAAGGGAGCAGGCCAAGTGGGGAGGGGGAGGGCTCTTGGGCGGGGGGTTTCCCCCTCTCTTTTATTTTGTTTTCTCTTTTTATTATTTTTCTTTTTTGTTTTAGTTTATTTAAAATGCGAGCATTTTATAAAATTAGTGCACCCACCAATATTAGGTTAGTTATTTTAGAAAACCCCGAACATTTTAGAATTTGTTTTGAAACTTTTTATCGTTTGTTTTAGTTTTGATTTTGTTTTAGAGCGGGTTGAATCAAAGAGAGGTTAATTAACATAACAGGGGTGATTCTTGTTCCATAATCATCCGGGTGTTACAAATCTCCTCCACTACAAGAAATCTCGTCCGAGATTTAGGAGGTAGAAGGAAAGAGTGCGGGATATTCATCTCGTAGGCGATCCTCGCGTTCCCGGTGGCTTCATCTTGAGTGATTCGACCCTTTGGACTTTGAGAACTTGATACGCCTTCGGCGTGTGCGGCGTTCAGCTTGGTCGAGAATGCGGACGGATGCTCTTTATAGGAGAGGTCTGTTGCAATTCGAGCACTTCATGGTCCTTTGCTCGGATTGGGTCCTTGAAGCAGCGTCGGAGTTGGGACACGTGGAACACATCGTGAACACGAGAAAGGTTCGACGGAAGCTCCGTTGATAAGCCACTTTTCCGCCTTTCGAGAATAGTGAAAGGGCCAATATAGCGAGCTAACGCCCTTGATCCGGCGGTGAGCACCCTTCATTGGTGTAGCGAAGATAGGCCTTTTCGCCGAGTTGATAGACCATGTCTTTGTGATAGCGGTCATAATTACTCTTTTAGCGGTGAGCGGTCTTGAGATTCTCGCGAATAATGCGGACTTGTTCTTGACATGTTGGATAATATCCGGACGAAGAGTGGGCGTTCCCGATTTGACCAGTTCGGAGGGTTCGGCACTTTCGTCCATATAACACTTGAAGGGGCCATCTTGAGACTAAGCTTGATAGCTATTATTATAAGAGAACTCAGCATCGGGAGAGATTCCTCCATTTCTTGCGAATGAGGCGACACAAGCTCGAAGCATGTCTTGAGAATTTGGTTGACACGTTCAACTTGCCCTTGAGACTGCGGATGAAAGCGATCTTGAAAGATAAATGAGTCCCCATAGCTTCTTGAAAACTTGCCCGAATCTTGAAGTGAATAAGCTGCCACGGTCGAGCGATAACCGGTGGAATACCGTGAAGTGAAACAATTCGGACATATAGGCGTTGCAAGCTGGCTAGCGATGATCGTTTCTTTGACCGCGGAAAATGTGCAACTTTAGAAAGCGGTCAATGGCGACAAGAATAGCATCATTACCTTTCTGCGATTTGGGAAATCCGGTGGCGAAGTCCATTTCAACATGGTCCCATTTCCATTCGGGAATAGAGATAGGTTGCGAGTTCAGCGGGCCTTTGATGTTACTGCTTTGATCTGACGGCAAGCGTCACACTCGAAACATAGCGAGCAATGTCACCTTCATATTAGACCACGAAATCTCGGCGAATGTCTTGATACATCTTTGTACTGCCGGGATGGATACATAGAGCGTATCATGAGCTTCTTTCATAACCTTCGAGTCATATTCAGGTTTTCCTTCTTACGGCACCACTAGGCGGCCTTTGAAGTACAAAGCGCCATCATCGGCAATAGTGAAGGATGAGGATTTCCTTTCTTGATGTCTTGTTTAAGCTTGTAGACTTGAGTCAAATCCTGCATTGTCTTTATGGTGCCCACGAGATCGGGTTCAACAGCCCGGGTATAGAGGAACCACAGGGAACAACACGGAGATTCATCTTGCGGAACTCGGAGGAGGGGCGAAGTGCACCGGAGGAACAATATGGAGGTTCAGCTTTCTGAATTCTTCAACAAGTGGGGCTGAACTTTGTGAACACGAAGGTGGTTCTTGATAAGACTTGCGGCTCAAGGCATCAGCCATTACATTAGCCTTGCACGGCGTATAGGAAATACCCAAATCAAAGTCTGCAGTCTCCATCCATCTCTGGCAGCGGAGGTTCAGGTCTGGCTGAGTAAGCAGATACTTCAGACTTTGGTGGTCGGTGAAGATCTACATAGCGATTACCGAGAAGGTAATGTCGCCCTTTGCTTTAGTGCATGAATGACAGCAGCAAGTTCGAGGTCATGAACTGGGTAGTTCTCCTCGTGAGGCGCAAGCTGTCGAGAGGCATAAGCAACCACTGCGCTCTTGCATTAGGACACCGCCTAAACCTTGACGAGAAGCGTCGCGATAAATGTGAAGTCCTTCTTAGTATCGGGAGGAGCTAGCCTTTGGGCGAAGTCAACTTGTCTTTGAGTGCACAAAACTTTCGACATTTATCATCCATTGGAATTTGGCGCCTTTATACAGCAGGTTAGTCGGAGGCACGGCAATCTTGGAGAAGTTCTCGGCGAATCGGCGGCAATAGTGGCGAGACCGAAAAACTTCGACTTATGCGTTCTTGGAGGAGTCAATCGAGAATAGCTGAACTCGTTCGGGGTTGGCGGCAATACCATCCTTAGAGATGACATGCCCAAGATAGGTTACTTGGGAAGCGAATTCACACTTGGAGAACTTGGCATAGAGTTGATGCTCTCGTAGCTTTTCGGCACAAGGCGAAGATGTTCACATGTTCTTCTTCATTCTTGGAATAGATCGGGATATCATCCGGATAAACCACGACGAACTTGTCGAGGTAATCCATGAATATATAGTTCATCGGCGAGAGAAGGTGGCTGGAGCATTGGTTAAGCGAAAGACATGACGGTGTACTCGTATGAACCATAACGAGTCACAAATGCGGTCTTGGGGATATCCTCCTCACGAACACGGATCTGGTGGTAACCCAACCTCAAGTCGAGTTTGAGAACAGCGGCGAACCAGCCAATTGATCATAAAGATCATTGATCAGGAAGAGGATACTTATTCGAATGGTAGCTTGATTTATGGGGCGGTAGTCTTGGACCAATCGGTTTGTCCCATCCTTCTTCTTGACAAAGAGAGGTGCTCCCCAAGGTGAGCAACTTGGGCGAATGAAGCCGCTTTGAAGAGATTTGTCGATTTCCTCCTTTAGCTCAAGGAGTTCATCGGCGGCATCTTGTAGGGTCGCTTGGCTATAGGAGTGGTGCACGGTTTCAAGTCGATGGCGAATTCGACAGCTCTAGCGAGGAATCCTGGAAGTTCTTGAGGAAGAGCGTCTTGGAAATGCATAAGCAGCGGGAATGTTTTCAATTCCCTCGAGGGTGCGGCGTTCAATGCATTCAATGCATAGAGCCTTGCCTCGGCATCTTGAACGAGACGAGCATTGTAGCTTACGATTTCATCGAAAGGTGTAGCGGATGGGCGGTCTTAGTGGCATAAGCGATTGGCGCCGTATCGCTTTCAACAATCCATCCCAAAATGAGGTCGATGTTAGGCGTCTTGAGGATAATGGGGAGGCATAGAATTCCAACCCTTGATTTCCACGGGGCGTCGGCGCCAACCATGGAGGTTTGACATTGTCCCAATGGGGTTTTACCACTACCGAAGAGTTCATCTCTTCACACTTAACGTCGTGCTTGTATGCAAAGTCTTGAGACATGAATGAATGCGATGCTCTGAATCGAATAAAGCAGATCACGGTCTGAATTTACGAGTGTACCCATCACGATGGCAGGCTGGTCTTGAGCTTCGTTCGGATCAACGTGGTTGGCTGAGCTTGCCCATAAGACTTGCCGGTGTTGTTGCGGTTACAGGTGTTTCCACGGCCGATTCTTTGGAAGGGCGATTGATTACGGTTACGGTTGCATTCTCTATACGGTGCCACGGCTGTCCTTTTGAAGCATAAGCCATTATTGGGAGTGGGAGCAGGAGCTTGGGGTGGTGGAGCTGGAAGCTTGGCTGCTTAGTTGTAAGCGGGGCGAGGTGTAGCATAGTTACGCTTTGAAGCGGTGCATTAATTTGGTACATGCTGTTGGGAATCCATATCTTGCGCCCTGCGAGGCGGGCCGAAGATGAGCCGTGTCGCAGTTCGCTGTTAGAGCTCTGGTATTCCTGCGGACCAGTTTCGACATTGATAGCTTTGTTCACCAAGGTGGCGAAATCAGCAAAGTCGTGCACTAGAAGTGCGAGCTTGATGTCGACTTGAAGACCGTCACGGAACTTCTCTGTCTGCGTGCATCGGTTGCAATATCCTCTTGACATAGCGAGACAAGTCCAGAACTCTGATGATAAGCTTCAACAGTCTTGTTGCCTTGGGTGAGTTGCGGAACTCACGCTTCTTCGGTCCATGACCCCTTGAGGATGAAGCGGGCACGGAAGGCAGCACTGGAAGTCGGCGGTGATGAGTGTTCCAAGCTGGCGAAATCGCGGTGGCTGTCCCACCATTGAGCTGCGGGTCCCTTGGGAAGAAGGAAGCAAAGGTGACATAGTGGCGGGGCTACATCAGCAGACTCCATCTCATAGGTGATGTCACGGGCGATCATCGACATCCGATGGCTGAGTTGAGCTGCGGTACCTGCTGGGGTTGAGCGTATGAAATCCTGCGAGTTGTTCCGTTTGGGTCTTTGGTTCATATTGGGGCGAGGCGAGCCATCATGTTCTCCATGGTGGCGATTCATCTCAAGCTGTTGGATCATACCAGCCATGTACTCGGGCGGTGGTGGGAAGTTGGCACCACGACCACGACCTGCTGGCCTAACCATCCTGCTATTATATAACGAGGGTAGTTCAGCATTTGAGAAATTAAGCAAGAGGCAGAAATCATTCATGATGAAACATGCATAATGAAAGCAGCATGATGGGAACTACATAGTAGTTGGCATATCTTACAAAGGAATCATGCATAGAGTTCGATACATAGAGTCCGATTACATAGACTACTACATCATAGGCGGCACACAGAGCTCATGGCGAATACATCAAACACTAACAAGCAAGTCTACATCAGGTCCACAGCGATGCTGCGGAGGTAGCTGTAGCTTTGAAAGCTGATAGTCTTGGCGGTGGATAGTCCTCCACGTCGGTGACACAGGGGCGCGGATACTCGGTGCTGAATCCGGCGTCGGTGGCGAAAAGGGCCAAGTCGGGAGAGTAGCCTCCCACGTCGTGCAACCGACACCACAGGGCATCACGGTCTGGCTGGGTAGATCGCGAGCAGCAGCTCTCCGGATCGGACAAAGGGTGCATCAGCGTCGAGCCGCAGTAGAGGTCTTGACGGGTGATGTACAACTCGTGGCGAAAAGCTCGGTTAGCTCGATCCAGCCCATCGGCATGCGAACAAAGTTACGATGGTGGAAGAGCTCTCTGGTAACGATGGTGTAGGCAGCGGTGTAGTAACCCTCCTCACCAACATCGGGCGCGATAGCAATGTGCACGAAGGGGAGGTGTCCAACTCTCGATACTCTGCGAAGGCGTGTCGAGCAGCATAAGCGACATCGTGGACTGCCATATCGATAGTCACTCCAACACCATGTGCGGTGTGCGGCCGATGAGTGGACTCATACTCCGAGTAGAGGTGGGCGATGGCGCGGTCTGCTCCTGGTTATAGTCTGGTACTCCTCATAGGCGGTGTACTCGGGGTGCCAGCGATAACCGGATAGGTCATCATCTCGGCTAGCACGCGAGTGATCCCGAGCACCAATGGCCGTCGTGTGGCGCCGACCTGCCTCGTGGGTTCCATCTGAAAACAAAGGCGTTTCAAAGGAGTCAAATGGCGGTGTGGAAATTGCTCAAATACAATTCCAAAACAACTAAGGCTATATCCAACTTTGGGGTGAATGCGGTCACGGGATCCTAGTGATAGTTAGTAAAATCGTTTAACCCGAGTAGAAGAGAGTCGAGTCCCGAGTAAAGGTCGAGGTAAAAGATCCTAATACCACCCGATGGCGGCGTGGGCCGTAAGGCACACAGCCAAGTTAGTAAAAGTTTTGCAATGTCTAGACTCGACTTGACCAAGGAGTGTGGAAGGGGATTCCTCTGGCGATCGGCTCGATACCAACTTGTGCGCCCTCGATTCAATCGTACACTAATCATGCGCAAATGTATGCGATCAAGATCAAGAGACTCACGGGAAGATATCACAACACAACTCTACAAATAAAATAAGTCATACAAGCATCATAATACAAGCCGAGGGGCCTCGAGGGCTCGAATACAAGTGCTCGATCATAGGCGAGTCAGTGGAAGCAACAATATCTGATCTGAGACATAAGTTAAACAAGGTGCCATAAGATGGCTAGCACAAAGCTGGGATCTGAGATCGAAGAGGAGCAGGCCTCTGCAGGATCCTCCTAGGTCACTCACAGTGTAAATCGTCGGTGGGCTGCTGCGTAGTAGTAAGGCGCCTCGGAGTAGTAGTCGTCATAGGCGGTGGCGTCGGCTCCTGGGCTCCATCGTCGATTGCAGCAATCGAGTAGAGATAGGGAAAAGGGGAACAAGGCAACCGTGAGTACTCATCCAAAGTACTACAAAGCAAGGAACTACACTACATATGCATGGATATATGTAAAAGGCCATATCGGTGGACTGAGCTGCAGAATGCGAATAAGAGGGGATAGCTAGTCTTAACGAAGACTAAACCACGGACACTGTCTTGCAGCAGACGAAAGAGGACAACGGAAGTCCTCAAGTAACATCATATAGCAATAATCCTACCGGCAATCCCTGCTCATAACCACGGCGAGGCGACCACGGTTATATCGGCACTTGGAAGGGTGTGTTTTATCAAGTATCCGGTTCTAGTTGTCATAAGCTCAAGGTACAACTCCAAGTCGTCACATTACCGAAGATCACGGCTATCCGAATAGATTAACTTCCTGCGAGGGTGCACCATCTTACCCGGCCACGCTTGATCCCATTTGGCGGACACACTTTCTGGGTCATGCCGGCGCGGAAGATCAACACGTCGCAGCCCACCTAGGCACTGTGAGAGAGGCCAACACGCGGTCTAAACCTAAGCGCGCAGTGCAGGCCCATCGCCTGAGCACACACACTGCGTTCGTCTGTGGCGAGCAGACCTAGCCCATGAGCGTTCCAGTCCAATCCGGTAGCGCGCGCTCGTCGTGACGTCTGAAGTGCCGGTGATACCACGGCGGGGGATACCCATAACTACTCCAGCGTAGATGGTTAGTGCGTATAAGCTCGTAGCCAACCCAGATCAAATACCAAGACCTCGTTAAGCGTGTTAAGTAACATGAGCGCCCGAGCAGAGCCAGGCCCACCTCTCTCCTAAGCGGTCTCAACCTGCCTGCCGCTCCGCCACAAAGATCCACTCATGGGTGCTCCATCGGCCGACCCGACTTTAGTCTCACATGTATCATGTATAAGTATATAGTATATACCGTGATCAACTCCGGTGATCACGGCCCGATAATATATACGGCGAGCGGACAAGAAAGTAGGGCCACGGATGAAAGTACTAGCATCCTATACTAAGCATATAGGATTGCGGTAAGGTAACAACGAAGTTACAAGGACGAGGCTATGCAGCGGTATAGGAGTATCAAAAAGCAGTAACATGCTATGCTACTCTAATGCAAGCGATGTAGATAAGAGTAAGCGATATCTGGTGATCAAGGGGGCTTGCTGGTTGCTCTGGCAAGAGAGAGGTCGTCAACACCGTGGTCGAGCCCGGCAGTGCGGCGTCGGTCTCGTAGTCTCTAGGAGAGAAGAGGGAAGAAACAATGAATACAAAGTAAGCAGATGCATATCGATGCATGACATGACAAGCGATGCTAGGCGTGCCCTAACGTGGTATGAGAGTCTCTTGGTTAGGGGAAAACATCAGGAAGTTTTCCGGTTCGGACGTCTGTCGAGACGGATGAACCGGAGAGGAAAGTTTGCAGGTTCGATAGGTTAGAGATGTGTGGTGGGCGAGCGGATTGCGTATCCGGATTAGTCTCGTCGTTACGAGCAACTTTCATGTTGAAATTATTTTAATCCGGATTACGGTTAAAAGATATGATTTTAAAAGATTTTATTAATTTACGGAATTTAATTAATTATTTAATTAATTTCGAAAATGCATTTATGACATCGACATGATGTCATCTTGGCGTCATCGATCAACGAGGTTGGTGAGTCAACCTGACAGTGGGTCCGCATGTCATTCACTAATGACTAATTAACCTAGATTTAATTAACATTGCTTAATTAAGTTAATTAATGATTAGGGTTAATTAATTCAGAATTAATTAGATTAATTAATTACTTAATTAATTTAATTAATGATTAGGGTTAATTAATCCAAATTAATTAGTTTAATTAATTACTCAATTAATTAATTAATTAATTAGTTAGTTAATCAATTTTAATCATTTTCATTTTGTTTTTATTACATTTTAATAAAAGCGTTCAATTTTGGGGGTGGGGCCCCACGTCGATGTCCAAGGCCTAACGGGCATGCAGGTTAGCGATGCGATGCCAGAATCGATCAGGCGCGATCCAGTGGGGATCGGGCGCGATCGAGGCGCCCGAGGCCACGTGGGCAGCCTTGGCCAGCTGCCACAGCCTTGACCGCAGCCCGTGGCAGCAGGCGAGGCGGCAGGGGGCAGTAGAGGCGGGAGAGGTGGCGAGCGAGCCTGCGGAAACGAGGGGCTCGGTCGAGGCGAGGCCGAGCAGGCGCGGAGGTCGCCCTCGGAGGAAGGAAGGCCATCCATGCGGTGGCGGGCAGTCGAGACCTCGGCGGCCGGATCCGCGAGGAAAGGAGAGAGAGCAGGCGCCGGTCTTGCGGCCATGGCGGCCCGAAGCAGCAGAGGGCAGTCAGACCCACGGCGTCGGAGAGAGAGAGGGAGCCGGGGGGGTCGGTGCAGGCCGCGGAGGCGGTCGTCGGCAGGGAGGGGGAGAGGGGCCTCACACGGGGTGGTAGGGTCTCGGCAGGCGGGCTCGGTGGGGGCAGGGATGACCGTCGGGGAGGCCCAGTCGAGGCCTTCCCGTGGTCAGGGAGGTGGAGGCCGAGCCGGGCCATGGGGCGGTCCTTCGGGCTCGAGGCGACGGAGGGAGGAGGGCTCCAGTGGCGATGGGGAGGAGGAGGGGGGTCCAGGCGGGGGTGGGCGGCGGGGCAGAGGGGTGGGGCGGGGTTGGCTCGGTCGGGGCCTCCTCCGCCCGATCAGATCGGAGTGAGGAGGAGAGGGCGAGGCGCGTGGGGGAAGTGGGGAGGTGGCTAGGGTTAGCCACAGGTGGGTGGGGGGTTATCTTGCGGGGGCGGCTGGGCGATGGGCGGCCCAGAGGGAAAGGAGCAGGCCAAGTGGGAGAGGGGGGGGGGGCGGCTGGGCGGGGGTTTCCCCTCTCGATTTATTTTGTTTTCTCTTTTATTATTTTTCTTTTTTTGTTTTTAGTTTATTTAAAATGCCAGAGCCTTTTATAAAAATTTGTGCACCCCACCAATATTAGGTTAGTTATTTTAGAAAACCCCGGAACATTTTAGAATTTGTTTTCGAAACTTTTTATCGTTTGTTCTAGTTTGAAATTTTGTTTTAGCACGGGTTCGAATCAAAGAGAGGTTAATTAACATAACCGGGGTGATTACTGTTCCCTAATCATCCGGGCGTTACACCGCATTACTCTTTCGGGCTTGCTCTTTAGCTTGGGCAAGTTCCGCCTGCAGCCTCTCCACAGCAGCGGCACCATCTGCATCAAAGCATACAAGTAGTAAGGCATGGGCGTCAAGCTCCCTTACCAGGTGTCCGCGGAGAAGTCGCATACCTTGTGACTCGTCAAACTGTTTATTGACCAATAGCGATGTCGCATCCGCCTCGTCAAGTTGCCGCTTTAGTTCGGCAAATTCATCGATCGACTAGCCACGGACGCCCGCCACCTACATAGGAATGACGACATGTTAGTACTCAGATTATGATCCTCGGCACGCTGTCAGTTGTGACAGCATACCGAGTCTCAGGGGCTACTATCTATACAGGGCGCATTCTATATGCATAACTGTCAGAAGGTACATCATTTTTTTCGTACCTCAAACCCCGTCAGTAAACTTCTGGCGGCTTCATGCAATCCGCTCTCAGCGGATGCAATTCTTTCAATTACCGTAGCCATTAGCGCATGGTGATCTTCGAGATATCGCTTCGCCCGAGCAGGTCCTTGACTCCTCGACCGCCGCGCCCGGTTGGCGCGGACCGTCCAGCCCGCGGACTCGAAACTCTCCGTGGCGACACTTGAGGTCGTCCCTCCTCTGAAAGCGCGATAGGTGGAGCGTTTAGCTCTCTATCATCTCCGGACGAAGATCCCCCGAAGACGAGCTCTGCTGAGACGGGCTGAGATCTGAACTACAAGGTAAAATTTCGGTTATCTACAGAAATAAATACAGGGATGTTCTTTATTCACAGGACCCCTTCTTTTTACTTACGGCTCGCTGGAGGGCTGATCCCCTTGGGGAAATAGTGCGGCCGGGGTACTTCCCGGCGCCGGACTTCCTGACAAAGACTTCTTTCCCTGTTTTGAGGCCTTGGCTTCCGTGTCTTCGGAAGCGGTCCTCTTCTCCCCTTGGATGGGAGGATCCCTGATCCCCTCTTCCTTGAAAGCCTCCTTCGCGGAGGCAATTGCTTCCCTGCTCCCCCCTTCGCCTGCTTTAAAAGGCGCGGCCTTCAACATCTTGGTCAGCATGGGATCCGGCGTGGTCTCTGGGAGGGGAGCCGGACACCTTATCAACTTTGCCTTGGCTATCCACTCCTGTTCAAGAAACGGCTCCCTTAAAGGGCATATATATGATAAATGAATGAACAACCTGTCCGATTACAGGGTTACTTACTTGAGTATCTGGGTGATTGCAGCTTAGACCTGCGTCCTCGGTCAAGTCCGGACACTTCTCTTGTGATCCGAAGAACAGTTTATACATCTCCTTGGGCGCCGCGCCCATAAAATGTTGGAGAGCTCGTGGTTCCTCCGGATTAAACTCCCACAGACGGTGGGGGCGACGTTTGCAGGGCAGAAGGCGCCGAATCAGCATAACCTGCGCCACCATGACCAGATTGATCTCTCTTTCTTGGAGGTCTCGAATCGGCCCTGCAGAGGAGACGTCCTTGGGCGGCCCCAGTCGAGCCCCTTGGTTGACCCATGATGCCAGGCCGCTGTGGTGGACTGGCGGAAGGCGGGTGGCGCCACCCATTTGGTGCCCACAGGAGCGGTGATATAAAACCCTCCCGTTGCCACAAACCAAGCTCCTCTTGAAAAGAGCCCTCGGGCCCACGGACATCAGCACACTTGCTTATGACCGCCCCTCCGCACTCTGCTTGTTGCCCTCGATCATCTTGGCTCCACCTTGAAGGTCTTGAGCCACAATCCAAAGTGAGGGGTAATATGGAGGACAACTTCACATCGACAATGAATGACGAGATATGGAGGATGGACTCGGATTCAAGTCATGGAAATCCAGCCCATAATAAAACATGAGCCCCCCGCACAAAGGGATCCGTCGGGAAGCCTAAATCCGAAGGAAGTGAGACCACGAACACCACGCTCTCGCCGGGCTCGGGAGTGGGAATGACCTGCCACAGGAGCAGGCAGCCTATCGAAATCTCGCGGTTAGATACTTGGCATCTCGCAGCTTTAGCACATCTTCTTACATGTGGAAGAAGACATCCATCGGCCGAGCTGGTCGGAGCGGACATCGTCGAAGGTCCGGCGCCTAAATCTGAAGCTTTGGTAGTTAGAACTCGGCGAGGCGAATTCGATGGAGGTGGAAAAAGAAGAGGGCCTTGGTCTCATTATAAAGAGGTTGAATACCAAGAGCCCTCCCGTGGTCGATTGGGACCCGCCGATAGAGGATGCGTGCCAGCGAACGCGGTTGGGTTACCCACGTCCATATTGATGAGAATCCGGAATAAAGGGGCACGATCTACGCTTTGATAAGGCGTGCCAAGGAAACCGCCTCGCTAAGCGCTACTGAGGTGGGCGGTAAAAAAACGATTGAATAAAGGCTTGGCCGTGGTGTGATGTCACGCCCGGAATCGTCGGCAGATCTGTGCAAAAATTATTCTCTCTACGGTGGTATGTGGAACTTGATTTGCGAGCGGACACTATCCTTGTGTTCAAAACCTTCTAAGTATTCATAGGAGGAACCCGCCTTGCAATGCGAAGACAATATCGCGCCGGACTCGTCGTCATTGAAGTGCGGTTCAGGGAGCTCTTGAGGGAGTCTGGACTAGGGGTGTCTGGATAGCGAACTATCATCTTTGGCGGACTCCTAGACTATGAAGATACAAGATTGAAGACTTCGTCCTTGTCCGGAATAGGACTTTCCTTGGCGTGGAAGGCAAGCTTGGCGATCTGGATATGTAGATTTCCTACCATTGTAACCGACTCTGTGTAACCCTAACCCTATTCGGTGTCTATATAAACCGAAGGGTTTTAGTCCGTGGGGACGAACAACAATCATACCATAGGCTAGCTTCTAGGGTTTAGCCTCTACGATCTCGTGGCAGATCTACTCTTGTACTACCCATATCATCAATATTAATCAAGTAGGGTAGGGTATTACCTCCATCGAGGGCGAACACAGGTAAAAACATCGTGTCCCTTGTCTCCTGTTACCATCCGCCTAGGCCTTGATTCGGGACCCCCTACCCGAGATTACGCGGTTTTTGACACCGACAAGGGGTCCTTCCCACACAACCGAGAAACCGTCGGGATATGCTCTCTGGCACACACGCTTGCAAAATGAGGTCGTGTGCGTGGGAGAGCACTCAAATCTGAAAATCGTATAGTAGAGCTAAAAATACAATTATCTGGTGAAATTGATTCGATTATAAGTACATCCCACACAGTTCGTCCCCGCTAAACGTTTTCGTTCGTATGTATGATACGTCCATTTTGCATCATGCTTTCATATCGATATTTATTGCATTATGGGCTGTTATTACATGTTATGTCACAATACTTATGCTTATTCTCTCTTATCTTACAAGGTTTACATGAAGAGGGAGAATGCCGGCAGCTGGAATTCTCGTCTGGAAAAGGAGCAAATATTAGAGACCTCTTCTGCACAACTCCGAAAGTCCTAAAACTTCACGGAAGTTATTTTTGGAATTAATAAAAAATACTGGCGAAAGAATCCACCAGAGGAGGCCCACACCCTGGCCTCGAGGGTGGGCGCCTCCTCGTGGGCCTCTGGCAGGCCTCCGGTGCCCATCTTCTGCTACATGAAGTCTTTTACCTGGAAAAATCATAAGCAAGCTTTAGGGAAGAAACTCCACCGCCACAAGGCGGAACCTTGGCGGAACCAATCTAGGGCTCCGTGAGCTGTTCTGCACTGGAAACCTCCCCTCGGTGGGGAAATCATCGCCATCGCTATCATCAACGATCTTCTCATCGGGAGGGGTCAATCTCCATCAACATCTTCACCATCACCATCTCCTCTCAAACCCTAGTTCATCTCTTGTATCCAATCTTTGTCCCAAAGCCTAAGATTGGTACCTGTGGGTTGCTAGTAGTGTTGATTACTCCTTGTAGTTGATGCTAGTTGGTTTATTTGGTGGAAGATCATATGTTCAGATCCTTTATGCATATTAATACCCCTCTGATTATGAACATGAATATGATTCGTGAGTAGTTACTTTTGATCCCGAGGACATGGGAGAAGTCTTGCTATAAGTAGTCATGCGAATTTGGTACTCGTTCGATATTTTGATGAGATGTATGTTGTCTTTCCTCTAGTGGTGTTATGTGAACGCCGACTACATGACACTTCACCATTGTTTGGGCCTAGAGGAAGGCATTGGGAAGTAATAAGTAGATGATGGGTTGCTAGAGTGATGAGCTTAAACCCTAGTTTATGCGTTGCTTCGTAAGGGGCTGATTTGGATCCATATGTTTCATGCTATGGTTAGGTTTACCTTAATACTTCTTTTGTAGTTGCGGATGCTTGCAATAGGTGTTAATTGAGGGAGTCCTGGACTAAGGGGTCCTCGGGCGTCCGGCCTGTTATACATGGGCCAGACTGATGGGCTGTGAAGACATGAAGGCCGAAGGCCGTACCCGTGTCCGGTTGGACTCTCCTTGGCGTGGAAGGCAAGTTTGGCGACCGACTATGAAGATTCCTTCTTGTGTAACCGACTCTATGTAAACCCTAGATCCTCCCGGTGTCTATATAAACCGGAGGAGTTAGTCCGGAAGATATAGTCATTACCATAGTCATATAGTCTAGACTTCTAGGGTTTAGCCATTATGATCTCGTGGTAGATCAACTCTTGTAATACTCATATTCATCAAGATCAATGAAGCAGGAAGTAGGGTATTACCTCCATAGAAGGCCGAACACTCGGTAAACATCGTGTCCCCTGTCTCTGTTACCATCGATCCTAGGCCTTGCGCTTCGGGACCCCCTACCTGAGATCCGCCGGTTTTGACACCGACATTGGTGCTTTCATTAAGAGTTCCATTGTGCCGTCGACGAAAGGTTCGATGGCCCCTTCAATCGTCAATAGTGATGTTGTCCAAGGAGAAACCTTCCTCCCCGGACAGATATTCGTATTCGGCAGCTTCGTACTGCGGGCCAACTCGCTTGGCCATCTGGAGCAGGTTGATAGCTACGCCCCTTGCCACCAGGTCAGATTCGGAAGCTTGAACTACGTCGCAGATATTCATGGAGACTTGATCTTCAACGGATTCGAGACTACAGCGATCGCTCCCCTCGCTCCGATGGACATGACTTAAATCTGTCATCAGACCATATGCAGGAGATGGTTCCTATAACTGCTACGGCCTTAGACCTAGAGCAGATCACACCATCCGAAACCACAGAATCCGCGGCGTCGGAGCCACACACGGACCTAGCACCGTGCAATGTTTCCGCCAACGGAATTCCGGACTCGCTTCTGGCTATAAGTTTCGAACTACAGATACCTTCCAATACTCGCCCTTAGGTGAGGTTATCGATTATCGATCTTCGATTTCAGCGCTGCAGATACCTTCCAATACTCGCCCTTAGGTGAGGTTCTAAATTCATTAAAAAGCCTGTCCCTGGCAGAGGACTCACAGCCGAACTATGTTCGGTTCGAACTAGAAGCTAACAATCGAGAACTCCGCTTCCCACCCGCCACCCACTTCTTAGCCACTGTCGAGGACTCAACCAACATGCTTGATTATGGCTCCGAAGACATCAACAGTATAAATGATTATGCGCACAAGGAGCAAGACCAAGACCCTTGAGGGAGTCCTGGACTAGGGGGTGTCAGGATAGCGAACTATCATCTTTGGCGGACTCCTAGACTATGAAGATACAAGATTGAAGACTTCGTCCGTGTCCGGATGGGACTTTCCTTGGCGTGGAAGGCAAGCTTGGCGATCTGAGATATGTAGATCTCCTACCATTGTAACCGACTACGTGTAACCCTAACCCTATTCGGTGTCTATATAAACCGAAGGGTTTTAGTCCGTGGGACGAACAACAATCATACCATAGGTTAGCTTCTAGGGTTTAGCCCCTCACGATCTCGTGGTAGATCTACTCTTGTACTACCCATATCATCAATATTAATCAAGCGGGGTAGGGTATTACCTCCATCGAGAGGGCGAACCTGGTAAAACATCGTGTCCCTTGTCTCCTGTTACCATCCGCCTAGGCGCCGCAGATTTGGAACCCCCTACCGAGATCCGCGGTTTGACACCGACATTGGTGCTTTCATTGAGAGTTCCTGCGTATGCGTCACCGATAAACCCGATGGCTCCTTCGATCATCAACAACGGCGCAGTCGGGTGAGACTTTTCTCCCGGACAGATCTTCGTATTCGCAGCTTTGCACCGCTGGCAATTAAACAGGCCATCCGGAGCAGATCGAAAGCTACGCCCCGGCCATCGGGTCAGATTTTGAAGCTTGAACTATCGGCCGATGTCGCGGAGACTCGATCTTGAAGGATTGAGCCACTGCCGAGCGTGCCGCCTTTGTCTCGATGGGTATGATCTAGCTCTGCCGCGAGCGATGCCCTAGAGCCGCACCGATTGCCTGCTCCGACCCTTAATCCGGGCGGTTCCCCGATCGAGGATGAGTGGTTGGACACCGCCTCGAGGGCTACGATCTCAGCGGCGATTGAGCGAACTCCATCCTGTCCCTTTGCGAACCGCGACTCAAGGTGCGGACTCCTCTCCGGACTCCGAACCCTTGGCTCCTGCCAATCGAATCCGATTGGCGCCGATCATGGAGTTCACAGCGCGGACATCTTCGGCACTTTTCGCCCTTTGGCGACATCCTGAATTCACTAAAGTCTCTCTCTTATCTCAGAGAGCCCTGCCCGACTACGGTCGGGAAGGTTGGGATCGCGGACGGCGATGAAATTCAACGCCCACCCACCACCCACTTTGTAGCCACTGCCGATGATTTAACCGACATGCTCGACTTCGACTCAAGACATCGGCGGTATGGGCGGCGATCTTTGGAGC
Organism: Aegilops longissima; assembly: GCA_021605205.1. Taxonomy (NCBI): domain Eukaryota; kingdom Viridiplantae; phylum Streptophyta; class Magnoliopsida; order Poales; family Poaceae; genus Aegilops; species Aegilops longissima. The sequence continues at coordinate 504,808,589 of CM038682.1, read as the reverse complement.
GACCAGAACCAGCGCCTACGAGGCTTTGGAAGGCCACCTCGTCATCGACATATACATGGTGGACATCCCAAAAGATGGGAGCAGCGATGGAACAGCGGAGGATGACCCCTCAAAGAAACAGCCCAGCGCCCGGCGTCGTGGCGCCGCTCTAAATCCGCCATAGTAAAAGCGGCGATTACAGCACGGGAGACAATAATACCCCGAGCGGTGCGAAGGCGACCCCTCGGCGGGACTCGGTGCGGGGAGGAGGGAGAAGCAAGTCCGCCTGACGGTCTGTGAAAAAAGAGGTAGATGGCGATAACTATCGCCCCCTCGAAGACGAGGCAAGCCTCGGCGATGAATTAATTGTCGTGCGGAGGACCCGTCGAACAAGGCGTTTTAAACACAGGCTCATGGCCACGGCAAGCAGCCTCAAGAAAAAGCAGCAACAGACTTAGACCTGACCAAGACACGCTAGGCGACAAATGGGTGAAGTCCTTGCAGCGAAGAGTATGAACTCGAATGCCCCTCCAAAAGCTACCCCAAACGCATGTCGTTGCCTCGATCACAGGAGGAAGCACCCACGTCACCAGCGCACGACATGGCAGACCGGCCACCCCGTGGCCGTGACAGAGAAGACTCTCGGCCCTCCGCTCAAGCCACGCCCCGACGCCGCTCAAAAAGTACCAAGGCACGGGAAAACGCGCCGAACTTGCGAGATATATTGGAGGATAAGGCAAAGCATACAAGATCGATCTGTAGATCGCGTGGGCGCCCAACGACTCGGGATGATTACCGTCACGCCGGATACAGCAAACCCGGCCGGGCCGAACACAGTAGACAAAGCTCATATGAGCTACGTCGTGATATAGCCCAATACAGAGGCGCCGCACACCCACTATGCTTCACAGATGAAGTAATGGATCATCAAATCCCTGAGGGCTTCAAACCCGTAAACATCCGAATCATCGATGGTACCACAGATCTGCGCGTGCGGATCGAGGACTATCTCCTCCATATCCACATGGCCCGCGATGATGCTCTACATGCCATCAAATACCTCCCTCAAGCTTAAAGGACCAGCTCGGCATTGGCTCAACAGCTTGCCGCCAGAGTCAATCGGTTGTTGGGAGGACACGAAGCCCGCATTCCTTGATAACTTCCGGGGCACATATGTGCGACCACCGAGACGCCGATGACCTTAGCCATATAATTCAGCAGCGGAAGAATCGGCGGACAATTACGGGCGCGGTTCCTAACAAAGAAAAATCAGATCGTCATTGTCCGGATGCGAGGCGCTAGCAGCCTTCAAACACAACATCCATGACGAGTGGCTAGCCCGCACCTAGGACGAGAAAAGCGAAATCCATGGCAGCCCTCACCACACTCATGACCCGCTTTTGCGGGAGAGGACAGCTAGCTATCTCGAAGCAACAACTTGGCCAAACACCTAGTAGTTCGGATACCAAAGACAGCAATGGCGAGTTGCGTCGCAACAAGCATAAACGCCGCGTGCGGTGATAATCTTTGAAGATCTGGCGATAAATGCGGATTGAGCTCTAAACCGGTCAGCGGAAGAAGCCATTCAAAAGAAATATCAGGGCCCGTCCAACGGACCGAATACTCTATAAACATGCGGATACACGGCACCCCGAAAAACCAGCCAACCACACCAACGAGGATTGTTGGGTGTTCAAACAAGCGAGGCAAGCTAAGCGCCGAAAACAACGACAAGGGCTGCATAGCGATGACAAGGAGGAGCCCGACCGCGAACAATAGAGGACAGAAGGGCTTTCCCACACAAGTGCGGACGGTGAACATGATATCGCAACCCACATACCCAAAGGGGGCGGAAGCGTGCGCTAAGGGGCGATATCTGCGATGGAGCGATCGCCCCAGTTCAACCCATCGTCCTCTGTCCGATCACCTTTGATCGAAGGACCACCCACTAGCATCCGTCACGGCGGATTCGCGCATTGGTTCTTGACCCAATCATCGACACATTTCACCTCACTAGAGTCGATGGGCCGCGGTAGCAACTGAACCTGCTTTATCGGGATACAAGGCATAAAATGGGCATAGACCCTCAAGGATTAAACCCACAAAGATGACCTTTAAAGGCGTCATACCAGGTGTAGAGGCCAATTATGCAGGCTCGCTTACACTCGAAGTGGTCTTGGATCCCGGATAACTTCGAAGTGAAGAGTTAATCTTGACATAGTCCCGTTCTGCGGCAGCTATCACGCCTTGCTTGGGCGAACCGCATTGCAAAGTTCAATGCGGTGCCGCTTACGCATACCTCAAGCTCAAGATGCACGGCCCTCGAGGAGTAATCACGGTCAGCGGAAACACGAGCGCTCTCTCGAGCGGAGGAGCACACGGCGGCCCTCGCGGCGGAGGTGCAAAGCAGCCTCTCACAGCAATTCTCGAGTCCGGCTAATAAGCGTCGGAGCCACCGTCAAGCGCGCCGGAGTAACCTACAACAAGACCCCAGCACGATCCGAGCATCAGCGTAGCAATCCGGCTAACCCCAGCCCTCGCGAAACTGCGAAGCCAGTACTACACGTACATAACTACGCTCTGGAGATACCATGGGCATAAGGGGAGGGGCACGGCCACGTCACGCCCAGAATGCGACTCAACCGCACTAGGGGCTCCCGATTGTGTCATTCTTTTTCTTTTCTTCTTTTTTCTTACTTTCAGGACTCTGTTTCCGAAGTCCCGTCCGCACTAAATTGCCGAACTCACGATGCAACAGCCAGGGAAGCAGAAAGCTACGTCGAGTGTCCAGGTGGCCTCTACTATGATCATTATACCTGTTTTACATACCATCCCGCAACTTACTCCTGGAGGGGGACATGTCAAATAGTCCCATCCCTTGCTTATCGCACTATTTGTATCGTTCTGCTTCCATTGCAGTACCTTTTTGAATAAACAATACATAGCTTTTTCCTATTATTGCACTCCTTTCTTTATCTATATATATGTTCATTTCATGACATGTTGCACCCGTACACTTTGGTATGGCCAATACACCAGGGGCTTAAGTTCCCCAGAATATGGTGTTAGAAGTCCGAACACTCTCACGAGTGCGGCACCCCGAACTTATAGCATTATATGCATCGGCTCCGAATCATGTCTTTGGTCAATAGTTGGGTTTGCCCGGCTCCCATGTTTTGGTACCTTATGTTCCGTTATATCGACTAAGGTAGCGCTGGGAGAACCACTGCGCTTGTGCCCCGGTTGAGCTGGGTTGAGCACCTCAGTGGAGGAAGCTAAAACTGACCGTCATGATAGGGCGAGATCCGGTCGCTGTTCGAGAGGTTTTTTCGGGTCCCTAAAGACTTATGCCGCTTAGAGCGAGGAGTCGGCATTGTCCGGCAAAGGCGTGGATAGCGCCCCGAACCCGGTCTTCCGAATACTAGGGGCTTCGCCGAAATTTAAAATTATAGAATTCTATGGCTAAGTGAGAGTGTTCAAGCATTATAAGTCCGGTTGCCTTGTTACGTTGTGTTGGCGCCTCCTCGGGGACCCAAGAATGGGAACAAGAGCGCTCAAGTTTATCCCAACACCCCACTTTCTGTGGCATGGGGCTGAAACCAACGACTTGCCATCTCTCAAATTTGATAAGCGGCCGCACGAAGGTAATATTTTAAATTAACAAGCGTTGCTTAGCGCATATGAACAAGTTTTCAGCGTCTGGGATAACAAATGCGAGTCTATTCAAAATTACATCCTTGGAGCACTCATCCGCTATCTGGCGGGCACCCTTGAGGGCGCCCTCATAGTACATTTCGGCGTGCGATGCTCCTTGCCCTTGGTGGCCCGTCTGTCACAAGCTTCTCCGCATCCAGCTTGCCCCAATGCACTTTAGCACGGGCAAGGGCCGACAGGCACCTTCAATGCAGACGGGGCGCTTGATGACCTCAATCCATGGACAGGCGTCCACCAGCCGCCGCACTAGCCCAAAGTAGCTCCGGGCATGGCTTCCATGGCCCGGCGGCCGAACTATAAGGCCCTTCATGGCCTGTTCGGCGACCTTGTGAGCTCGACCAACTGCTTCAGCTGGTCGCTTAGGGGCACCGGATGTCCGCCTCGAAGATCTGAGACCGAACACCTTCTCCGTCGAGCTCCCTCCTTGGCGCGGTAGAACGCGCGGCATCACACACACTACGGGGCAGATCTGCGAATGCTCCTGGAGAGCTCCGAATGTGGGTAAGTAATAGGTAATTCACTTTCACATGCTTGCTTTGCATAAAGAATGCCTTACCCACCGCTATCTTCTTTAATGATTCAATTTCTTGGAGGGCTTTTTGGGCTTCGGCCTTAGCGGCTTTGGCACTCTCAAGAGCCGAGGCGAGCTCGGACTCTCGAGTCATCGAGTCACGCTCCAAACTCTCGTGTTTTTCCATGAGAGCCTGGAGCTCTTGCCGCACCTCCGCCACCCGCTCCTCCTGCTTCTCTCGCTCGGTGCGCTCCGCGGCCGCTTTGCTTTCAGCCACGGACACCGCTTCCTTCAGGGTCGCCACCTCGTTCGTGGCCCCTACAATACCCACGTTATTCCTGTCATTTTTTGCAACCGAATCCTTTCTATAAGGTATTTCTTTAATAAGGTATTACTTACCTTCCTTGTCCTCGAGCTGCTTCTTGGCTTGGCCGAGCTCGTTCTCGGACCGCCGAGGCTTTCCTTCAATGCATTGACCTCCATGATCGGTCTGGCAGAGGTCAAGGCGCAGCCTGCATTCCCATATTGACATACTTATGTTAGACTCCTGCGTATATCTTTTTAGATCCTTAGTCCGACTTTTCTTTCCTAACACCGAACTAAGCATCGAGGGCTCTGTCTATGTGGTAATATTTTTACATATTCTAAACTTACCTCAAAGCCTGTTAGAAGGCTGGTGCAGGCTTGATCAGCCCGCTCTTGGCGGATGAACTTCTGGATCACCCCACTCATAACAAAGTGGTGCTCCTCCTTGATGGGCGGCGCCTAAGCGCCTCGATGCTATCCGGTGCCTCCGGTTGGGCGAAGGACACCGACGTCTTACCCTTCCTACGAAGGGGCCGCTTGCCGGACTTCGGAACCGCTCAAGGTTCCGGTATGGAGTCCGGACAAGGGTCAGGCTTAGAGCCCCTGGGGGTCTCGCTCCCCTCGCGCCTGGAGTCCAGGAGGCTGCCTTGCGGCGCCTCTTGTGCCACCTCCTCTTGGCCAGGCCCCCCTTTGGGCCCCACCTCGGCATCATCAGCAGTGTGAGGTGAGGAGGCGGCCGGAAGTGAAGTACTCTCCACTTCCAACGAATTCAGGGACCCGCTCGTCGAAGCGGCAAGCTTGTCCTTGGGCGGGCTGCATGATTGTTCGGCATTAGAGAACACTATGCAATGAAAAAAAGCCATGGGTATCCGGACACTTACGATCTCGCCAGGGCTTGGCCCTTGTTGGCCACCTCCTCCGTCATTGTCGGCGTTGGTGGAGAAGTCCGGAGGAAGGTCCTTCCTTCTTGGACCCTCCGACCTCCCGGTTAGGCGGCCTTCCTTTCTTCTCTCCCCCCGCTGGGGGAGAGGCTTATTTTTCCTCATCCTCTTCCTCAGAGGAGGATTCCGCCTCGGGGTTGTCGGGCGGTGAGTCCGACAGCCCCTGGCCCGGGATCTCCTTCGAGTTCCCGTGGCCTCCTTCTTAACCTTCTTCTCGGCACCACGTGAGGTGCGGAACCAGCAACCCGCCAATCGGGCGTCGGCTGGAGTCTTCGGCAAAGGCCGGACGGTTAATCTGTCCGGGGCGTCTTCAGCCAGTCTGTCAAAGGTTAGGGAGTTTTAGATCCTGCATAGAGTCAAACTATGAAAAAGAGTCCCATAAAGGGTAAAATAACTTACCTCGCTGGCTTGACGCTGCGAGCTGAATCATGATCTTGATGGCGGATGTGGGATCCTCGGCGCCCTTGAACAGCACCTTCCGGACATCTTAAATGCGTAGTGTCGAAGAGCCTTTTCAGAGTTGGGTGCTGTGCCGGATCGAACTCCCACAATTTGAAGGCCCGTTGTTGGCATGGGAGAATCCGGCGGATGAGCATCACCTGGATTACTTTGACAAGCCTGAGATTCTTGTCCACCAGGTTTCAGACGCAAGTTTGGAGTCCGGACAGCTCATCTAAATTCCCCCACGTCTGGCCCGTCTCTTTCCATGATGTGAGCCGGGTGGGGAAGCCAGATCGGAATTCGGGGGCCGCCGCCCATGGAGAGTCGCGCGGCTCGGTGATGTAGAACCACCCCGATTGCCACCCCTTTATGGTCTTCACAAAGGAGCCCTCGAGCCATAGGACTTTGGCCATCTTGCCAACCATGGCACCTCCGCACTCCGCTTGGCGGCCGCCCACTACCTTCGGCCTGACATTGAAGGTCTTCAGCCATAAGCCGAAGTGGGGCTAGATGCAGAGGAAGGCCTCGCACACGATGATAAACGCCGAGATGTTGAGGATGAAATTCGGGGCCAGATCGTGGAAATCTAGGCCGTAGTAGAACATGAGCCCCCGGACAAATGGGTGAAGTGGAAACCCTAGTCCGCGGAGGATGTGGGGGAGGAACACCACCCTCTCATGGGGCCTGGGGGTGGGGATGAGCTGCCCTTTGTCGGGCAGCCGATGTGCGACGTCGTCGGATAAGTATCCGGCCTTCCGCAACTTTTTTACTTGGCCCTCCGTGACGGAGGAGACCATCCACCTACCTCCCGCTCCGGACATGGCTGGAGATGGTTGAGGAAGGATGTGCGGACTTGGGCGCTGGAGCTCGAGAGTCTTGCGGAAATGGATGAGCAAGGAGGAGGAAGGCATAGGTGAAAAGGGTGGATCCTTATCCCTTATATGGACGGACGAAGCTATCGTCCCCACCAGCCCCGAAAACTTCGCTTATCTCCCAAGCGCCGCAATCAATGGCGCGGTTGGGTTACCCACGTCTGTATTGATGAGAATCCCGGAATAAGGGGCACGATCTACGCTTTGATAAGGCGTGCCAGGAAACCGCCTCGCTGAACGTCTTTGAGGTGGGACGGTAAAAACAATTGAATAAAGGCCTGGCCGTGGTGTGATGTCACGCCCTTGGAATCGTCAGCAGATCTGTGCAAAAACTTATTCTCTCTACGGTGGTATGTGGAACTTTTTACAAGAGCCGGACACTATCCTTGTGTTCAAAACCTTCTATTAAGTATTCGGAGGAGGAACCCGCCTTACAACGCCGAAGACAATATCTGCGCCGGACTAAATCGTCATTGAAGCCTGGTTCGAGGGAGCTCTTGAGGAGTCTGGACTAGGGGTGTCCGGATAGCTGAACTATCATCTTTGGGCAGACTCCTAGACTATGAAGATACAAGATTGAAGACTTCGTCCCGTGTCCGGATGGGACTTTCGTTGGCGTGGAAGGCAAGCTTGGCGATACGGATATGTAGATCTCCTACCATTGTAACCGACTACTGTGTAACCCTAACCCTATTCGGTGTCTATATAAACCGAAGGGTTTTAGTCCGTGGGATCGAACAACAATCATACCATAGGATAGCTTCTAGGGTTTAGCCTCTCACGATCTCGTGGTAGATCTACTCTTGTACTACCCATATCATCAATATTAATCAAGCGGGGAGTAGGGTATTACCTCCATCGAGAGGGCCCGAACCTGGGTAAAAACATCGTGTCCCTTGTCTTCTGTTACCATCCGCCTAGACGCACAATTCGGGACCCCCTACCCGAGATCCGCTGGTTTTGACACCGACAACCCTCCATTCACGGGACGTGGGACGGCCACCTCTTCGTATGACGTGTACATGATTGATACACGTAAAAAGCTAGCCATGATGACAAAGAAGATCCAATCGAGAATAAACCTCCTGAGACACAGTCTAAGTACCGCCGCCCAGAACGCCGCTCGAAGCCACATAGCAGCAACGCTGACACCGGAGAAAATAGTACTCCGGACGACACCAAAAACAATGAAGACCCTGTTAGAACAAGATCCGATCAGGAGGAACAAGAAAACGGGCAAGCCAGCCCCGATGAACGGACCCTACCCAGCGACAGTCCGGAGGACGACAACTACCTTCCGCTCTCCGAAGATGAGGTAAGTCTCGGCGACAAAGACTTCATCGTACCCGAAGAGCCCCTCGAGCAGGAGCGCTTCAAGCGCAGGCTAATAGCCACTGCAAAGAGCCTAAAAAAGATATAGCGGCAGCTTCAAGCTGACCAAGACCTACTCAACGACAGATGGACCGAAGTCTTGGTCGCCGAAGAACACGACCTTAGTGGCCTAGACAAAAGCTACCCAAAGCACAGATTGCTATACCAGTCCGATGACGGGGCGTTGGAGCCCGTACCATCGTCACACAATGCGATAGGTCGCCGACAACTCTGTTCGGATAAAGAGGCAACTCAAGCCGAACACCAGACCGCACCACCTTGCCGTAAAGGCAAGAATAACGCGGATCACGATTTCCCAGACGACCTGCAGCGGGACTTGGACAATAGAGCAGGACACGCAAGACCGATCTACGGATCGCGAAAGCATGCCTCGACACACGACGATGGCTACCTATTCGGACGTGACAAGCCTCGCCACGCCCGAACCGAAAACCACAAGTGGGCTCCTTCGGAGTTATGTTGCAGTGTGGCCCAACATAGAGGCGCCGCAAACCCTCTTTGCTTCACTGATAAAGTAATGGATCATGAATTCCCTGAAGGATTAAACCCGTCAATATTGAATCATATGACGGAACAACCGATCCCTCAGTATGGATATAAGATTTTATCCTACATATCCACATGGCGCGTGGAGACGACCTTCACGCCATCAAATACCTCCCACTAAAACTCAAAGGACCAGCTCGGCACTGGCTAAATAGCCTGCCTGAAAATTCCATAGGCAGCTGGGAGGACCTGGAAGAAACCTTCCTCAACAACTTCCAAGGAAAATATGTCCGGCCGCCAGATGCCGATGACCTAAGCCACATTGTCCAGCAGCCCAGAGAGTCAGCCAGGAAGCTCTGGACTCGGTTCTTAGTTAAAGGGAACCAAATCATCGACTGTCCGAACGCGGAAGCCCTTGCGGCCTTCAAACACAGCGTCCGGGATGAATGGCTAGCACGCCACCTCGGACAAGAAGGACCTCAATCCATGACAGCCCTTACTGCTCTAATGACCCGCTGTTGCGGCGGAGAAGACATCTAGATCGCTCGTAGAAGCAACATTGCCAGCGACCCGGACACTTCCGACATCCGAGATGGAAATGGCAAGCCACGACGAACCAAACACAACAGTCGCAATGATAATGAAAGATCATGCGACACAACGGTCAACGCCGAATTCAGCAACCCCAAGCCCGGTCAACGGAAGAAGCCATTCAAGGCAAATAGAGATGAACCATCCAACCTAGACAGGATATTGGACCGACCCTGCCAGATTCATGGCCACCCCGATAAACTAGCTAATCATACCAACATAAACTGCTGGGTCTTTAAACAGGCCGGCAAGCTCAACGCCGAGCACAAGGGGAGGAGGCCGTCAAGCAACAGGGACGGCGGAGGCGTTCATCAACAAAATACCGGGGGTCTGAAGCAATTCTCACCCGTGGATCGACCACTCCCGGAGCGGAAATAGCAACCCAGCTTCCGCCGCCCACTCCGCACACCTGCAAAATTTGTACCGCGCATACATCATTACATACTCAAGATACCATGGGCATTGGCGGAAGCACAATACGGACAAGCCTGAAAGCATTCCAGTAACATTTTTTATTTATTTTCTTTTTATTTCTTCCTTCACTATCCTTTAAAAACAAGTGACGAACAGGATAAGTAGCTGAAACTGGCTCTATCGGAGTCCGGATCCGTATACTCACCTAAGGGGCTATTTCCATCAAGGATTCCCCCCACCGAGGACTGGCGGCGCAGACGTGCGACAGGAGGTCCAAAATAACTTTTTGTAGACCGCACTCTTTATTTTTTGAGCCTGTACTATGCCTGTTCCTCCGCCTCCGACCCCGAGCATGTCAAATAGCCGGGAGGATGGCTTTTATATATATCATAAGTAATCATTGGCATATCGCTCAGTTCCCAGTAAACAATATCCGAACTAATCATTCGTGTTGTCTCGCCACTGAATACGGCTCCCATGGTTGTCTCATAGATATACCTTGGCATAGCCTGCCAGGGGCTCGATATGGGAACAAATGAGTTGCCAGCAAAAGCCCGAACAACTCTACAACGCACTTCAGCGTTGCAAGTTTGGCCTTATATGCATCAGCTCCGAATCATTGTCTTGGGTCAATAGTTGGGTTGCCCGGCTCCTGTGCTTGCTACCCTACGTTCCTCTCTATCGGCTAGGGTAGTAAAGGGAGAACTACTGTGATTGTGCTTCCGGTTCATCTGGTCAAGTACCTCGGTAGAGAAAGCCGAAAACTGACTGTCATGATGCGGTGAGAGCTGGTCAACCACTTGACGACTTACTGGAATCTTTAGCGATTCTCCGTGTCACATGAGGGATCTTTTTCTGATCAAATATGTAAGGCACCATACGACGCATACATACCAGGGGCTATGTCGTAGCCCCACCATAAAACTCCTATGGCTAAGTGAAAGTGATAACGCCTTTTAGTTCGATTGCCTCGTTCGCCGCATTATCACCTCCTTCATGGACCAAGACGTTGGATAAAGAGTGATCAAATGCTTTTTTGAACACCCCCGTACTTCCTACAAGGGGGCTGAAACCGACGACTGGAAAACTTTTAGATTATATTAAAAGGGCCGCACAGGAGGAATTCAAGCTTTCGAGCAAAACATAAAAATAGATTAACTATAAAATTGTCTTTTACAATTTTCATACACCTCACTCGAACATTATGTCTTTCAAGCACTGACCCTCTATCAAGCGGGCGGCCTCTAGGACGTCTCCAAAATAATGCTCCGGTTTCGGGCGGTCCTTGCCTTTGGGTGGACTCTTCGTTGCAACATCGATGGCCTTCATCTTCCCCCAGAATGTTTTGACTCGGGCAAAAGCCATCCATGCACCCTCAATGCATGTTGACTGCTTCACAACATCGATACGCGGCACCGCATCAACAAGCCTTTGCACCAAACCAAAATAGCTATTCGGAACAGGCTCGGTTGGACACAACTGGATTATGACATCCTTCATGGCAGCGCCGGATATCCTATGAAGTTCGGCCCATTGGGACATATGTTCATTGAGCAACAGAGGGCGCTTTGATGCGCCAAACTGCGACCAAAAAAGCTTCTCCGTTGCATATCCATCTCGCGCTTGGTAATACTGCACCGCATTGGCAGAACTCTTCGGCAAGTCCAAGAACTCGTCCACAGAACTCCATACTTGGTTAAGCTGGGCATAGTTCGGGTCACCGAACTTAGTTTGTAGCAGAAAGGGCTTTCCAACCGCAACCTCCTCGCCTGTCGAACCTCCTCACGGGCTGCTCTGGATTCTGACCGCGCTTCTCTCGCCTCTTGTAAGGCCTTGTCCAGATCAGCCATTAAGGCTTTACTCTCCTTCATCCAGAAATTCACAGCGGCCGGTAGCATTCTCCAGTTCGAGTGTGATCGTGGATATCTTCTCCTCATCTTGGCGCTGTGCAGCTTGTTCGGCTTTTAATTCAGCCGATGCCTTTTTGGCAGTAGCATCGCTACGCCATGCCTGCTCCTTGGCCTGGGCCAGCTCTACTCGAAGAACTTCAACGGCGGCAGCACCATCTGCAGCCATGCATATTCCAGCATCTAAATCTCAGCATCACGCTTATACGACAAAAATGTATGAGGATTGCCCCGAATACATACCATGCGACTCGTCAAGACGCATATTGATTAAAGCAAGATCATCCCCTGCCACATCAAGCTTCCGCTGCAACTCGGCAATTTCCTTAGTTCGGGAAGTGGCCACGGGGGAAGCAGCCTGTGTTCAAAGTTCATCAGGTTAGTCCTCAAACGATCCTTTTCGATCCTTCGTTTTCTTCGCAGTGGAAGCCAACCCGAGTATCAGGGGCTACTACCTATACACAGGCGCATCTTTGCAAATGAAACACAACTGAAAACATTATGTCACAAACCTCGAAGCCCTTCAGTAGGCTCATGAAGGCTTCATTTAATCCGCTCTTTGTGGATGAAATCTTCTCAATCACTGTACCCATTAAGGTACGCTGCTCCCTCGAGACAGATGCTTTCCGCAACATGTCCCGCAATATGTCCGGCCCCCGGGTCTCCGGAAGCCGCTCTAGGAGCACGACCATCCTCTAAAGGAATCTGCTCACCCATCTCCAGAATCACTGTTGGCTGCGAGCCAGACAGTCCGGGGCCTTTGTTGCCATCAGCCCCGGATTCCCGGACGGCCGGAGACTCACCTTCGGGCACTACCTCTTTTGTCCCCTGCGTAACTTGTTGATCAAGAGGGACCCTCCGCGATGACACTTCAGAGTCATCTGCCTTATTGGGCGAGGAGGTTCGAGGAGGCGTCTCGCTCTCCATCATCTCTGGGAGGAGACTCCCCAAAGAAGAGGATTGCCCAGAAAAACTCTGTGCCGACCTGTAAAAATGCATGGACGCGTTATGTATATCTTCGGTAAACAGCAACGGAGCGGGACGCTGTCAAAGTACTCCGGATTCACTTACGGTTTGGCCGAGGGCTTGTCCCCTTGTTGGAGCTGTTCAGCGGCGTCGCTTTCCAAACCCAAGCCGCTCGACGGGGGCATCTTGCCCCTCTTGGAAGACCGCCCCTCCAATCTTCAGAGGCGGCCCTTTTCTTCCTATTAGGAGAAGGGATACTGGATCCTTTACCGCCTCTGTCTTCAGGCGAGGAAAGGTCGATTTCTCCAGACTTATTGTCCGACTCACCTCCGGGACCAAGGTCCTCTTGGGCCTTCTCACTCTCCTCTTTACCCTCCCTTACCGGGGCCTGGCATGGTGCCGAGGCCAGCATCCTTATTAGCACAGGAGTAGCCGAGTCTTCGGGAAGGGGAGCCGGACACCTAATCCGTTCCACCTACTTTATCCAGCCCTGGAAAAGGATGATATTGTCGGTGTCTTGCCACTGGGTATCTGATTATAAGGTATTCGGTAAACAGGTACTTACCGGGGTATCCAGATGGTTACAGTCTAAGCCGACATCTTCGGTGGTGTCAGGCCATTGCCTTCATTTCCCGAAGAATAATCTCCACATTCCTTCGTGCGTAGTGCCGAAGAAGTGCTGAAGAGTGTGTGGCCCTTCTGGATTGAACTCCCACATGCGGAGAGGCCGTCGCTGGCACAGCAGGGTCCGACGAACTAGCATTACTTGAACGACGTTGGCTATATCGATGTCCTTCTCAATGAGGCTTCGGATGTGACTTTGCAGAGTTCGCACCTCGTTCGTTGATCCCCAATCCAACCCCTTATTAATCCATGATGTAAGCTGAATTTGGGGGCTGGATCGAAATGCAGGCGCAGTTCCCACTTGGAGCCATGGGGCTCGGTGATATAGAACCACCCCTGCTGCCACAGATCAGAAGATTTGGCGAAGGATCCTTTTGGCCAAACGGCGCTGGCAAGCTTGCTCACTGTAGCACCACCGCACTCGGCCTGATCCTCCTCTACCACTTGCGGCTTCACATCGAAGGTCTTAAGCAACAAGCCAAAGTGCGGAGGAGTTCGGAGGAAGGCTTCGCAAGTGACGATAAACACCGAGATAAGAAGAATAGAGTCCGGGGCCAGATCGTGAAAGTCTAGCCCGTAATAGAACATGAGCCCTCGGACGAAGGGGTTAAGTGAAACCCTAACCCGCGGAGGAAGTGGGACATGAACACGACCCTCTCGCCGGATCTAGGGGTGGGAATAACCTGCCCCTCGGCAGGAAGCCGATGATGGATTTCTGTGGTCAGGTACCTCGCCGCCCGAAGCTTTGCAATGTCTTCCTCCGTGACAGAAGAAGCTACCCACCGGCCTTGACGGCTAGATCCTTACATGATTGGGGCTTGTGGCGACCGAAACCCGGGTGTTGGAACTTGGGGTAGCAGGGGTTGAGGAAGAAGCAAGCGTGGAAGAAAAACATGGGCCTGTACCCCTATATAAAGGCTGCGAATATCAAACGTCTCCTCTTAGGCCTCAAAAACTTGCTTGTTTCCAAGGAGTTGTACCCAAGCGACGGTTGGGTTACCCACGTCCGGGTTGACAGGAATCCCTTAAAAAAGGGAGGCACGATCTCCACTTGGATAAGACATGCCAATAAAGCCACGTCTTGAGACGTGGGGTGACGGGCCAGCTGAAACGGTTCACGAATAATGGCCGAGTAGGCGTGATGTCATATTACCAAAAAGTTGTCGGTGGATTGAACTCGTGAAATATTATATCCTCTGCAGTTGTGTATACAAGTCCAGATACAATCATTACATCTGAAGATCAACTAGGAGTTTGGAAGGGGGAACCCGCCTTGCAATGCCGAAGACAATCTGCGCGCCGGACTCCTCGTCATTGAAGCTAGGTCCAGGGGCTACTGAGGGAGTCCTGGACTAAGGGGTCCTCGGGCGTCCGGCCTGTTATACATGGCCCGGACTGATGGGCTGTGAAGACATGAAGGCCGAAGGCTGTACTCGTGTTCGGATTGGACTCTCCTTGGCGTGGAAGGCAAGTTTGGCGACCGACTATGAAGATTCCTTCTTGTGTAACCGACTCTATGTAAACCCTAGATCCTCCCGGTGTCTATATAAACCGAAGGAGTTAGTCCGGAAAGATATACTCATTACCATAGTCATACATGATAGACTTCTAGGGTTTAGCCATTACATTCTCGTGGTAGATCAACTCTTGTAATACTCATATTCATCAAGATCAATCAAGCAGGAAGTAGGGTATTACCTCCATAGAGAGGGCCCGAACCTGGGTAAACTTCATGTACCCTGTCTCCTGTTACCATCGATCCTAAACGCACAGTTCGGGTCCCCCTACCCGAGATCCGCCGGTTTTGACACCGACATTAATCATAAGTGGGATGCTTGTCCAAGAAAGGGCAGCACCCAAGCACCGATCCAGACACATACCAAATTATCAAAGTAACAAACGCGAATCATATGAGCGTGATGAAAACTAGCTTGACGATAATTCCCATGTGTCCTCTGGAGCGTTTTCCTTCATATAAGAGTTTGTCCAGGCTTGTTGTAGCGACCCGACCTCAGACGGTCAAGCCTCTGTGTTTCTGTGCCATCCCTGGATCAGTATGCTGGCACACACAGTACATCAATGTATATATCAAAGTGCAATCACATGTATAAATAACGTAAAATGATATATACCTCATAATACTCAGCGGAAACAATCAAACGGGTGTGGAGTCCCATCAACGTCATCGGCAGGTTGAGTGTAGACCGTAACCCTGTATCGTAACTCTTACTCGTCGAGGATATATCTGCAACATGATACATTGCAGCCGTGTAGGTCAGTACATTGAATGTACCGGCAAGATCACAATAAGAGAAAACAGATGATAAAACTATACTATATGCAATACGGCTTTGTGGCTCTGTGTCTGAGTTTTGTGTGCGTAAAAGCTAGTTTATTTTCCCTACATCAAAGGAATAAATGAAGTCTGTACTGTGGAGTTTTCTATCATGACATGGTTCCGCCAACCGATGTCTCATAGCCCAAAATCATCATAAGTTGCCCACAATTAAGTTATCAATCCGGTGTTGAGAGTTCCGAGATAGATCCAAGTCCAGATGCTCAAATTGTCCGTAACCGGGGACACGGCTAATCGATTAGGTTTTAACCCTCTGCAGAGGTTTGTACACTTTACCCGCAAGATTCGATCCCTCTCTTTACGTTCTCGCACTTGTGGTGTTTGAGAACAAGATGACCAAACATGGTCTTCGAAGAGTTCCTCGACCACCGTCCGTGCTCATCCAATCCTACCGTAGTTCTACATCTGCTAGCACCATCCCAGCCAGAGTCACAACTAAGGTCAACCAAGCCAGAGCCCATATTGACTTACGGTTGCAGGTAAGCTTCGGGCATGAAGTATTCTTCCGTCTCTTTGAGTGCAGGTGAAGCTTTCGCAAGATGTCATGGCGCTTCTCCATGCATCCCGCCAACCACTGGTTTCTCCAGGTGCCCACAACCGCCCTTCACCCAAAGAGTGTGTATTGAATTCTTGTCTCGAATCTTGAAGTCTTGAGGCCTTGAAGATGCAGTCCTTACAGATTTCATCATGGTGTTGTCGTCATTGACGTAGATCCTCCATTCTCACACCACTCCTGAGCACTCATACCAAACCCCGTCTACTATAGCGTAGCATTAAAATAAATAACGTCCCGGGCTTGGTAACAGGGTGATGGGTTACTACCTCATGCATACTACTCAACTACAAGGATTCAATATCACTACTGGAGGGATTTGTTGCGAAGATGGCACTAGATGCAATAAAACACATAGGTATGAAAAACATGGTCAAAGTGAACTTGCCTTGCTGACGATCTTCGACAACTAGGGACTCGTGGTAGCAAGCTTCGCACTCCGGAAATTCTACCGAGGCAAACAAAAATCATAATAAGCATACAACATATGATCACTTAACACAATAGCATGCTAATACGAAACACACAAAGCACTTGAACCAAAACCCAAAGAAAACTCAAAGAAATCCAACTCAAAGTTTGCCCATATCCAACAACAATCAAGAAATAGTTTTGCACTACAAATTTTTTCTTAACAGAACCTAAGCATGGGTTTATGCTACCTACAGAAAAGAATTCATCAAGCTACTAGGAGCAAAAAGAATCACCTTTAAAATCTATTATAAAACTCCTATTAGGCCTAAGGCAAATTCTAGTAAGAAAAATAAAATAAAAGTTTTATTTATTATAAATAAAAGTTCATGCTCTAAAGTTACAGAAACTAACCTAAAATAAACTATCACATAATAAAAAAAATTTATTTGCTAATTAAAACAATAGGAAAACAGTAGCTAGTTAAATAAATAGAAATAACATGATTCTGATTAAAACTATTTTTTATTAATTGCTAAAATACCCAAATAAATTCCTAAGGTTAGGCAATGTCAAAACAAAGTTGTGACAAAAAGAATCACTAAAAAATAATATTCCTAACTCATTTTATAGCAGATTTACTATTCTGTCTAAATTTAAAATAAAGCAATTTTAAATAATTTTAACATGACTAATTATATTTTCTACAGAAACTATAAGAAATTTGCAAACCAACAAAAAAAGAATCACTTAAAAATATTAAGTAGATTAAAAGATATGAATTTTTCAAATCTGAAACTATTCTGTTAAAACAGAAAACGAAAAATAAAGAAAAACGGGCTAATGGGCCTATATAACGCCTCGGCGTAATATAACTAAAACGGGTCCTAGTGGTTTTAAACCGAGTCGGCCGGTTCAACTAAAACCCTAACTAAAAATAAACCGGAACTAACCGGGACAAAAACCGGTTTATTTTAAATAACATACCCCTTCGGGGGAATCTAATCTATGCCGTCAGATTTAGATCGGACGGCGGCGAGGTGCTCCGGCGACTTAACGGACGGCGACGGCGACGGCGGCTCGGGCGGCGATGGTTCCGGCGACTCCGGTGGTCGGGGGCGTTGGCGGGGACCTCCGGCGAGTCTTGGCGGGCGAGTCCGGGTGGGGTCGAGGCGAGCTCGGGTGGCCGGGTGGTCGGTCGGGTGTTAATGGCGGGCGGCGGCGCTCAGGTGCTCCCATGAAAGCGGAGCGGAGGAGGAGAGGTCGGGCGAGGGGCGAGGGGGAACGGGTCGGGTGGGGGTATTTATAGGGGAGGGCACGACTTGCGCGAGGGGGGCGATCGGGAGGATCGGGATGAGATCCCGAGATCGCGGATCTCTCGGCGAGCGGCGCTGGGTTGGCGTGGGCGAGGGAAGGTGACGGGTGGGGTCCACCTGTCAGAGTGAGGGAGAGAGAGGATCGGGCGGCGACCGTCCGGGATTCGCGCGGAGGCTCGGCGTGGGCGGTTGGGTGGCGCGGTGGGCAGGTGGTCAAGGCCTGGTGGCCTCGACTGCTATTGGTCAGGCAGTTGGCTGGCCTACGCCAGTGGGCTTCTCTTTTTTCTATTTTTTTGAAATAAAAGAGAAAAAACTATATAAAATATAAATATTTTATATAGGACATATATATATCAAAATGATCAAAAAAGATTTCCTACAACATGAACTATTTTTCAAGTTCAAATAAAATCTTCAAAAGTTACAAAACTCAAATAGTGTTGCTGTTGCAATAAAATCCAACAAAAATCATTTTTAAAATACAAAATTATTTCAAATTTATTTTCTCCTAATTTTCCATAGAAGGAATCATTTTACCCTAATTTCCATTTATTTATTTTAGGAGAAAATAATTTGAAAAAAATCAAAATAAATCCCAAATTTGAAAGGGGGTTTCAAGACACTTTCAAATGACTTTCAATTTGATTCTTTTTAACTTCCAACTCATATTTCATATAATTGAAGAAGTCATTTTATCTTCCCTCATGAAAATCATTGAGTTGCATAAAGCTTTGAATTTGAAGTATTCTCAAATGAAATTCAAATCTTTTCAAAACTCTTTTCATTTCAAATGGAAGAAGTCAGTTCATCTTCACTCTAGGGTTTTGGTGTTGGAATGGAATTGAATTCATTGAGATCCAAAAAAGGGCAAAGAGGAAGGTTTGGGAAAGTCATTTCATTCCCTCTCATTCAACTTTCAAAAGTTTCAAATTCCACTCAATTTCACTCAATCAATCAAACAAACAATCAGACAACAAGCATAGTTATTTATCTAATATAACATTCCAAAATTTAGAATTTTGGGATGTTACACTTGTCCTTTGCTACAAAAAGGATTGGGCCATCTTGCTACACCTTGTGTACTTTCATTACTTGTTACCCGTTACAAATTACCTTATCATAAAACTATCTGTTACTGATAATTTCAGTGCTTGCAGAGAATACCTTGCTGAAAACCGCTTATCATTTCCTTCTGCTCCTCGTTGGGTTCGACACTCTTACTTATTGAAAGGACTATGGTAGATCCCCTATACTTCTGGGTCATCAAGACTCTTTTTTGGCGCCGTTACCGGGGAGTGAAGCGCCTTTGGTAGGTGGAATTTGGTAAGGAAAAATTTATATAGTGTGCTGAAATTTCTTCGTCACTTGTTACTATGGAAAGTAATCCTTTGAGGGCTTGTTCGGGTATCTTCACCCCGACCAGTAGAGCAAAGAGTTGCTCCTCAACCTACTGAACCTACTGCAATTTTTTACTTTGAAATTCCTTCGGGTATGATAGAGAAACTGCTAGCTAATCCTTTTACAGGAGATGGAACATTACATCCCGATTTGCACCTAATCTATGTGGATGAAGTTTGTGGATTATTTAAGCTTGCAGGTATGCTTGAGGATGTTATCAAGAAGAAGGTCTTCCCTTTATCTTTGAAGGGAGAGGCATTGACATGGTTTAGGCTATGTGATGATATGGGATCATGGAACTACAACCGATTGAAATTGGAATTTCATCAGAAGTTTTATCCTATGCATCTTGTTCATTGTGATCGTAATTATATATATAATTTTTGGCCTCGCGAAGGAGAAAGCATCGCTCAACCTTAGGGGAGGCTTAAGTCAATGTTATATTCATGCCCCAATCACGAGCTCGCAAGAGAAATGATTATTCAAAAAAATTATGCTCGACTTTCTCTCAATAATCGCTCCATGCTCGATACTTCTTGTACTGCATCTTTTATGATGAAGACTATTGAATTCAAATGGGATTTATTGGAAAGAATTAAATGCAACTCTGAATATTGGGATCTCGACGAAGTTAAGGAGTCAGGTATAACACCTAAGTTTTATTGTGTTAAATCTTTTATGGATACCGATGTTTTCCGAGAATTTAGCACTAAATATGGACTTGACTCTGAGATAGTAGCTTCTTTCTGTGAATCCTTTGCTACTCATGTTGATCTCCCTAAGGAGAAGTGGTTTAAATATAATCCTCCCACTGAAGTAAAAGTAGTTACACCTATTAAAGTTGAAGAAAATACTATCACTTATAATGATCTTGTTGTTCCTATCGCTTATATTGAGAAACCACCTTTCCTGTTAGAATAAAGGATAATGCTAAAGCTTCAACTGTGGTCAACAAAAGTAATATTAGGACACCCAAACCCCGTGAGCAAATTAAAGTTGAACCTAGTATTGCTATGGTTAAAGATCTCTTGGTTGATAATATTGATGGGCATGTTATTTACTTCTGTGAGGAAACTGCTAGAACTGCCAGACCTGATACTATAAATAAACATAGACCTGTTGTAGGCATGCCTGCTATTTCTGTTAAAATAGGAGATCATTGTTATCATGGCTTATGTGATATGGGTGCTAGTGCAAGTGCAATACCTCATTCCTTATACAAAGAAATTATGCATGATATTGCACCTGCTGAGATAGAAGAAATTGATGTTACAATTAAGCTTGCCAATAGAGATACTATTTCACCAGTCGGGATTGTTAGAGATGTTGAAGTAATGTGTGGGAAAGTTAAATATCCTGCTGATTTTCTTGTTCTTGGTTCCCCACAAGATAGCTTTTGTCCCATTATATTTCGTAGACCCTTCTTGAATACTGTTAATGCTAGGATACACTACAAAAAAATACACTTCCGTGATGATACGTGTTTGTCAAGTAGGTCATGTACATCCATGACGATTTTATGACAGAATCAAGATAGTCATACCTGTGCTATCATAGAAGTGTTCCATGACATTACCAAAATTATCATCACGGAAGTGTCCACTTCCATGACGATAAATAGCACGTTACAGAAGTGCTTTCGTCAAGGGTGACCGACACGTGGCATCCACCGTAACGGAACACCGTTACGCTATGGGGTCGGGTTTTGGATCCGATAACCCGTTAATTGCCCCGACCAATGGGGATTTTCCATGTGTAAAATCATCATTGGCTGGAGGAAACACGTGTCGGCTCATCGTTGGGACAGATGTAATCCACTCATTGGACGGAAGGCGCCTATGATACGTCGACACGTGGCACGGCCCAACAGAGGCCCATTCCTGTGAAAAAGCCGGCCCGTTTGACTTGGTCAAAAGGTGGCGGGCCGGCCCATGAAAAGCCTGTTAACAGCCTGTTCGCATATAGCCCATTTACAGCCGGCTAACCCGAGGCCCGTTATGCCCGAATTAGGCCCAGTAGCGTCATCTGGGCCATCCAATATGATTCCAGCCCGTTTTCACTTCTGGCGCATGTATGGCCCATGACGTCTTTCGGCCCATATGAGGCCCTATGTAACTCTTGGCCTATTAACGGCCGGTGGTGAAACTGGCCCGTAATGAACAGTGTATCACTTTACACCCATTAACGGCCCGTGGTGAAACTGGCCGTAATGAAAAATGTATCACTTTATACCCATTAACGGCCCGTTATTCCGTTGGGCCGTTTCCAGCCCATGTTATCTTTCGGCCTTCTCAGAGCCCATTTATTCTTGGGCTCATTTCCAGCATTCATTTACTTACGGCCCGTTACTGTCATTTTCTGCTTGTGGGCCAAATTCAGCCCGTGGTTACAGTCGGCCCGTTTGTGGTCCGTTAAAACGTTGGGCCGTTTTCATAGCGTCATCAAATATGGCCTATTAACGATGGCCCGTTATGGTCGGCCCATGAACTGACGATTCCAACTCTAGCCCGCCACGGCCATAATGCGGTCTTTTTGGCCAATCGATCATACGGCCCGTATAAGGCCCATTGATGATACAGCCCGCAGAAGGGCCATTGTTTCTAGGGCCCGTAGTAGGCCCATTGTTTCTACGGCCCGTAGAAGGCCCACTGTTTCTACGGCCAGTAGGAGGCCCAGTGTCACTACAGTAAATATTAGCCCATGGTTATTGTGGCCTAGTTTTAAAAAATAGGTTATTGCAGCCACTAGCTAACCGCGGAAAAAGAACTGCAATGACTACAAGCAAACAAATAAACAAGACAACAAGGAAATAAATAAGCAAGCAACTAACGCTAGGTTATCACAGCTATTACACATATTACATCCACTGGGCATCAAAGTTCGCCACCAGTGCAAATATAGGGAACAAAGCAGCATATCATATACACTGGTTGTCAAAGTTGGCGACCAACGCAAATAAATGCCGCAGCAAAACAAATCCAGAACTGAAACCACTTCAGAAGATCTCAAGAAAAAATATCCTGGGTACCCATAATGCTGGCAAGATGCTTAGCAAGCTTATTAACTTTCTCTTGTTTGGTGCTTAAATCCTCCAGCGCTTGTTGTTGCACCGAAAATATGCATGTGAATTCTGCGGGACTTCTCGGTCCTTGACTTCTGTCATGCACATCTGATCGATGTCTTTCAACTTGAAGTTGAGACTCAAAAAGACAAACTGATTCAGGGGCGAGTTCAAGAGCTTGTGCCAGCGAGAGTGGCGATGAATCGAACACTACATCAAGACAGGACTTTTGGGTTCCCTCACTGTCGTCAAGATAGTTTTTATCAGCTTTCTTGGAGACCAACAGGGATGTCTCACTATCTTGAACCTTATCTGCATTACTTCCTTTACCATTGGATAATGCGGTACTGTTCTCCAATATTTTGTCCGCATTCTAAAAGAGAAACAAGCAGACACATCACATGTTTACCATGTTGTATATGAAACTCATTTTGGTAAATGAGTTCAGTAGTAAAGTGGACAGGATAACAACATGAAACAAACATATATCTATGTACCATGGTCACTTTATGGTCTATATCATTCTAGTTTTTGTTGCCAAATCAAGATAGAGACACAGTTCAAATAATATTTGTTCAAGACAAAGCAGAATAGACAGAATATAAGTGTGGGTAACTATAGAGCAATAACAACACTTGTAATGTGCATGACATGAGAACATAACTGTTTATTCAATTGAAACTGAAATCAACATAGAGCAGGTTACAACAGCAAACCAGTTAAAGAAACAGGTTTAAAACATACCTGTTGCACCATTGGAGTTTCAATTCCATCCTTCAAATTTGAAAATAGTTGGTATGAGTAAATCACAGATAATGCAAGAGCAAAGGAGTATGAACCATAGCTACTGAACCTGACACGAGAACAAATCTTCTTCTCCTTTAAGCGTTGAGTTGGGATTCGAGTGGTGGTCCTCGTGCTTTGGGCACTTGCAGTTCCTTACTAACTGCTCGTGTTTGGGTGCTCTGTGGTGGAGACGGTCTTGTGTCAACTGGGCCAAGGTTACTATCTGCCGGGGTTGGGGTTAGAAGGGGTGTAGATGGTTTCTCATCCAACCGGGTAGGGGTACAATCTGCAAGAGTCTGGGTTATGTGTGGTGGATCTGGTCCTTGGGCAAGTACAACCGTGGTTCTATCTGCATCAACTGGTAGCACTATCTTTTCTGAAGACCGTGTTGTTACTCCCTTAGATACTGCCATCACGCTCTCCAATTCAAATGGCTGATAAACAAGAAAAGTAATTGAAAGTATAGACATTGTATGATAGACAGGTGCAATGGATAGTGGGGAATAAAAGAGGGCATGAAATAATTCATATTTATGTTGTCTAACCAAACATGATAGCATGACACAATTTCACATATATGATGGCTAACTAAACAGGATAGCATGACACAATTTCACATTATGATGGCTAACTAAAAAAGATGGAAAGACATAGTTCAAAATATGAGACTATGTAAACATGATGACATGACATAACTATATAATGTGTTTATTAAATAGGTTGGCATGCCATAATTCACATACATTCATGGATAGAATGCCATAATTCAAAATATGATGACTGTAAACACTAAACAGGATGAGATGATATAACTATATGATGTCTTTATTAAATGGGTTGCCATGCCATAATTCAGATAGATGATGTGTATGTACTATGTAAACATGATGGCATGATATAATTCAAATATATGATTTATATAGTAAGCAAGTAAGCAGATGGCAATCCATATATGATGTAAAAACTAAGCAATGCAAGACAACATGCATGACATGGGTAATATAACCCTGCCAAGTTTGAGCATAGACCTCAGGGGGGAAATAGGAATGGTCATCGATCTCTGAATCCTCCTCGAGGAGCTCTCAGTAACCAACAAGATGTCTGCTTGAAAGAGTAGCATTGTCTCTCTGAATACCTTGTTTTCCTCCAGATACTTCCATCACCGCTTCAAATGGCTGATGCACAGGAAGAATAGTTGAATATACAAACGTTGTCGACAAATGGAACACGTAATACAAAAAAATGATAGCATGATATAATTCACATACATGATGATTGGCTAAACAACATGGCATTGCATAATTCACATATATAATGCCTTTGCAACAAGATAACATTATATAATTCATAGATATAATGTCTTGCAACAAGATGGCAATGCATAATTCACATATATGGTAATTAGACACTGAACAGGTGGCATTCAGACAAAGCATGTCTAAACTAATCAAATGACATAGCAATGCGAGACACCATACACACAATATGAGCAACATAACCCTGCCAAGTTAGAGCATACACCTCGGGGGGGAATAGGACTGGTCATCTGTCTTTGAATCCTCCTATGAGGAGCTATCCGTAACCAGCGAGATATGCGCTTCGTCAGATAGCATAGTCTTCTCTGAAGACCTTGTTTTCACTCCAGAATTTGCCATCACCGTGTCAAATGGCTGATGCACATGAAGAGCAGTTGAATGTACTAACATTGTTGACAAATGTAATATGTAACGAAAAAAAGGATGGCATGATATAATTTACATATAAGATGGTGGCTAAGCAGGATGGCATTGCAAAATTCACATATATGATGCACGGCTAAACAAGATGGCATTGCATAATTCACATAAGCGATGAATAAACTAAGCAGATGGCATTCACACAAAGGATGTCTAAACTAAGCGAGATGACATATTTGATGTATAAAGTAAGCAATGCAAGACACCATATGCATGATATAACCAACATCAACATGCCAAGTTAGGCGAAGACCTCGGGGGTAAATAGGAGTTGTCTTCTCCTTCCGAATCCCCTCGAACAGATATCTTCCTCTCGATTACAATCCGAAATGCGTGGAGGGGGCTGCCTTTGCGCCTACCATGGAGCGGCGTCGCATGAAATTTTATTGCCACACAAGGCTCGTCTCTTTTGCTCTACATGTTCAGTTCCATTGTTTACAATAACTGTCATGCATAGGAATAAAACATAGTGAGATTATGTAAGGAGTGCATGCAGAAATCCAGAGTGATGGTAGCAACCTGTGGATAGACCCAAAACCAATAATAGCAGGCAGATAATGGCTTCAGTTAAAAAATACAGATAATGGCTTCTTTACTGTTTGTTTCCCACCCAACATGAAACTCACAGTAGACACCGGAGATTAACCAGATAGTAGATAGATACTATTGATAGCGGCCCCAATATGTACCCCACAACCATTTAAAAACTCAAGTTTAACCATTAGTTTGGAGCTGACTCAGAGTCTAATCGGTGAACAGGACAATAAAGTAGCATGTAATATTAAGCGATGCATAACGTAAGCAGACACGAAAGAGTGCGACCTCTCTTGCGGACCCATGTAGTCCTCGAGGTCATCTACTCGGTTGATGATGGTAATGCAGTTTTCATGGCTGCCAGCGGCGGGGAAGAAGATCTGAGGCGGCGAAAGACAGTCTGGAGGCCGGATCCCTGCTGTGCTAGACCCTTCTGTCGTTGGAGCAGTTGAGCTGGGGTGGACGACGACGCAGCAGGAGTGGGACAAACCATGGAAGGTTTTCTTTGACAACTATCTATAAGAGAAGTAATTCTGTAAGGGCTCGTTTGAATTGGAGGATTCCAACAATGCAGGGATAGGAAATAGACAGGAATAGGATAGGAATGCACGTGCAAAACAGAGAATTTAAAAACACAGGATTTCTGCCAATGTGGGTGTTTGATTCACAACAATTGGAAGATCACAGGATGCAAAGAAGCATGGTGAGATTAAGTCAAACCACAAGAAAATGTACGGTTATAATGCTATTATGCTACTATCTCTTAGTCTCATGCTTCATGAATAGGAATTTGAAAAGGAGGACAAGTGAAAATTAAAATTCCTACGTTTTCTCTTTCAAGGAGACACTAAAAGAACAAATCTGTGTGCTCAGTGGACAATATATATAACATGTAAGAGATGCAACAAGTGTACAACCTCTTTGGCAAAGCCATGTCGATCTCAGCGTGATTGGGTTGGCCGGTGAGGATGCACCGGCTGACTTTGCTGTCGGAGGAGGGGAAGAAGATCTTAGGCATCTAGAGATGGAGCCCGAGGTACTGCTCTGCTGTGATGGAGGGTTTCGTCGTTGGAGCAGCTCCGGTGAGTTGTACGACGCCGAGGCTGAAGCAGGACAAGAGAGACAACGAACAACGTTAACCTGAGTGGAATTCTAATAGCATCTCCAATACATGACGTAGAATACATAACCACAAAGTGCTAGATGTAAAATACATCAGCCGCTCATCTCTGAACTTAACTGTCGAAATTGAACTTAACTGTCAAAACTGAACTTAACTATCGAAACTAAACTTAACTGTCGAAACTGAATTTTGCTGTCGAAACTGAATGCACTAGCAAGGTGAGGCTAGACGTCGGTCGACTGACTTTTTCATCTCTGGTCAGTCGATTTTGCAGCCGTTGGATATGAAATCAAGGGCCTGCGGTTCATCTTCAACCTCCACCCCCCCGAGCCGCCAGCCACCACCGGCCAAACAGCAGCCCCGCCGCTGCGACGGCGGTCGCCGCCCGCCCATCCCAAAACACTCCCCCCACCGCCGGTCCGCCGCCGCCCGCCATCCCTCTAGCCCCCCATGCGAGCTTTTCTCCGGCGATCCCCACGCCACCGCCCGCCAACGCCCGCCACCGCCGCGACCACCGCCCCATCCTGAACCCTAAGATAGATAGTGGGGTACCTCTCCGTGAGCCCCCTCCCTTCTGCTGGTTCTTCCTTCACCCAGAGCCCCCCCCCCCTTGAAAATCGGTCGACCCAAAAGTCGATTCAGTCGATCAAGTGTAGCTAAATCGGAGCAGCATCGCATGGCGAGAGCAGCAGCGAGAGCAAGAGCAATAGCAAGATCAGACCAGGCAGGGGACCGAGAGCAAGAGCAGAGAGTAGCGTGAGCGAGAGCTAAAGCAGCAGCAGCTCCTACTAATGTGGACGTCGCCGCCGAGGGAGCGACGCCGTGGAGGAAGTGGTCGGCGACGCCGCCATGGATGGAGCCGCGTCGTGTCGGCTCGGGACCAAGCGCCGACAACACCGTGAGATCGAATCAAGAAGAAAATGCGGCGATTAGTGTACAACCTCTTTGGTGGCGCCGATTAGGCCGCAGCTTCATCCGAGGAAACAGTGATGATGATGCTCTTCCGGTGGTGCAGGTGAAGACGGCGGTGTGGGAATGGAGGTGGCGAAAGGCGAGGGAACGCCGGGCAGCTCCTTGGAGGTGGAGGACGGGGTGGCTGAACCGGCGGGACGATGAGATCGACGACGGATCCTCATCTGGTACGGTGGATGAGGGACGTCGAGGTGTTGCTGTGGACGACGTCGTCGGGGAAGAGCTCTGGCTGGGTGGCGGACGGAGCATGGTGTGGGGTTTCGTCGCGGGTTTTTGCGGCCTCGGTGTATGAATGGGTGGGCGGATGGGATGGCAGTGGGGAACCATGGCTTAGAGACGCGCTTGTCCGAAATGTGGGGTAAGTTACGAAAGTACCCCCATCGATTTGAGGCGGTTCTTTCGGTTCAGGTATACCACGGGCATTTCGCATGTCGGGATTTCACAGGAGGTGGGAGTTTTCGCGCGCTTTGTAATTTCAGAATAGCAAGGCGCGGGTTGAGATGGAGGGAGTTGTCGGAGCACAACGAGACAAAGATATATCTTAAATATTTCGGGCTAACAAGGTGCGGGTTGAAATTTCCGGACAAGCCTAACGTGTACTCTACCAAATCAATGCGCACTACAAATGCCATTCAAAACTTTGAATTCATGTTATGCTCAATTAAAATATTTCGCTACGTGTATAATGCATGCAACCTACTACTCAAATGAACGTTTTAGTGCATTCCAAACGTATATACTACCGCTTCAATATGAACTAAATTTGAATTCGTTTCTCTATTTGAATAAGATCTACAGTAATGATTGTTGTGAAGTCAAAGCATTTGAATTCGTTTCTCTGTTTTAATAAGATCTACAATCATCATTATTGTCAAGTTAAACCATCGTTTGTGTATTATCTTCACAACACACCACATGATTAGTCTCGAGTTACATATGAACTATGTGTACTATATGAACTCGAACTAGATTTTTGAACCCACTTTATTTTGATTTCAAATCACATTACATTTCTAGCTCTTGCTAGATCTTCATAATCTAAACCATGTCTCATATGTATAATGTCTTTATCACATTATGTATGGTGCCCCGCCCCCTACGCCTACAAGTATTTAGATGTGAGTTGCAAACACCACACATTACCACAAATTCAAATAAAATGTGAGAATGTTCAATATATAGTATTGTTTAGATTGTTCGATATTTAGTTGTAAGCTGCAAACGCCACACATTATCACAAATTCAAATAAAATGTGAGATTGTTTGATGTATAGTATGGTTTAGATTGTTCGACATTTAGCTGTGAGTTGCAAACGCCATGCATTATCACATTACGGTATAACATGTGCAAAGCACGTGTATCACTGCTATATTCATGCATGCAATGTTTAAAACACTATGATCTCCTATTCAAATATATGAATCCGCTTTCATATCAAATTATGATCTTTGTTAGTCTCTTACACCCACACAATCCTCTAACCTTTGTAGCTACCACTAACTTTCTCTCGTGCATGCACACGCCCTCCTCGCCCTCCCCCTCCCTCGGCATTCTATCCACCGGGCACATTCATTTTTTCTTTAGGTCATTTTCCCAGAGTCTCCACAACTCCTTTCCGACACACACCGATCGATAAACCTCTCCAGCGATGCCTGCCTACAACATACACACACACCTTCAATCTCCTCCTTTATGTGTCCTTGCCTCGTGTCTCTCATACGGTCAGACACACGTGTAAACTCTCGCCCCTCTTTTCATCGATCTCACAACCGCACACTCCTCCCCCTATCTAGCTAGTAGTTGGGCCTCTCGCACCACCTCCTAGCTCCATTCTCTCTGTCTATCCGTCTCGCTGGGTCTTATTTGCCTCTAACAAATGGACGTGCACCGACCGATCTCTCGCTATACATATAGCTAGCTAGGTCCTTATAACTCGTTTTTACCCACATGCCAATCGATCTACCTCATTAGTTGTGTCTCTCCCTTCCTCCAACAAACAACAATTGATCTAACGATCTAGTTAGGTTTGCTTACCAAACACATGGTTCCCCTTCATCATCCTGGGATGCGTCCCGACATATCTATCACGCACAGGCACACACAGAAACACATCCCCACTCTTATTGATAACATTGCAGTTCACCCTTAGTTTGTCTAGTAGGCCTCTCCCACCATCTTCGAGAAGCAACTCCATCACCCATCCAGCACTCTACCCTCTCCTCCCTCTCCCTCCCTCTCTCTCTCTCTCTCTCTGTCCCATCATATTTCCGTCCTTAGTTATGTATGGATGTCGACCGATCTCCCTCAAGACATAGCTGGGTCTCTCCTTCTCAACACATATCTGAGTCGTTCTACCTCTATAGTTAGGCCTCTGCCTACCCCTCCCCACCCCTCCCCCACACACCGATACATCAGCGCTCTAGTCATGTCTCCCCGCCACACACAAACTTGACATGTGCCCTCTAACGTTCCGTGGGCCAGTCGCCCTATATCTTTGACTTGCACACACACACAATTTGATGGCTCTCTTCATCGATCTCGCACCCACCCACTTGATCCTCTCTTGACTCTATCGATAGCTATGACCCCTCCCTCTCTTCTCGTGGATTGCCCGACCCTCTATGTATGATATGGATAGGCCTCCATTTCACACACATTGCATGCAAAATTTTGTTTGAGATGTCATCGACACATATTCCCACAAATAATTCACGAAATCAACCCCCACCCCCCCCCCACCCCACCACAAAACAAAAAACACTCACGAACGCGGTTTGTATCTCTCACACACACCCACGTAGGTGGGGGACGTGCACGAAGAGAAGAGGTGCATGCACGGCGCACGTACTCCCGTCTCTTTCCCAACCACACCCGCGTGGGTACACGGTGGAGCTCATTTCTGTATGAAAAAGGCAGCCCACGTGGTAATTTGGCACGTGTACTGGTTGTCCACTTGGTGGAGGGAGGATCGTCTACCACGGGTGAACAAACAAATTGCGACTTGACGTGTTATGTTAAAAAGAGGCAAACCATGTGGGGCCTACCTTAGAGACAAGGCTCTATACACTGGAGTACTTTTGATGTGTCCCGTCAACTCGCATGAGCGAGGAGAAGCTTGCTTAGTCGCCGTCTCCCCCCCACAGTAGCTGTGGCTCGCAGGATGAGGTGAAGCTTGCTCCGCCTTACGCCCGCTCCCTCGCCCATGCGCGGTGGCTCGCAGGACGAGGAGAAAAATTTACTACTCCCTCCGTTTACTCCTCGTCCCTACTACCTTGGTTATAGAGATTATATCATATTGTTTGGAATATATATGTCCTTTAGTAGATTTCAATATGAACTACTAGTACATACTCCAAACACTGATGTATATAGATGTATTTTAGAGTGTAGATTCACTCATTTTGCTCCGTATGTAGCACTCTCCTCGCCCTCGACCCTCGCCCACGTGGTGGGCGTGCATCAATTCATTCGGTCTCATATAGCGAGCGATATATCTTGCACTACCATTATTGCTCGACTTCCCGAAGAGGCGAAGAGCCAATCGCAAGGTTAATATTTTGGAGATGCCAAGCACAAGGTTATAGGAGAGCGAGTAGTAGGTGCGCGTCATTTATAAATAAAGTTTTTTTCTTGATGTACGTCGTCATAATATGATAGGTTCATATGGAGAGAAAAGGAAACCACTCCACTATATACATAGTCAGGACGGGCCAGCCTACACGGTTGCTTGCTGGGGTTGCTCTCTTCACACTCTCTCGCACAAAATGACTGTGGCCACATCTCTAACATCCCCGCGGATCATGTCCGTTTGGGAAAGGGGTGGATGCTTAGTGTAGATGCAGTGGCCGTCGCCGACGGCGAAAACCCACTGTCGGCACGTCCCGATCAGGGGTCCCCGCCGTTCTCCCTCACAAAACCGGTGAGGTTGCCTTCGTCCCTTGCTCACTGCCGCGACATGGGCAGTTGCTGCCTCCCGCCTCCCTCCTCAAGGTTGAGCTACGTCCCTCGGTACAACTCCCTTTACAGCCGGCTTGCACCATCGCTCCAGCTGCCCACATCACTCCTGTGGATATTTCTCTACTTCTTTGCCCTTTGTACCTCTCTTGGCTTCTCGTCTTGTATTTGTGATGAGTTTATGTCTCATCAACTAGTCCCAGTAATCTTATTCTAATCACGCTTCTTCAATTTGTTTGCCACATGGATGCTCATCTCGATTTTGGTGAAACTGCACAAAATGATCCGATGGTCAAAAGGTTGCAGACTTCATTTATTAGGAAGCTCGAACGTTGCTAGAAAATTGAAGCCTGGTCAGGGTTCACGGTTCAAGGGCTAGGGACTGCATGGATCGTTTTTTTCTTTAGCTGCCTCTGTTCCAAAATAAGTGTCAACTTTAGTAGTAGTACAACTTTGTACTAAAGTTTGCACAAAGTTGAGACACTTATTTTGGAACGGAGGGAGTACATATTGCTATGATCTGTCAATCATTGAGATGCAATAGCATGCATGCTAGTCTCCTTTGTATTTGATGAAATGTTGCAACGGGCAACCTTGGACGCAAGATACATGTAACAGAAGCTGGAAGCTTCATAGCAATGTACAAATTTATCTCACTGATAAATTACATTACGTACTATACTAGTACTTCTTCCGTTCCTAAATATAAGTCTTTGTAGAGATTTCACCATGAACCACATGCGGATGTATATAGATGCATTTTAAGTGTAGATTCATTCATTTTGTTCCGTATGTAGTGGAATCTCTACAAAGACTTATCTACTAGTAATAGCTAGCCCCACTACTAGGAATTCTCTATCCTCCTTGAGCCACATCATCAAAATTGATGTAGCCGTTAGATGAAGTAAATCAGTCCATAATAGCCGTCGATCTAGGCGTTGAGAGGCTCAAGACTAAGCCACATGCAAGCATGCAGAAATACCGTGGCACATGCATGTGAGTGGGTTTTAAATCACATCAACATGTTCGCATGCAAGCATGCACCGTAGCATGCATGTAAGTGAGTTTTAAGTCCCATTAACATGTCAAAAGAAAAATATAATCCCATTATGCAGTAGGAGTTGGCTGATCTTTTTTCCTTATGTGGGATGATCTAAATGATGATGGGAGTTTATTTAGTTTGGCTACCACATTTGTCATGCGGTTATAGAGTTTTTTAGTTCTATGAAATCGATAATTTTATGCAGAGAGATATACCGTTGTTCATGACAGCGCTGGGACTCATCTAGTAATATTTAGGAGCGGAGGAGTACTATGTAAAGAGTTAGGTGTCGACGGTGATAGTGTGAGGGGGCCATGTAATCACCGAGCCTGCATGTTTTCACTTGCTCTTGCACCTCCATTGTAGAATGGAGAAAATTGTAATCTAGTAGTAGTACCTCCTTTACGGCGTGGGACATCCAGCAGTCCTACCACCTCATTAATAAAGACCAATGAGCCATCAAATCACATAGACCCAGCGATAAGTTGGACGGACGAAGCAACCATCACTCTTGCGCCCGGTGAGAGGTCGCGTCCGCTCTGCCCGGGCATGAATGCGGCACCGATTCTTTGGAGCGGCGCTGACCGTTTCGGGCGGGAAGTGCGCGCGGGTGATGGAGGGGCTCTGGGTGGGCCAGGCTGGTCAGGAGCGGGCGTGGCAGCTGTCCGCTTGTCCCTACCGGACACGCCCGGAAATGAGAGGATGCACCGACTCTCGCGGCTAAAATCATACACTACACAACATCTCTCTGTAGGAGTAGGTCGATCTGTCGCTCTCTCTAACACACACATGCTGTTAAACACACACACACACACATGCACACGCACGCACCTTGGTCCCGTTGCACCTTCTAACATGACTTATTACACCTAGACAGAGGGAGTAGTAAGTATATGAGATACGGTGGCACACTGACTTAAGTCGAATACAAGTGCCCGAAATTTGTGTGCATGTTATAATAAGGATTCACTTAAAATAGTTCGTGAGCGAACAGAGGGATCAATTGGATAGTGTTCCCGAGCAGTAGTGAGATGTGTGAGGTAAGATACACCGCTGGCACTTCTAATTTTTCTTATTAATTTGTTTGTTTCACCCTCTAACTGGTGGGACCCAACGTACTACGTGGAGAGAGGTAAGGTGACTAAGGCTGCATTATTTCTGCACCACTGTGGATAGTCTTACCATCAAAGCCACATGACACGATTATGATTGAAATCCCAATGACTCCCACACACACACAAAAAACATGGCATGCTTGTCACACTAATGCAGGAATGTATAAAAGGTTATTTCCCTCTCGTTGAACATAACGGGAGGGTTGTGTAGCTGGTTAGCCTATTCGCTCATCAAACTTGAGGTCTTGGGTTCGATAACTACACTTGAGCATAATTTGTGCCAGGAGGATTCTTTGACTGGTCAAAATGTTTTCTATGGTTTGCACGCTTCACACTCTCTCTCCAGTATATATATATACACACACACTGGAGCCTCAACGCTTGTAGTTGCTCTCTTCACACTCTCTCGCCCTCTCCCACTGGAGCCTCAGCGCTTGTAGTTGCTCTCTTCACACTCTCTCGCCCTCTCCAGATCTAAACAAGACTTTGTTGGCCTCTCTCTCCCCTCACAGCTGCTCAAAGAGCCGGCAGGATCCGTCCATGGGGAAGGAAGGAGGCTTAACTGCTTGTCATTGTCGGCGAGGGACTACCGGCGCAGCTGTTCACTTTCCACCCAGCGGCGGCGCGGGAGGGGCTCCGACCCCTTCTTCTTCGCCGCCGTCCCGTCGCCCACCAAACCATGCCCCAAGAACCTTAAGGTATAATTTACTTACTCCACATGCATTGCTCTAGCTGCATGTATACCATGAATCTAGGACGTGGTTCAAAGAGGAAAGGAGTGGGGGAAAGTAGTGGGAAAAGTTGTATATAGCATGAATCTAGGACGTGGTTCAAAGAGGAAATGAAGGGGGGAAGTTGTATAGCATGAATCTAGGACATGGTTCAAAGAGGAAAGGAATGGGGGAAAGTAGTGGGGAAAGTTGTATCGCATAAATCTAGTACATGGTTCAAAGAGGAAAGGAAGGGGCGAAAGTACTAGTTGAAAAAGGAAAGGAAGGGACAATGCTGTAGAGTTTGAGCAGAACTAGATTTGCTGCGCTCACATAGGGAAAGGTGTCTAAAGATAACAAAACTGGGACCAACACAAATATGCTCCTTGGTTGTTTGTTCTTTGTTGCAACAGATTGTGCATGACCACAGTACATCGGTAGATGCACATGGTGCTGGTCGTCCACGTCCGCAAAACTGGGACCAACACAAATATGCTCCTGGTTGTTTGTTCTTTGTTGCAACAGATTGTGCATGACCACATTACATCGGTAGATGCACATGGTGCTGGTCGTCCCACCGTCGTGCAACTCATTAGCTGTTGTTAATCTAAGGCCTGTTTGGTTAAAAACTCCTAGTCCCTACCGCTTGGTTCGAGGGACTAAACATGGACTAGAGGTTATTAAATGACATGCTAAAAGACCATGTTACCCTAGTAATGAACTAATAGAGACAAGGTGCGATGCGTGGCAGGGGCAACTGTTGGAAAAAGTCCCAAAAGACTCCTCGGGGTCTTCTTTCTTTAGTCCCAAATGCCCACTTTTAGTCCCTAAAAGTCCCTCCTGTTGGTTTAGATGGGGTGACACGGAGTTTTTAGTCCCTACACCAAAATGTCCTGTAAACAAACACCCTCTAATAATGCATTGGAAAATTGATGCAATGCCACGATTAAAAGCAAATTACATGTTTAACAATTTTATTGTTAATATAATCTCTATGTTAATATTAATCAATGCCACCGTTTGAGAAATGCTCTTGTCTTGCTTTCTTTCCCATTTAGATAAGGTAGATGCTTCTTTTTGTTGGCTTCATGTCATCCACCGTTATTGACCACTAATTGTTTCCTTTGCACCTCTGTGTAAACAGGGTTATCTACTTCACCTCGTTGCCATTGTGACCTTTTGTTGCCTTTGCACAAAACACTTTTGTTTTAAGAGTGTTTTGTGCAGTTCAACAAAATATCACACCGACAATGTTGCTTGATTGCTTGATCTTAGTGGAACTGCACAAGAGGAGATCTTACTTCCTATCCGTTAAAGCGAATTTGGTTCAGATCTTCTTCTTGTGAGTTGTTTGAATTCCGCATCATGAGAGGTCGATTACTAGCCTTCTTTCACATGATTATGCGGTGTGCTTTCATATGTTGTGCTACTTATGCGATAATGTTGCTTGATTTTAGTGAACTGCACAAATGGAACAAGACTTCCAATCAGTATGTGCACCGTAATATCCCATTGAGGTAAGATAAGGATATTTCTGGCTGCTGGCCTGTATTTTGCCACTTTCATCGAGAAAATTAAGTTTAGTACTATACTTGTGCTCCCTAATTGACATGCCAAATCTTACATTGAAGGCGAAGCTTATGCATTATTGAACCAAGTGATGAAGGGAAGAACAAGCGGAAGAAAAACAAAATCAACTCCGGTCTTGTAATGAAGCCTTTGGGCTGTGATGACACAAGTAATGATATAGTTTTGCATCTTAATTTATTGCTATGGCTGGAGCGAGCAATTGTTTTGCCACCGATTTGATGCCACTCTTAATGTAATATGTAATTATCTCTACTTGTGCAAACAGGGATCTTCTTTGAAGATACCATATATTTTAGTGGAACTGCACAAGAAGATGTTGGAAACATTAAACTAATCGAGGAGTATATAGTAAGCATGGCCACCATCGTAGATAGCAACAGATGGTTCGGAGAAGTGCTTCATCGTATGCTCTACACAATAAGCCTCGACAAAGGTTGGTACTAAGCCCACTGATTTCATCCATATGATTGAGCTTTGTCATCTCTATTGGTGTTGTGCTACTTGTTTAGATCTTGTCATGAAAAAGTGGTATTGTCCTTGAGAAGTGCTTCATCATGCGCTGTTTTCAATATTTCCTTTCCTTTTTTTCGAGCAAACAGGGATGCTAGCATTTAGTAGTCCTCTTGTCCTTTCATAACAGGATCATCTTCCTCTGAAGAAGAATATGGAGTACGTGAAGTGACTAGTTCCGATTATGCCAGGATGAAGAAGCCGTATCTATCTTCTCATCAGAAGGAGCAGTTGAAGGATGGTTACATTACTCCCCACAAGACCAAACTAACTTAAGCTCAGAAGGACCGACAAATCTCCATTTTTTTCTGTGATCTTGAGTACAATGTTGTTCTAGGATTCTTTCGGTGAGTTCCATTTTTCTAAAAGTGTGCTCTACATGGACCATGTATGTGTCTGTTGAAGCTGTCAATTCATAGTACAGTTTGCTTTATACTAATCACTTTTTGTATTTGTGCAAACAGGGTGCTCAGCTTGATTTCAATGGGAACCGCACAAAATGTTCATGAATACATCGAATCATTCATTTCCACCACAAGAAAGGAGGTACCGATAAGTTCAAGGCGTTGCAACATATAAGGGCGAAATCATACAAGCTACTCGCGAATTTGGTTGATTTTGGTGGAACTGCACAAAAAGAACTACTGGTTTATTTAGCACGAGGTGCCATGTCAATGTCCAAGCGATGGCAAACCCTGCCCATTCCACAATCGTAGGCATTTGATATTTTGGAATGGGACAACCTAGTCAAATTTTGCTCATTGATTTTAGCAAGACATGCGTTTGATATTTTTGAATGGGCGCCCTTTGCTGTCGGTAGCATCGATCAATTTTTCTTTATTCTTTAGTTGTGAAGTAAATATTGCCTCGACATGTGAGTCACTGAGATGCATAATCATCGATTTTTTGAATGTTCTCTATGAATTTCCAGGCCTATGTGTTTGATTGCAATGTCTGAAGCGCTAAAAGCTGCTCAAACTCTTTGTACTCATACATTCCTTTTACTTCACACATTGTGAAAGTGCATACTTTTTGTATAAGATTGGTCAAAGTAGAGATACTTTGACTGCAGATAAAACTTGTATGCAGACTAGAAAGGACGGAGGAGTACATGTGAAACTGCTGCAAGCGAGGTGATCACCACAGGAATAATGCTAGTCGTATTGTTTTGCATGTTCATCCAATGCCGGTGATACAGAATTGAACTAATCGAAATAAATTCATTCATACGGTCGGTTTCATATAAACATGCGGTTTCATTACATTTCATACATTCTTCAACTAAAAGGGTGCTACTGGAGGTATAATTAATTAACGAAGCTACCCACATGTCCCGCCGAGCGAGCAGAAGCTTGATGACTTAACTGCAGTGCGATTGCGTAATCGACATGTGGCCTGTTGGGCCCATGTGTCGATCAGCCAACTGCACCAGCGATTAAGTAAAGCAGCGTTCTTCTCGGCTGCTCGCCCACTCGGCGTCGCCGCCAAGAAGCTAACCGGCCGTTAATGGTCAACCCGCCTAGCTTGGCTTCAACCGGAGGGTAGCAGCGGTGGCCTTACTTGGACCCGAGCGGCGGCGACCTACCGTGTTCTACTCTTCCTCGTTTTCTGTGTGGCGCGGCCTCGTTGGCAGCGGGGCGGGGCCTCAGCGGAGCCTCGGCGGAGCCAGCGATGTCCTCTGTCTCGTTGCCGGCGGGCGGCGCCTCAGCAGAGCGGTGGAAATCCTCCCCCACGTTGCCGGTAGGGTGGGGCCTCGGCTGAGCCGGCGATGTCCTCTGCCTCGTTGTTGGCGGGGTGGGGCCTCGGCGGAGCCGGCGGTGTCCTTTGCCTCGTTGTTGGCGCCGCGGGGCCTCGGTGGAGCAGGGCGTCGTCGACGCCAGCGGAGCGGGGACTCGTCGGAGCCGGCATTGTCCTCTGCCTCGTCCTCGGTCTCGCCAAACAGCACCTCGCCCGCTTCGCCGCCCTCTTTGCTAGCCTCTTTGTAGGCGGCGCAGCCTCCGCCACCGCATGCGGTACCGCCAGGCCTTCGGCGGCCCTTGCGGTGGGCGGTGCGAGTCGAACAGCGCCTCTGCTCCGCCCGCTCGCGGTGATCTGCTCCTCCGCTGCGGGTGCTCTGGAGAGATGGTGGTTGTGGCGGCGTCGGCCTGCGCCTCTCGGAACTGCTCCTCACGCATCTGCCTCACCTGTCCATATATTGGGCACGGGCCTCGCCGATGGTCATAGTGCAATGCACGGCGAGATGGTGCGAGAGGGGGTTGGCGCCGATCATCGACTACCATGTTCTCCATTGGGGCGTCGTCGTCCTCCGGCTGCTGGCGGCCAGCGGTCGGCAGCAATGGCTGCCATCTCCTTGTGGTCCGTCGTTCGCCCGTCCGAGCGCTAGAGCGAGAAGCCATGGTGGGCAGTAGTGGTGTGGATAGGAGAAAGGAAACGGATGCGGATGATCTGCGGCTATGGCGGCGCAACAATTTATATAGCAATGGTGGGCGGGCGGAGGGGCGGGCGTGTGGCGCGGAGTAGCCGCCTCGGCAACAGCGTATCATTAATGTGGGCGGCAAATGGATGGACGGACGACACTTGTGTCGTTTGAAGCGAGCAATCGCTTTGCACCGGGAAGCGAAGGCGGCGGCGCTATGTTGAGCGCGAAGCGGCGAGCGCGAGAGATGACTTTACTTGGAGAGGATGACAATGGGGACCCACCAGGTCCATAGCCTCACGTATGCAAGTGCCTCCTTATTATATATGTATATATAAAACTATAATTTATTTTGCTTCCTCTGGTTCAACGACATCACGGCCCCATTGTCAACCTATGTACTCCCTCCTTTCCGGATTATAGGGCTTATCTTAAAATTTTAGTTTTCCATTTTATAAGGCTCAATTTGGTTGTTCTCCATCACATGTTCAGATTCAAGGTTCATTAAATCATTGCATGCAAGTATTAGAGAAAATTGATCATTGCATGTAATTCATGCATGCATGCATTGCAATTAATGCATTGGTAAACATACTTTTTTGAGGAAAACACGAGCATTAATTAGGTGCTTTTGCAAACTACAAAAAATATTCCAGCACTCACTATCTACCTTGGTTGGTGAGATTTTTGAATTGATCCTTATAAACCGGAAATGAGGGTAGTAGTCAATAAGCGAGAGAATTGCACAAGAAGAGGCCGACGGTTGGGACCAAGCAGCTCGGCGATATTTGTGTTTACGAGGTGTGAGCACCTTGCGAGTTTTTCGATGTTTAGCCCAGATATTAATTTTCTCCTCTGAACAACAACGAAAACATCGCTGCGGGTATTAGCTGGCGGGCTGTGGCCCGTCTAGCCCGAGCAGATATCAAACCCAAATATTAATTTTTTCAAGCTGAAAATGGCTAGCCCAGCTATACTTTTTAGGAATACCCGAGGCAAGGTCAAGTTGTTATTCTCCGCCCATTGGCTGCAATTTTTCCTAGGAGGGATGCATTAGGCTTAACAAGAAAATGGGCTTTAAGAAATAATAAATGGGATATAATTATAAAAAGCTGGGCAGTAACTATAAAAAATGCACCAAAAACATGATTACTTTATAAAATATTATTTTTGGATATTGAAAATTTTAATTTCATTAATTGTTGCGGCGCAATGTTTAGTTGGATTTTTACGTAATATAAATTTATATTGAAATTGTATTTAATCGACTAGAAATTAAATATTTAGATCCCATCAAAATGTGGGAAATTTTATTGAATTCTGTTTTGAGCGGTTGGTTGAAATGGGCTGTACTTTTAACAAAGCGTAAATGGGCTGTAGTAAATTCCATTAGAATTCAAAATGGGCTACACATTCTTACAAATATCAAATGGGCTATAAGTTCTCTGCCACACACTTACGGCCTTACTAAGTTGTGCGTCCCTAAAAAACGAGTTGACGCGTATGCAAGGCTTTGTCAACTTATAGTCAACACACAGTTCTAGCAGCGATGGCCGTTGGATGTCTATCCAACGGATCCCGTCTTCTTCTTCAATCTCGGATATTCTAGCTTCACCGCCCAAAAATGATTCCTCCCACGACATCTGGGCGCACCGTTTAGGAAGCTGACACAGGGCCTACTAAGTTGGCGTACCAGCGCTTTGTCAACTTAGTCAATATAAACGATTCTAGCTGCGATGACCGTAAGATGTCCATCCAACGACCGTTGTGCTTCTTCAACCTCTAGTCTTCTTGCTCCGGCCGCCCAAAGCAGCGCCCGGTCGTGCCGCTTTGCTCCGCCTCCGTGGCGGTTGTCTTTGCTGCTGGAGGCCTCACCGCCCCTACTACTCCCACCGGCGGCGGGCCATCCTCCACTCACCCACACCCCTGTTATTCCTTGGCGGCAGCAGCGCCGAACCTGTGAACCATCGTACTCCTCTCCGCGTGTGCATCCGCTGCGCGTCTTCCCGACTCGCGTCGTCCCTTCCTAGGTCTGCGCCGTCGTCCACCGCCTGGTGCTCTCGGTGCGGCGTGGTCAGCGTGGTCGAGCGACTTCTATCGGACGTGGGTATGTCGTGGAGAGGCTGACAGTGGGTCCACGGCAGCCGCAAGGAAGTGCCTCCTTATTACGCGCAAAATAATTATTCCTCCACGGACAGCGGGGACCCACCGGACGGGCCACCGTATTCGTGAAAAAATGATTAAGCCCCACTGCTGGGTCCCACGAGCTACATCTTCACACGCAAGGAAGTGCATCCGAAAAAAATGATTCGCCCCTGACTACTGGGACCCACCAGCTACATCTTCGCACGCAAGGAAGTGCGTCTGAAAAAAACGATTCACCCCCCGACTGCTGGGACCCACCAGCTACACCTTCGCACGCAAGGAAGTGCGTCGGGCAAAAACGATTCACCCCACTGCTGGGACCCAGCAGCTACACCTTCGCCGCAAGGAAGTGCGTCCGGGCAAAAAAAACAAACAAAGCGATTCGCCCCCACTGCTGGGACCCACCAGCTACATCTTCGCAGCAAGGAAGTGCACGGCGGTCGGGACCCACCTGGTCGAAGTGTCGTAGCATTGTCATTCAGTGTGACGTGTATGTACATCTTGGTCGATGTAGAGGCACGCATGCGTGTAAGTAGTAAGCGCGCGCCGTGTCGTAGTAGAAGCGCGCCGCGTAGCATGTACACATACGTACAGTGGCCAGGGTGCAAGAAAGAAAATACGGCCATGTATGTGTACATACGGGCAGGGTCTCGAACGCCTACTCGCGCATATGTACCGCCAGGGCTCGTGTACATGGCTGGGTCGGAACGGAGAAACAGCGCCGTCGTCGTGTTCATGGCGAGGCAACGGAATGCGTCGTGTTCATGGGGAGGCAACGGAATGCGTCGTGTTCATGGGGAGGCAACAGAATGCGTCGTGTTCATGGGGAGGCAACGGAATGCATCTTGTTCATCGGGAGGCAACGGAATGCGTTGTGTTCATCGGGAGGCAATGGAGCGTGGGAGCCAACCGGCTGGGTGGAGCGGAATGCATGGTCGTGTTCGCCGGAGGCTTGGGCGGAACAGGCGATGGAAGCGAGGCTGGCGTCTGTAGAACGGAGAAAACAGACCTCCTACGGTCGAAGCAGGGGTCCTTTGATCGGGAGGGTGTGGCGTCTTGCAAAAGCGAAGAAGCGGACCTCCTACGGCGAAAGCAGGGTCTGTTGATCGGGAAGGGTGTGGTGTACCACAAAACGGACGAAACGGACCTCCTACGGTCGATATGGGGGTCCTGTTCATCGGGAGGGGTGTGGCGTACTGCAAAACGGGACTCCACGGGATACTGTTCATCTCCACCATCGACCTCCTGCAGCCTCCACGGGCTACCGCCGACCTCCTCCAGCCTCCACAGGCTCCTGTTCATCCAGCCTCCACCGCACGCTACTCCACCGGCTACTGTTCAACCACCCCTCCACCGTCTACTGTTGATCCAGCCCTCCACACCACGGGGTCCTGTTTAACCACCCCTCCACGGGCACCCCTCCACCATCTACTGTTCATCCAGCCCTCCACACCACGGGGTCCTGTTCATCCAGAGGCAACGCCACCGCTCACTGTTCATCCAAAGCCCCCCAAAACGCTCATTGTTCATCCCAGAGGCAGCATCGATCGACTTCAGTTAGCAGTAGTAGCGAAGGAATCGCTCGATCGGGTTCAGTTAATAGCCATCGATCGAACGCTCGGGTTCAGTAACGCGTAGTCTGCAGTGCAATCGCTTGGGTTCGATTAGAGCCCAACGCCTCGCTTCGGGTTCGATTAGAGCCAACGCCTACGCACTGCAGCGTGCGTGTGCGAGAAAGCGATGCATCGCTTCGGCACCCGACCTCCCACCGTAACCGGGAACTCCTCAAAATTTTCCTCGCCCTCGCTTCTACCATGATTTTTTCCGTCATGGACGGCCCAAAGAATGTCATGCAGCTGCGTCTCCGGCCCGCCCAGGATGAAAAGCCCATTTTCTGTCATGACTTTTTGTCATAGAAGTAGGAGCCCACCACATCTATGATGATACCGGGTTTTGTCACAATTATCGTCATAGAAGTGTCATATGTATGACAGAATTTTTTTTCATTCGGCCCAAAATGTCACGGATGTGTCTTTTTTTTTGTAGTGATAGACTGCGAAAATGATGTTGTTACTATTGGTTTGGGGCATTAGTCCCACTCTATGCCAGCACAAAATAAAATTGGAGCAAGACGCTAAACCAGTTGTTGATCACCAACGACGGTTAAATTCTAAGATGAAAGAAGTGGTAAGGAAAGAAATACTAAAGCTTCTGGAGGCAGGTATAATTTATCCCGTTGCTGATAGTCAGTGGGTAAGTCCTGTCCATTGTGTCCCTAAGAAGGGAGGTATTATTGTTGTTCCTAATGATAAAGATGAATTGATCCCACAAAGAGTTATTACAGGTTATAGAATGGTAATTTATTTCCGCAAATTAAATAAAGCTACTAAAAAGGATCATTACCCTTTACCTTTTATTGATCAAATGCTAGAAAGATTATCCAAACATACACATTTTTGCTTTCTAGATGGTTATTCTGGTTTCTCTCAAATACCGATGTCAAAAGAGGATCAAGAAAAGACCACTTTTACTTGCCCTTTCGTTACTTTTGCTTATAGATGTATGCCTTTTGGTTTATGTAATGCACCTGCTACCTTTCAAACATGCATGATGGCTATATTCTCTGATTTTTGTGAAAAGATTGTTGAGGTTTTCATGGATGATTTCTCCGTTTATGGAACTTCTTTTGATGATTGCTTGAGCAACCTTGATCGAGTTTTGTAGAGATGTGAAGAAACTAATCTTGTCTTGAATTGGGAGAAGTGCCACTTTATGGTTAATTAAGGTATTCTCTTGGGACATAAAATTTCTGAAAGAGGTATTGAAGTTTACAAAGCTAAAGTTGATGCTATTGAAAAGATGCCGTGTCCAAAGGACATTAAAGGTATAAGAAGTTTCCTTGGTCATGCCGGTTTTTATAGGAGGTTCATTATGGACTTCTCCAAAATCTCTAGGCCTCTGACTAATCTCTTACAAACAGATATTCCTTTTATCTTTGATGATGATTATGTTGAAGCATTTGAAATACTTAAGAAAGCATTGATTTCTGCACCTATTGTTCAGCCACTTGATTGGAATTTGCCCTTTGAAATTATGTGTGATGCTACTGATTATGCTGTAGGTGCTGTTCTAGGGCAAAGAGTTGATAAGAAATTAAATGTTATTCAATATGCTAGTAAAACTCTAGACAATGCCCAGAGAAATTATGCTACTACTGAAAAAAAAATTGCAGTTGTTTTTGCTTGTGATAAGTCCAGACCTTACATTGTTGATTCTAAAGTAACTGTTCACACTAATCATGCTGCTAATAAATATCTTATGGAAAAGAAAGATGCTAAACCTAGACTTATTAGATGGGTTCTCTTGCTACAAGAATTTGACTTGCATATTATTGATAGAAAGGGAGCTGAGAACCCCGTTGCAGACAACTTGTCTAGGTTAGAGAATGTTCTTGATGACCCACTACCTATTGATGATAGTTTTCCTGGTGAACAATTAGCTGTCATAAATGCTTCTCGTACTGCTCCTTGGTATGCTGATTATGCTAATTACATTGTTGCCAAATTTACACCACCTAGTTTCACATACCAGCAAAAGAAAAAGTTTTTCTATGATTTAAGACATTACTTCAGGGATGACCCACACCTTTATAAAGAAGGAGTAGATGATGTTATTAGGCGTTGTATACACGAGCATGAGCGAGGAGCAGATCCTACATAAGTGTCACTCCGAAGCTTATGGAGGACACCACGATGGAGATAGAACTACGCATAAGGTATTGCAATCCGGTTTTTATTGGCCTACTCTCTTCAAAGATGCCCGTAAGGTTGTCTTGTGTTGTGATGAATG
The DNA here is from genome assembly GCA_021605205.1 of Aegilops longissima. Taxonomy (NCBI): domain Eukaryota; kingdom Viridiplantae; phylum Streptophyta; class Magnoliopsida; order Poales; family Poaceae; genus Aegilops; species Aegilops longissima. Next base: position 504,763,867 of record CM038682.1, on the reverse strand, counting down.
TCAAAGAATTGGTAATATTAGTGTCGGGGAAGCTGATCGTAACCCACGAACACCTATGGGACGGCGGACCGAGTCCCTTCGGTTCGATGGGGCGGAGATTACCTGAAGAGCGGATCGGCGAAACACACGAGCAGTTTACCCAGCTTTGGAGCTCTCCGGAGATAATACTCCTACTACTGCTTGTCGATTGTATTCTTGCTAGGGAGCACGAGGCTACAAAACCTAGCGTGAGTGTCTCTAGTTTGAATGAGTCGAACCGACCCCCCTACGTTGCGCATGGGCCTCCTTTTATAGGCTAAAGGGGTCACCAACAGGTGCAGCGTAGACAAAGGCAAAAGCAGGAAAATGAGTTGCGGTTGGTACAGCTACTTTATGCAGTGTATTCTACCTAACTCGGCGGCAAGGGACAAAAGCATTAAATGCACGTCCATATCGCCCTAAGCATCTGAAAAGGACCGTCGGGCGCCACCGCTTGCCACGATGGCACTCTGTCGGCGCCGCTTACCGCTGCTCTCCGCTGGCGCCTGACCTCTTGACACGGCGCTGGAATGGTCCCATGGCGACACGTTGGTGGATGAGCTGGGCGGAGATGAAGAGTGGTTACTGCGCATGAAGCGCCTTGCCGCGGCTGAATCTCGTCGCGTCCGGAAGCTTGTCGCTCACCGAGCCTTCGGCAAGCTCCTCTTGCGGGTCTTGTCTTCTGCGTGCCTTGAGTGGCCTGCCGGCAAGCTCCTCTTGCCGGGGCCTTGTCTTCTTGGCTTAAATACTTTGTTCTTGAATGGCTCCAAAGGAACCATGGAGGACCTTAGCGGTCACTAGGCAAGCCTTGCAGCGAGTCTTTAATTGCCGTGCGAGTTCGGGATACTAGGGTACCCTACTCTAGTACACCGACAGAGCCCCGGCGCCGGCGCTGTTAGGCCACCTGCGGTGCCGGCGCTGTTGGGCGAGCCCAAAGCGATTGCAGCAGACGCGCAGCTGACCTAGATCACGCCGTAACCTGTTCCGGACCCACCACGTCCCCACGAGCAGCCGCGTCGAGCGTGGCGTCGTGGGAGAGATCGTGGGGGCTTTCTTTAATGGAAAAGCGGGCGTCCGCCCCTCTCCTCCTTATAAGCAGGGGAAGCAGGGGCAGGTTGCCCACCTCGCCATTTGCTGTCCCATCTCGAAAACCACCGCCGCTCCCCTTCTTCTCTAGTCGAAGAGGCGGCGCTCACTTCATCGCCACCAGCACCATCAACGCCGTCGGTCTCCTCCACCACCTCCGCCATGGCACGAAGCCGACAAGGGAAGGCGTGAAATCGGCCGGCGCAGCGGCTCATGGCCTTGCGGAAGGAAGGCGGGCCATCTTCCCCCTCATTTCGGCGCAAAGGAGCTGAGGGAGGCTACTACCTCTTACGGTCGGCGGAGGCGCGCGCATCCATCGCCTGCGAAGGTACTCTCAGCCGCCGCATTAAAATTGGTTCGGCGGGTACCCCTTCTTCACGCTTTTCTTTTATTGCGGGCTCTGCCCGCCTTCTCTGAATTCTTCTGCGATATCATGAACACCTCGGGCCGCCTCCTTGATTTCACCGCCAATGCTGTCTCGACCATGGCAGTTTTCGCACCTTCTGCGAAAACTTTGTCGGAATCCACCCAAGCGTAGCCCTCCTCCGCCACTTCTTCATGCCCAGCGTCGAGAGAGAGAGCCACTTGGGAGGGATTGCTTGGATCTCCGGGATCGGCAAGAAAAAGCCTATCTGGAAGGAGAGCTCCGCAGCAAGTGGGAGGAGTGGAGAGCCGATTGGTGTTGGATCGTTAAGGAGAACCGCAGCCCTTCACGCCCAGCGCCAAACTCCGTGGTCTTGGCGCAGCGATTGGAACAACTTGGCGCGGAGGATGCTTGGTTGAAGATTGCTGTGACCGGATCTTGCGCCTCGGGCTTGCGGACTCCTTTGTAAGCGCCGTTGGCGCAGATTTCCTCGCCGCGCGCGCCATCTTCCCTTGCGGGAGAGGAGGAGACCTGCTTGGGAGTTCCAAAATCGGCGGACATCATGAGGCTGCGCCGGGCCTCAGCTGGAATTTCACCGTCTTGGAGTTGGATGCGATGCTCTTTGGAGCAGTTCAAGCACGACCCGATCACCCGAGTGGTTTAGGTTGCGAGGGAGTCGTCCCATTGTGCAACAACTCTTAGCTCGACCGCATCTGCGCCATGATGCCGTTGTGCGACTTCGCATGGGATCGTTCCAACTGGCAAGAGCTGCAGACGACGTCGTCTTGGCGGTTCTTTGACAACTTGGAAGAAGTGCCGATCCGCCCGACGAGCAAGTGGCTCACCGTGACACTACCGACGGCGAGATGCAACGCATTGCCACGAGTTGGAGGAGGCGGCAGCAGCTGCTGCCGGGCGAATCGGGTTCACCGTGGAGGAGGCGAGGCAGCAGCGGCGGCAAGCCTTGCCGTCGAGAGGAGCTTGCCGGCGAGGAGGAGCAGGCCGAGCCCGAAGTTGAGCCGGCGAGTGCGCGAGGCGCCTCCTCCACACCTTCAAGTAGCTTGCATGGCGGAGCCCACAGCTCCACCAAGAAGGCGTCTCCGCAAGGCCGGGAAGTGACGGGCGGCAGACGGGCCAACAGCCACAGCGCCGTGCGGCGACTCTCCACAGCAGCAAGCAAGTTGCAGCAGGAGCACCCCACACCGCTGCAACAAGCGAGGCGGGATCCTCTCGAGCCACCGCTGCCACCCCGCCAAGAGGTCAAGAGAACCTACTCCTCCGCCTCTTCGCACGGAGGCGAGCCGTAATTTGATCTCTCGCGCTCAGCTCCGACGAGGAAGAAGAAGAAGAGTAAGCTTCTATGCTGTGCTTGTATTTCTTCAATTTGGTTGCTTTGTCTTGTATCTGATTTGCTTCATTACGAACTCTTTCCTTTTCGGGACGCTGGCCCGGAGAGTGTCGAAGAGCCAAGACCCGGTGGTTGTCATCGAGGATGATCCCCAGTAGCAACAGGAGGCGTCTCGAGACCCCCTTGTCGGACCAGCAACCCTTCCTCAAAGCAGCCCCAGCCAGCCCCCAGCGTAAGTATATGGTTTACTTCTTACGGTTAGGTGTGCATGGGTGCTCCTTCTTCTTGATATCTGACTGGTTGATTTGTGTAGGAAGCGAGCAGCCTCATCAGAGTGCCGGAATCCGCTCGAAATACCATCTGCTTGACTTCACCGCCAAGGGAGGATTCTCCGGCAAGGGCGCTCTCCGGCAATAGAGACTTCTCCGGCAAGGGACAGCACCGATGATCCTCCGTTGGTCGAGACCATGGCTGCAGATCCCATCGCAGTAACCCTCTTGCTGAAAATTTCCCTTGGGTTCTTTTTTCTTCATTCTTCTTTTGAACATTTGCTGTTGTTCTTTCTTTTTTCGTCGTCAGATCCATCCGCCGCAGAGCCGATGGAGACTGAGGTCGCCGGCGAGGAGGGTGCGCGCGGCAACACTGACGACGTCGCCACCATGGAGGAAGAGGCTGGCGCTGATGGGTCCGCCGGCGAAGAGGCCGCCAAGGCTGCCGCCGCAAAGGCTGGCGAGGGGTCTGGCGATCGCACTGACGACCCTGAGGCCGCAGGAGCGCCAGGCGCTACGCCGACCGCCGATCCCTCCGCCACCGGTGCAGCGTCAGGCTCCGAAGAGCCCCAGCCCGGCGCTTATCTGAAGGCCGGCGATGGCATCTTCATCAAGCTCCCGGGCCTCGAGCTCGGGCCGCCCGGTCGAAGGAGAGACCTTGACGGAGAGCTGCTTCGCCTCCGCTGGGTTGACTGGTGGATCGCCCGAGACAGCAGCGGGCGAAGTCGAGGAGGAGCAGCTCTTGAAGAAGCTGCTATCGCTCTACCGCGCCCGACAAGCCAAGTTGGAGTCTGGGAAAGCACTTGTCGCGAGGGGAGCGGACATGGAGAAGCGCGAGAAGAGCTCGGGCGCCAACCAAGAAGCTCTCGGGCGTAGCGAAGAGCGGGGCGACTTCGCGGAAGAGCGCACAGCCTTCATCCTTGAGAAGGCTGAGGTCGAGGAGCAACAACGGCTTGCTGCCGAGAAGCTATCTGCGCAAGAAGGCGAGTTGGCGCGATGGAAGATCAATCTTGACAGCTATGAGGAAGAGCTTGCGTGCAGCGAGCAATCAATTGGCGGAGCTCTCAAGGAAGCAAAAGATGCTGCTGCAGCTGCCGAGGCCGCCAAGAAAGAGTTGGAGACAAAGGTGGCGCAGGTGGAGGCCGTCCCGAAGAAAGCGGCGAGGAGCTTGCTGCACTCAAGCACGAGTCACGAGAAGGGCGCTTATACTCTTGGCAAGCTGCGGGGCCGTCTCACTGAGAGGAGCAAGGAGCTCGGCGCCGCCAAGGACTCAAGGCAGATCTTGAGCTGAAGCTGACCACCACGATCTGCAGAGCACGGGCCGGCGCCAAAGAGCGGGAGGTGGGCCTGTTGGAGAAGATCAAGGCCAACGAGGAGCTGCTGGCGAGTGCTACTGCCGCCCAGAGCACCTTCAGGGAGAATGTGGAGCTCTGGACTGAAGGTCTTGTGAATATCGCCGCCGCCATCGACAAGGAGCTGACGGAGCTGGGGATGGTGGATCTCGGGTACTCCTCCGACGAGCGTCTCCAACCCAGCGCCAAGCTCAGCTTGTTCCTCAAGGGCGTGGTGACGGCTCTCCTGCGACTCCGGGAAGAGATCCCGAAGCAGCTGGCGAGAATCGCGCCCGGATCTGTGCGGGAGCTCTCGGAAGGTGTTGATGAAGGTGGCCTTCCGCAATCCAGGCCTCAACCTTGCCGGCGTCCTCGGATCCCTGCCGCCAGATGCCGATGTGGAGGCGCTCAAGGCCCTTGTCGCACCTATTGTGGACAAGGTGGGCAAGATCAAGCGGGTTGATGGCGACCGCGTAGATTAGGCCGCCAGTTTTATCTTTCCTTGTGTCTGCTTGATCATGTTTAGGAGAACAATTTATTAGATCTGCGACAAGCTATTTTGTAATATAACTCTATCTTAGGCAATGATTGCAATGTTATTTCCTTTACTTGATTCCTTCCTTTGTATGTTTGTGCCCTCGCTTTTAGGGAACTTGTCGGTAGCGGGCACCTTTGCATGAGCATTGAGTGCGGAACGTCGGCAGACTTCTTTGGCGGTGCCGCCTCCGACAAACAACCTTATGCAACTAGTTGCAGCTCACTTAAGTTGTTGGCGGACTCGAAACAAAGTAAGGGCGCGAGTAGCTACGAGTTGGTTCCTCCGCGCACAGGTTTTCCATACAAAGTACTATCGTTCGAGGAAGATAACTTAAAATTTAAAATTGATTGCTCAAACTTTGGCAACTTAGCTTTTACGTCGTTTGCTTCCCGGTAAGGCGGCGCTTCCTCGGCGGCAGCGGCCCACACCATTATCTTCTCCTCCCCGGCTAACTTGTGGGCGAAGGAACCTTCCTTTCTTTGAAAAGAGAAAGAAGAAAAATAAAGTTATGGAGCCTTGTGGCTCGTTATTGCTTACGGGTGTGGATGCTGCACAAAATGTTAGATAACACATGCAAAAGGATGATGAAAGCATGTAGTTGACAAATTGCGCATAACACATGAGCTTTACTTATGCAGGGGTCTGCGCCCGGCTTTGTACAAAGGATTACATGCAACATCGGCAAGACTTGTACAAAAGGTGGTTGCGGAACAGGTTCCAACAACGCGCCCTATGGGTAAAACTTACGAAGATGTTCAATGTTCGAGGAGTTGCTCACGGAATGCCATCTTGGTCTCAAAGCGGACAACGCCAGGCCTAGTGACTCGTTTCACCCGATAAGGGCCTTCCCACTTGGCGTCAACTTGTTGGAAATTCTTGGCGGACTGAGCGCCGAAGAACAAGGTCGCCTTCCTCGAGACTTCGGTGTTAACTCTGCGGCTATGGTAGCGGCGCAAAGCTTCTTTGTAACGAGCAGCTCGTCTGACGACTGAAGACGGTCCTCCTCAAGGAGCGGTAGCGTCATCTTATCGCAGCTGCTCTTGCTCAAGTCATCATAAGCGAGTACTCGGCGACCCGTATCTGAGTTCCGTGGGAGAACGCCTGCACTCCGTAGACTAGGCGAAAGGTGTCCGGCGATGGCTCGATTTGGCATTGTCTGATCGACCAAGAACCACCGGCAGCTCCTCAATCCAGTTTGTTCCGCACTTGTGCTGCTGTCGAAAGTCCTGGTCTTGAGCCCACGCAACACTTGACATTTGCCCTCTCCGCTTGACCGTTGCTTCTCGGATGAGCAATGAAGCGAAGCGGAACCTTGGCGCCAAGATCTTGGGCGTATTACATGAAGGTGCGACTCGTGAATTGTGTGCCGTTGCGGTGATGGTCTGTTAGGAATTCCAAAGCGGCAAACAATCGACTGAAGAACTTGATCGCTTGTTGTCTTTGTCACCTTCCTCCTTGCTTCCACTTCGGCCACTTTGTGAACTTGTCGATTACAGCGTACAAGTACTCAAAGCCCCGACAACTTCGGGAAAGGGGCGAGGATGTCGAGCCCCAGACCGAAAATGGCGAGGATAAAGGGATCGTCTGGAGAGCTTGAGCTGGCTGGTGTATCTGCTTGGAATGGGCCTTGCGCTTCACACTTGGTTACTTGTGCGAGTTGCATCTGGAGGGCTGTCGGCGGAAGAAACCTTGCCGGAAAGCTTTGCTTGAGCAAGTGCTCTTGCGCCAATGTGATGACCACATATGCCTCCGTGTATCTCTCGCCAACAGCTTCATCCATCTTCCCGTGAATACACTTCAATTTCACACCGTTGAGTCTTCTTACATACAGCGTGTTGTCGACAAACTGGTACATACTTGGTATCGGGCTACTCTCTCCGCTTCTTCGGCTCTTGGGAAGTTCTCTGTCTCGAAGAAGCGGACAATCTCTTGTGCCCATGATGGAGCTTGTGGCTCGACAACAAGGACTAAAACACGTCTGCTGCTGCGGGAACATCGGCTTCTCTGGCGAGAACCAGCGGTTCGCCGAGCTTGACGTCCTCCGGCAAGCTCGCGAGCAAAACTTGTCGGGGCGTCGCTTCAGCGAAACAAACCCTAGGGCTTGTCGGAGCAGACTGCTCCTCGGCACTCTTGGTGTTGATCACAGGGACCTCCTTGGCGGCAACTTCGGGAGCTCTGCGGAAAATAGTCACCAAATCAACTTCCTTTTCTTGCTCTGTCCGAGTTGATGGCGTTACTGATCGGTTGAGTCAGCTTGAGCACAAAATCCCTGGTTCCACAGGTACCTTGAGTCGGCGCGCTTGACGAACCATCAGCAATATCATTCTGAGCTCTCGGAACATGTTCCATTTGCAGGCCGTCAAAGTGTTCTTCTAGCTTTCTCACTTCATCAACGTAGGCTTCCATCAACGGACTCTGATAATCTTTGTTTACTTGGCGGACGACAAGCTGTGAGTCACCCCTGACAATGAGTTTCTTGATCCCAAGGTCTACCGCAATTCTGAGACCGGCAAGCAAACCTTCATACTCTGCAGTATTGTTTGTCGCTTTCTCCTTGGGAAAGTGCATTTGGACTATGTACTTGAGGTGCTCTCCGGTGGGTGCGACGAGCAGCACGCCCGCACCGGCGTCTTACAACGAGAAGGCACCATCAAAGTACATCAGCCACTCTTTGCTTGCCTCCTTGACGGGGATGCTCGTCTCTGGAATTTCTTCATCCTGCGTTGGCGTCCATTCTGCAATGAACTCTGCCAATGTCCTGCTTTGGATAGTTGAAGTGCTTTCAAACTTGAGGACAAAGCTTGACAATTCTAGTGCCCACTCGACAATCCTGCCTGTTGCTTCTGGATTTTGCAATATCCTCTTCAGTGGAAAGCGAGTGACGACTGTTATCTCATGTGTTTGGAAGTAATGGCGCAGCTTTCTTGAGGCCATGAGGAGGCCGAAAAGCAATTTCTGCACACCAGAGTACCTTGACCTAGCCCCTGCGAAGGGAACCGACAAAATAAACTGGCGCTGCACCATGCTTTTCAGATCTTCTGCACGCTGCTTGCAGATCCATCGTTATCGGGACGAGCTCGCGGTGAAGCCCCACGCTTGTCGCCGGATGCATCTGCCTCGGTTGCCGGCTCATCATCTGCCTCCCTCTCCGCTACTAACGCAGCACTAACCACTTGATTGGTTGCCGCTATATATAGCAGCAACTTCTCTTGTGGCCTAGGTGCGACAAGTATTGAGTGGAGGACATGTACCTCTTTAAGTCTGCAGCGCAGCCTCCGCCGAGTCCATTTCATTGGACCTGCCTTTTCAAAATATTGAAAAATGGCGGTAGCGTTCAGCAGAACCTAGAGATAAACCTGCTGAGAGCAGCCACGCAACCGCAAGTCTTCGTACATCCTTGGCGTGCTTTGGTGCTTCAATCTGCTCAATGGCCTTGATCTTGTCGGGATTGGCTTCAATTCCCGCTGAGACACGAAGAACCCGAGAAGCTTGCGGAAGGGACTCCAAACACGCACTTCTCGGGGTTGAGCTTGAGGTTGATCTTGCGCAGATTTGCAAAGGTCTCATCTAAATCTTGAACGAGCTGCCTGTCCTTGCTTTTGACCACTATGTCATCCATGTAGCTTCTACATTTACGTGCATTTGCGGCTCAAAAGCGTCATGGACTACTCTTGCAAGCGTTGAACCAGCATTCTTTAGCCCAAAAGGCATCCGTATAAAACATTATGTGCCACATGGGTTGATGAATGCGGTTTTCTCTTCATCCTCTTACGCCATGAAGATCGATGATATCTCGAGTATGCATCAAGAAATGAAAGCAAATCACATCCAGTAGTGGAGTCAACAATCTGGTCGATCTTGGCGGCAAGGGAAATGGATCTTTGGGACAAGCTTTATTAACATCTCTGAAGTCGATACAAAGTCTCCATTTCCCATTTGCCTTGCGATATAACTACTGGGATTGGCCAACCACGTGGGATGGAGCACTCCTCGACAAGGCCTGCTGCTTCCAATTTCTTGATCTCTTACGCAATGAATTCTTGGCGCTCCTTTGCGCTTCTTCGACTTTACGCTTGACGGGCGCGCGCGAGGACAGACAGCTAGGTGATGCTCAATTACTTTCACAGGAACACGGGGATGTCGACGGTTGCCATGCAAACACGTCGACATTACGCCTGCTGAAAGCAACGGCGCGCCTTCCTATTTAGGGTCAAGAGTGGCACCGATGGTGAAGGTACCACCGGTGCCGTCCTCCTTGGCGGCACCTTCTTGGTCTTTGGTGGAGCTGCCATCGTCTTCTTGCACTTGCGGTGGAGCTCGATGGTGTGTCTCGACGGTAGCGCAGCACTCAAGAGGTGCGCTTGCCGGAGTGGGCATCGAGCTCTTGCGGACTTGGTCTTCTTCTTCCCCGGAGCTTCAGTGGCAAGTGATTTGCTATCTGTTGCAGCTGCTGCCTCCCGTAGATCTTGTCGGCGCGGATAAGAGCATCCTTCTTGTCGCCATGGACAGAAATGCCACTTATCGGGCTGGCATCTTGAGCAAGTTATACGCATAATGAGAGGCTGCCATGAACTTGGCGAGTGCAGGACGACCAAGTATCCCATTGTAAGGCAATGGAAAATCAACAACGTCGAGCGTGACCCTCTCGATCTGAAGTTTAGCTCGCTGCCAAATGTTACCAGCAACGTGATCTTCCCCTTCGGCTTGCTCCTTCCCGGGTTGATTCCTTGGAATGTGCCAGTCTCTTCGAGCTCGCTGTCAGGGATTTGAAGCTTCTGGAGCACCGCAGAGGAGATCAGGTTTAAGCCGGCCCCGCCGCCAACTAGCATCTTAGTGACTTTGAGGTTGCGGATAGTTGGTGAGACCAACATCGGCAAGCACCCGGCCGCAGTTATGCGATCGGGATGGTCCTCAATATCAAAGATGATAGGCGTGATGGACCATTTCAGAGGCTTGCGTGACTCTATGGATGGTTCTGCTGCATTAACTTCCCGCATCCACCGCTTGAGTTGGCGGTGTGAAGTATCTTGAGAAGCACCGCCAAACGCAGAGGACCTCTGTGGCTTTCTGAAACTCCTGCTCATCGGTCTCGTCGTCTTCCATATCTTCATCGTCGTCGTCGTCTTCATCCTTGTCGCGACCGCGGAGGTCTTTCCTTGCCGCTGCTTGCCTTGCCTTGCGCGGCGTCCTCCCGGCCTGGTCGCTTCTTGCTAACTCCCCAGCACCTTCTGGGCCTTCTCCTTGTCGCGCGCTCGTACTCAGCCTTCGCTGTTCAACAAGCTGCTCGACCTTCTTGCAGCTCTGGAGGTCATGGCCCTTGGTGCGGTGAATCTTGCGATCTTGTTTGTTGGAGCTGTCACCTTGTCGGCGGCCGCCAGAGGCTAGCGATCGGTGCCAGCGGCAACCTCCTTGCCGAGCCACCAACTTTGGCTTTCTTGGCGGCACCACCGTTGCGGGACTGCTCGACAACTAGCACCTCTTTGCCTTTCTTCTTTCTATTGTTACATCACGGCTCTTCTTGGCAGGCAGTCTCCTCACTATCGATCCTGCTTCATATTCTCTCTGGAGTCTCCTCCCTTCCTCAAAGACGTGCACACTTGTCGGCCAGGGGCATACAGCTCATCGACGTCTTTGACTTTGCACATCGCCATCTCCTCCCTCATCCTGCGGTTCCGCGCGTTCGATGAAACGCAGCTGATCACCGCGGCAGGGTGGACATCCGGATGTTGTAGTGCACACGGCTGAATCTCTGAATGAACTTGCGCAGGACTCTCCTTCCTTACAGGCGGCGGATGAAGGTCGCTCTCTTGGCCATGAGGCTTGTGGCGCTGTGAAAGCGCCGACAAACTAATGGCATAGATCTGCCCAAGAGGATATGGAGCTGTCCGGCAGTGCATGAGCCAGGATCTGACATTGGGCTTGAGTACCAGCGGGAAGTAGTTGGCGAGGATCTTGTCGTCTCGTCCCCCTGCAGCTTGCACCGCGATGGTGTAGATGCTGAGGAACTCCGACGGATGCGTCCTGCCATCGTACTTCTCTGGCATGTCTGGCTTGAAATTCTTCTTAATGGGCCACTGGACTTGCCGCAGCTCACGAGTGAACGCAGGGCAACCTACCGCGTATGGCAAGTCGGCTGGTTCCCCGGGCGCATGCATATCGACAGAGGGCCCAGCGCGCTGGTCGGATTGACGTCGCACTTCTCTTCGGCGCTCGATGCGAGTTTGAGCGTCTTCTTGTTGCCGTTCTTGAAGAACTTGGCGCTGATCACGGCGAGCTCGTGGATCCGGTGACACGGTGGAGTCGCTGTCGAGGTGGATCCGACGAGTTGGTGATCTTGGCCTTCGAGGTGGAGAGTGCATGGTGGTTGCACCCCCACAAGTTTCGTCGCCACCGGCTCGTGCCTTGTCGTCTTGCCGCGGCAGCGATGTAGTTGGTTGCCGTGGAACGTCGCCGTTGGCAAAGCCGATGAGACTCTGGATGGTAGCCCTCCATTCGTCGACCTTGTCGGCTGTTGGAGGGTAGTCTAGAAGCAGTTGAGCTCTCGCCAAGGCTTCCGCTGGAGTGGTGGGTGGCAATGGCGAACGGTGCGAGGAGCGGGATATGCTCGGACTTCTAACTATGTTAGAAGGAGCAGCATCCCGTCCAGGCAACCGTACCCCGCTCGTGCCAGAATGCTGGTCTTGAGGGCCTCGCGATCCTCCAGCTCGGTCTTGATCCAACGAGCGTATGGTACTATGAATACCATGACGCTGTCGGTCCCGCGCCTCCTGAGATGGGCGCGGTGCGTGTACGGACGCCGAGGTCTGCGCGGCCTTGTCCTTGGACTTGGCAGCATCATGAGCTCCCTCGTCGATGCCCGTTCTTCCGCCTGCGTCTACCCCGCCATCCGTTTGCTCCGGTGGTGGCGGGATCGACGTGGACGGCTCCGCTGCCGCCGAAGCCTTCTTCTTCGGTGGCATGTTGATGAAGATGATGAAGGTGTTGCTCGCGTGAACGCCGGATCAGGTTCACACAGCCTCGACGCCCCCTACCTGGCGCGCCAAAGATGTCGGGGAAGCTGATCGTAACCCACGAACACCTATGGGACCGGCGGACCGAGTCCTTTTCGGTTCGGTGGGGGGCGGAGATTGCACGAAGAGCAGATCGAGGCGAAACACACGAGCAGTTTACCCAGCTTCGGAGCTCTCCGGAGAGATAATACTCCTACTGCTGCTTGTCTGATTGTATTCTTGCTAGGGAGCACAGAGAGCTACAAAACCTAGCGTGAGTGTCTCTAGTTTCGAATGAGTCGAACCGACCCCCCCACGTTGCGCATGGGCCTCCTTTTATAGGCTAAAGGGGTCACCAACAGGTGGCAACGTAGACAAGGGCAAAAACGGGAAAATGAGTTGCGGTTGGTACAACTACTTTGTACAGTGTATTCTACCTAACTCTGACGGCAAGGGACAAAAGCATTAAATGCCCGTTCATGTCGCCTAAACAGTGCGAAAAAAGGACCTCGGGGCGCCACCGCTTGCCACGATGGCACTCTGTCGGCGCCGCTTACCATGCTCTCCGCTGGCCGCCTGACCTCTTGACACGCAGCGTCTGGAATGGTCCCATGGCGACACGTTGGTGGATGAGCTGGAGCGGAGATGAAGAGTGGTTGCTGCGCGCGACAAGCGCCTTGCAGCGGCTGAATCTCGTCGCGTCCGGAAGCTTGTCGCTCATCGAGCCTTCCGACAAGCTCCTCTTGCCGGGTCTTGTCTTCTGCGTGCCTTGAGTGGCCTTCGGCAAGCTCCTCTTGCCGGGCCTTGTCTTCTTGGCTTAAATACTTTGTTCTTGAATGGCTCCAAAGGAACCATGGAGGACCTTGGCGGTCACTAGGCAAGCCTTGCTGCGGGGTGCTGCAACTGCCCGTGCACGAGTTCGGGATACTAGGGTACCCCTACTCTAGTACACCGACAATTAGTAGACGTCAAGAAATGCCTATGAATTATTTGATGTTTGGGGCTTTGATTATATGGGACCGTTTCCTTCCTCTAATGGGTATACACATATTTTAGTTCATGTTGATTACGTTACTAAGTGGGTAGAAGCTATTCCAACTAGTAGGGGTGATCATAACACCTCTATTAAGATGCTTAAAGAAGTTATTTTTCCGAGGTTTGGAGTCCCTAGATATTTAATGACTGATGGTGGTTTACATTTTATTCATGGTGCTTTTCTTAAAATGCTTGCTAAGTATGATGTTAATCATAGAATTGCATCTCCGTATCACCCGCAGTCTAGTGGTCAAGTAGAATTGAGTAACAGAGAGCTCAAACTAATTTCACAAAAGACTGTTAATAGATATAGAAAGAATTGGTCCAAGAAACTTGATGATGCATTATAGGCCTATAGAACTGCATATAAAAATCCTATGGGTATGTCTCCGTATAAAATGATTTATGGAAAAACATGTCACTTACCTCACGAACTAGAACATAAGGCATATTGGGCCATTAAAGAGCTAAATTATGATTTCAAACTTGCCGGTGAGAAGAGGTTATTTGACATTAGCTCACTTGATGAATGGAGAACTCAAGCCTATGAGAATGCCAACCTGTTTAAAGAAAAAGTTAAAAGATGGCATGACAAAAGGATACAAAAGCGTGGGTTTAATTTAGGTGATTATGTGTGGCTATTCAACTCTCACTTAAGATTTTTTGCACGAAAACTTCACTCCAAATGGGAAGGTCCTTACGTTATCGAGGAGGTCTATCGTTCCGGTGCCATAAAAATCAACAACTTCGAAGGCACAAATTCGAAGGTGGTGAACGGTCAAAGAATCAAACATTATATCTCAGGTAATCCTATAAATGTTGAAACTAATGCTATTGAGACCGTAACCCCGGAGCAATACATAAGGGACACTTTCCGGAACATTTCGGACTACGGAAAGGAATAGGTATGTGGTACGGTAAGTAAACGGACTCCAAAACAGTTCTAATGGCAAATTTTCTCTGTTTTGGAATATTTAAGAAAATAGGAAAATAAGTAGTCCGGGAAGGACATGAGGCGTCCACGAGGGTGGAGGGCGCACCCCCTACCTCGTGCGCACCTCATGTGCTCTCCGGACTCCGTTTTCTTGCACGTTACTTCTTTTGGTCGGTAAAAATTCATTATATAATATCCCGAAGGTTTTGACCACTGTACGACGCAAATATCCTCTGTTTTTGTTTCGAGTTGTTTTTCTGATAGATCTAGATCACCAGGACGTCTCCAAGTGCCCCCAAGGACAAGTTCTTCGAGAAGGTCATCAACACTACCTCGCGGAATTGCTGCAACATCCTCAAACCATTGAGATGTGTGAGGGGTTGCTGCACATTCGCGATGTTGAGGGACCAAGGAGGACCGGAAGCGTGGAGGCAAGGCTCGAGGCAATGGAGGAACAAGTTTTCAAGTGTCAGGAGATGGTGGAGCATGGACTCGACTCCAATCACATAATGATCACGGAGTTCACCAACAACCACAAGCTAGACGCCAAGGACATTGGGGAGGCCATATTCAAGCTTCATGAGAAAATTGAGCACCTCCAAGCCCAGATCTATGACCTGCAAAACCAAAACCGTGAGTATGAATATAGATTCAAGAGGATGAGTTTGGCTGCAGATTTAAGGATCCCGGAGACTCGATCGTCCTTCTATGATGGCGAGCCTATGCCTTGGAAGAGGGACGACAAGCCTACATCATCAACAACTCCATCTACTTCACCGGCAAAAGAGATATAATCACATGGGTATGGGCACTCCCCTTGGCAACTGCCAAGCTTGGGGGAGGTGCCCCGGTATCGTATCACCATCACACTCCTATCTTTACCGTTTTTCTTAGTTCGATCCTTTTGGTAGTATCTTGATCTAGTAGAATAAAGTTTTAGTATGATTTAGCTTTGAGTTTTGCCTTATGATCCTTCTATGTAATCGAGTCTGTGAGCTATATATAATAAAGATTAGTGTTGAGTCAAGGGCTTGATTATCTTGGTATGATTTTGAAAGAAAAGAGAAAGAACAAAAAGAAGTAAAGAGATCATATTGATCTTATGGAGAGTAATGACTTCACATCTAAAGGGTATGATGAATAAAAGTTGTTGAGAGTTGACAAACCTAGTTTTGGTCATCGTTGCAATTAATAGGAAGTAATAAAGAAAGAGAGGTTTTCACATACAAATGTACTATCTTGGACATATTTTATGATTGTGAGGACTCATTAAAATATGACATGCTAAAGAGTTGATGTTGGACAAGGAAGACAACGTAATGGGTTATGCTTTCTTATATCTTAAATAAAGTATATTGTCATGGATCATCCAACATGTTGAGCTTGCCTTTCCCCCTCATGCTAGCCAAATTCTTTGCACCAAGTAGAGATACTACTTGTGCTTCCGAATATCCGTAAACCCAGTTTTGCCATGAGAGTCCACCATATCTACCTATGGATTGAGTAAGATCCTTCAAGTAATTGTCATTGTTGCATGCAATAAAAATTGCTTTCTAAATATGTATGATTTATTAGTGTGGAGAAAATAAGCTTTATACGATCTTGTGATGTGGAAGAAATAAAAGCGATGGACTGCATAATAAAGGTCCATATCACAAGTGGCAATATAAAGTGACGTTCTTTTGCATTAAGATTTCGTGCATCCAACCATAAAAGCACATGACAACCTCTGCTTCCCTCTGCGAAGGGCCTAACTTTTACTTCTGTCTTTTACCTTATACAAGAGTCATGGTGATCTTCACCTTTCCTTTCTACATTTTATCCTTTGGCAAGCACCTTGTGTTGCAAAGTTCCTGATACATATATCCAATTGGATGTAAGTTAGCATGAATCATTATTGTTGACATTACCCTTGAGGTAAAAGGTTGGGAGGCAACACTATAAGCCCCTATCTTTCTCTGTGTCCGATTAAAACTCCATACCCATAAGTATTGCGTGAGTGTTAGCAATTGTGAAAGAATAAATGATAGTTGAGTATGTGGACTTGCTAAAAAGCTCTTATATTGACTCTTTCCGATGTTATGATAAATTGCAATTGCTTCAATGACCGAGATCATAGTTTGTTAGTTCTCAATGAAGTTTCTGATTCATACTTGACATTGTGAATAGATTATTACTTGAGCATAAGAAATCATATGACAATATCCATATATGTTGCTGTTATAAGAATGATCATGATGCCCTCATGTCCGTATTTTATTTTATCGACACCTCTATCTCTAAACATGTGGACATATTTATCGTTATCGGCTTCCGCTTGAGGACAAGAGAGGTCTAAGCTTGGGCGAGTTGATACGTCCATTTTGCCATGCTTTTATATCGACATTTATTGCATTATGGGCTGTTATTACACGTTATGTCACAATACTTATGCCTATTCTCTCTTATTTTACAAGGTTTACATGAAGAGGGAGAATGCTGGCAGCTGGAATTCTGGGCTGGAAAAGGAGCAAATATCAGAGACCTATTCTACACAGCTCCAAAAGTCCTGAAACTCCACGGAATTTATTTTTGGAATTAATAAAAAATACTGGCGAAAGAATCCACCAGAGGGGTCCACACCCTAGCCACGAGGTGGGGGGTGCACCCTACCCCCTAGGCGCGCCCCTGCCTCGTGGGCCCCCTAGCAGGCCTCCGGTGCCCATCTTCTGCTATATGAAGTCTTTTACCCTGGAAAAAATCATAAGCAAGCTTTCGGGAAGAAACTCCGCTGCCACGAGGCGAAACCTTGGCGGAACCAATATAGGGCTCCGGCAGAGCTATTCAGCCGGGGAAACTTCCCTCTGGGAGGGGGAAATCATCGCCATCGTCATCACCAACGATCCTCTCATCGGGAGGGGGTCAATATCCATCAACATCTTCACCAGCACCATCTCCTCTCAAACCCTAGTTCATCTCTTGTATCCAATCTTTGTCCCAAAGCCTCAGATTGGTACCTGTGGGTTGCTAGTAGTGTTGATTACTCCTTGTAGTTGATGCTAGTTGGTTTATTTGGTGGAAGATCAAATGTTCAGATACTTTATGCATATTAATACCCCTCTGATTATGAACATGAATATGATTCGTGAGTAGTTACTTTTGTTCCTGAGGACATGGGAGAAGTCTTGCTATAAGTAGTCATGTGAATTTTGTGTTCGTTCGATATTTTGATGAGATGTATGTTGTCTTTCCTCTAGTGGTGTTATGTGAACGTCGACTACATGACACTTCACCATTGTTTGGGCCTAGAGGAAGGCATTGGGAAGTAATAAGTAGATGATGGGTTGCTAGAGTGACAGAAGCTTAAACTCTAGTTTATGCGTTGCTTCGTAACGGGCTGATTTGGATCCATATGTTTCATGCTATGGTTAGGTTTACCTTAACACTTCTTTTGTAGTTGCGGATGCTTGCAATAGGGGTTACTAATAAGTGGGATGCTTGTCCAAGAAAGGGCAGCACCCAAGCACCGGTCCACCCACATACCAAATTATCAAAGTAACGAACGCGAATCATATGAGCGTGATGAAAACTATCTTGACGATAATTCTCATGTGTCCTCGGGAGCGTTTTCCTTCATATAAGAGTATGTCCAGGCTTGTCCTTTGCTACAAAAAGGATTGGGCCATCTTGTTGCACCTTATTTATTTCATTACTTGTTACCCGTTACAAATTACCTTATCACAAAACTATCTGTTACCGATAATTTCAGTGCTTGGAGAGAATGCCTTGCTGAAAACCGCTTATCATTTCCTTCTGCTCCTCGTTGGGTTCGACACTCTTACTTATCGAAAGGACTATGATAGATCCCCTATACTTGTGGGTCATCAATGTACATCCCACATAGTCGCTCCAAGGAAAACGTTTCCGTTCACAGGTACATCACACACAATTTTTCCCGTTAAATCGTTTGCGTTATTGAATGTATCACACACGGTCCATAGAAGAAACTGTGTGGCAAAGGCTGTCCATCACACACAGTTTTTGTGTGGTAAATGTTTGCGTAAGGTGGCCTAACGCAAACAGTTTTCAAGAGAAAGTCGTGTGTGATTGTTCATTGATCCAACACGGTTTATTCCTAGAAACTGTGTGCTTGCCTGAGGTCATCGCCCACGGTATTTTTTCAATAACTGTTTGCAATAGCAAAACCCAATTAGCAGGCTAACTCGCCATTAGCAGGCTAACTGCCCTATTACTAATAATCCATTTATTAATCTAATTGGCATTCATATTAAGCACATAATATATTTCATTTCCATATTAAGGAAGCAGAATTTCATAAGGGAAATACATCAGAGTACAACATGATATAGCTTCAGCACTCAGCTACCCATTTACACAACTGCACGAGTACCAAGTTTCACATGCAACATGTAGAACCTTTCTAAATTAGCATCATAGACGGTATATAGACAGATGCATCTTATCTGGAAAACTGCTGAAGCGGAAGGCGAATATTGAGCCTTCATTCATGTTGAAGGTCTTTGCAAATTTAGGCCAGTGCCTGTGGATGATTGACCGTCCGTCCTTCGTCCTCTTCAGGAACACTTCAATATTGAACTGTCGGTGTTGTATGAAAACCTTCCTCGCCTCCTAACCACAGAGGTGGTATGAGATGTAATCATCAGTGAAATGCTTTGGAAAGGCCTGAAAACAAGGATGTGCATAAATATCTTCTCTATATTGGACACAGGGCAAAGGAATAAAAAAAGGCAAGGTATAATAGTTAGTACCATCTTGTAGTGAACTGATGTCTTCTTCATTGTGCAGACAAAGATCTTGTTGTTTTTTATCGCTAATTTATTTATCCTAACAATCTTTCTGAGTTTCTTGATTTGATTGATATTCATGGACAACTCATTTCCCCATATGCAAAAAGGGTCGAACAGTGCGTCAAAACTCTGACAGCAGGACCTACATGTGCAAGACCAAATTGTTAAAAACCAAAATATTAGAATGGTTCCTGCAATTGCACAATAATGTGCTATTAGACAACGGACCATGCACGTGCTAACATCGATTGTAAACCTCAGTGCTTCCCATTGTTTCCCTGCAACACATATAAGGTAGTTAGTCATCAGGTTAAGTAAGGGTTCGCATGCTATCAGTAAAATATGTTGATGAAAAATAAGCACATTGCAGATTAATCAGATTAATTCAAGCCACATGGAAAACCCATTTATCCAAACCAAGCATGATTAAGAACTAGGAAATATAGCACTTGTATATGTTTCTCATGTATTAAGTGCAACCAAATTCGATTTATTCCTCACATGCACAACAATACAAAATTCTACCCACGACAATTGGACATCGCATTGCAGAATTGAACCAAGAAGTTAACTAAACACCACAACCAATGAACCAAACATTAACTGATCACCACATTGCACAATATAACATACTCCCAATAGAAGATCAGACAGTTAACCAAACAGTTAACTACAGCCAATTGTAGCAATTGTATTTGTTTCTCATGTATTTACTACAACCAAATTCAATTTATTCCTCACATGGTATACAATAACAGAATGCACCCACAACTATTGAACGTCGCATTGCAGAATTGAACCAGACAGTTAACTAAACACCACAACACAAATGAACCAACCGTTAATTGAGCACCACATTGCACAATGTATAACCAAACCAAGCATGCTTGACAACTTGGAAATATAGCAATTGTATTCGTTTCTCATGTATTTTGTAAAGATAAATTCAATTTATTTCTCACATGGAAGACAATACAAAATTGCAGCCTGAAGAATTGAACATCACATTTGTAGAATTGAACCAAACAGTTAACTGAAGACAACAACTAATTAACAAAATAGTTAATAAGTGAGCACCACACTGCACGACATATAGAACATATACACTAGAGCAACAGATTGCTTGGTAAAATTAGATAGCACAATTCACTAGAATTTTTGAAGGAAAGGCAGGAGCAGCACACGCAACGGGTAAACCGAGCATGCTAAACCGGCGTAGCTAGCAAATGGCAAGGTGCTCCTCCAAGATCTGGAGGCCGGCAGGAATGGCATCCATCGCGATATCATCCGTGCGTGTGGCCGCGATTTGCTTCTCCGCTGCCAAATGCTCGTTGAGATCCTGGCTATACTGCATGCACCATGGCTTAGGGCGGCGCTTATTTGGTGGAGGGGTCGGTGATTTGGGTGGAAGGTGTTGCTTTCATGGCCGGTTGGGGCATGTGGGATGTGGAAGGAGGAGGAGGATGGGGTTGGGTGTGGATTACCTGCTGGATAGGCGAGGTCGAAACAGCGTGAAGGAGGGTTAAGCTAACGAGGGCGGCTCTGCAAGCAAGGAGTGAAGGTTTCAACTTGGAAAGGAAGGCGAAAGCGGGAAATGTGGCTTTTGGTAAGGGGGGAGGTAGATATTTCTGCGGAAGCGAAAATTTGGAATCGCTTCAATAAAAAACTGGCGTGCAAAGTGTCTTGAGACCACGGTCCCTTATTCAATCGTATACGATATGTGAACATCACAAGCGATTCAGATAGCTTAACCCGTGTGTGATGAGTTTGAACGTCAAAAAATTTGGTTCGAATTTCCATGGTTACAGTGGTCATCCAGGTCATTGCATAATTTGGGTACACAAAGGAGAATACAACACACCACACTTCTTAATCGAGCAAGTTCAGCAATTAAATAGAGTTAGCTGACCTAAACATTGCTCTAACAAATTAAAGACCGACGCTCTTAATTAAACAAAACAAAGAGTACTACTATGGCTAGTGCTCATCGATCTCCACTGCCGCCTCCATGTCCAGCTCATGCCCGACGGTCTCCTGGGGAAGGGGATCCATGGCATCCATCACACCATACTCGGCAAGCATCTCACCATCCGCGTCCGCCATCTCTTTGGAAAAGGCCACCATGAGCTGGGCATGGGCGGATGCGATCTGGGCTTGGACAGGCTCCATTGTCGCAAGGTATGTGGCGGAGGAACGGACGGCTGCTCGAACACTCTCGGCGATTGCCAACTCTTCGGCTGTGGGTTAGCGACCGTTGTCGAAGAAGCTTTGTTCGATTTGTGTGGTGACCGCCAGGAGCTGGGCGTGGGTGGCCTCGACATGGTCGTGGGCGGCCTCCATCAGGGCTAAGGCCGCCGCTGCGGAACGGACAACTGATGTGCCGCTCTTGCCAGTTGTTATCCCCGAGCCAGATGTTGCTTCCGCCACCTGAGAAGCAATAGCGGCCGTTTGGGCTGCCATGGCCGCCCGGTCGCAGATTGCGGGCCGCGCTCATGCACCTTGTTAGCACGCGCATGGCGGCTGCGGTCGCGCTCTCGCCGGAGTGGGCTACCGAAGTTTCCCTCACGACGCGTGTCCACGTGCCCATCTTTCACCGGCGACGATTGAACAATGAAATCATATTTAGGGAGCGAGCTAGTGTGCTTGATATGCTAGCTGCGGACTGTAGCCGACGCACCTTCCCGCGTAAGCCATAGGCATACTATACACCGACGTTGCTCCAGGATATTTTGTGCTGCATCTCACACGGTTGGTGATAATAAACTGTGTGCGATCTACTTGATTTTTTATTTTGATTTGAATTACATAATGGGGTCACAGCGGCAATGGACGGTGTTTGAATTGCTAGACCTTTTATCTGGAGTGAACACGCAACTATATGTGTGTCGTAAAAGAATTTGAATTATTCAGGGTTCGTTTGAATATTTTATACATTAAATTGGTTTTCTAGCCATTTCAGGTGCACAATTCAAAATTAAACTACATGCACATGCTCCGGTGCACCAACATGGGTTGTAAAATCATATATGTGTCCAGGGGTTTATGCTTATCTCCCATGCAAAAAATGGGGATGAAATTTGAACACCATGGCACCATGTCTCTCTGGCAACGTTGACGTTCTTGCTTTTGTAATTCTAGTAAATCCAAAATTCGTCTGAAATTCATGAAACTTGGAATGCTATCATGGAGCGGCATCAACATGTCGTGGTAAACTTTTTGTCTCATTTGGGTCGGGTTTGGGTATAAGCTTCTCATAAACCAGAGCTTCTCACAACAAGTGTGATGGTTTCGGTAGGGAACATTTCACCTTTCTAGACGAAACGATATATGTTGCCTCTTCGCGATTTCAATTTTTTTCCTAGTGTCAACATAGAACAACAGGAGCGTTGTGTCAATTTTTGGGATTTTTTGGGGTTCACTTGGACATTTTTATACATTAATTGAGTTTTCTGTGCATTCATGTGCATAATTCAAATTTGAACTATAGGCACATGCTCTAATGCATATAAATTAGTTGAAAATTCAAATCTGTGTCCTTGGTTGCCTGCTTAGGTCCCATGCAAGAATCAGGAATGAATGTCGAACACCCTGCCACCGTCACTCGGCCGCAAACATTGAGATGCCTGTTTTTTAAATTCTAGTAAATCCAAAACTCGTCTGAAATTCATGAAACTTGGCATGCTATCATGGAGCAGCATCATAATGCCGTGGTAAATTTTTTGTCCCATTTGGGGCAGGTTTGGGTATATGCTTCTCACAAACCAGAGCTTCTCACAACAAGCATGATGGTTTCTGAAGGGAACGTCCCACCGTTGGGGACGAAACGATATCCATTGCCTCTTTTTGCTTCCAAAAAATTTCCCATGTCAACATATAACAATAGGAGTGTTGTGTCAATTTTTGTGATTAATTGGGGTTCGTTTGGACATTTTTATGCATTAACTAAGTTTTCAATGCATTTATGTGCATAATTCAAATTTGAACTACATGCAAATGCTCCAGTGCATATAAATTGGTTGAAAAATCAAATATGTGTCCTTGGGTGCATGCTTAGGTCCCATGCAGTAAATGGGAATGAATTTCAAACACCAGGGCACTGTTGATTGCTGGCAAAACATTGAGATGCCTGGTTTTTAAATTCTAGTAAATCCAAAACTCGTCTGAAATTCATGAAACTTGGCATGCTATCATGGAGCGGCATCAACATGCCGTTGTAAAAGTTTTGTCGCATTTGGGGCAGGTTTGGGTATATGATTCTCACAAACCAGAGCATCTCACAACAAGCTTGATGGTTTCGGTAGGGAATGTCCCACCTTTGGGGACGAAATGATATCCATTGCCTCTTATTGCTTTCAATTTTTTTCTCATGTCAACATAGTACAACATGAGTGTTGTGTCAATTTTTGTGATTTTATGGGGTTCGTTTGGACATTTTTATGCATTAACTGAGTTTTCAATGCATTTATATGCATAATTCAAATTTGAACTACATGCACATGCTCCAGTGCATATAAATTGGTTGAAAATACAATTCTGTGTCCTTGGGTGCATGCTTAGGTCACATGCAAGAAATGGGAATGAATTTCAAACACGAGGGCACCGTTGATTGCCGGCAAAACATTGAGATACTTTATTTTTAAATTCTACTAAATCCAAAACTCATCTGAAATTCATGAAACTTGGCATGCTATCATGGAGCGGCATCAACATGCCGTGCTAATTTTTTTGTCCCATTTGGGGCAGGTTTGGGTATATGCTTCTCACAAACATAGCTTCTCACAACAATCATGATGGTTTCGGTAGGGAACGTCCCACCTTTGGGGATGAAACGATATCCAATGCCTCTTATTGCTTCCAAAAAATTACTCGTGTCAATATAGAACAACAAGAGTGTTGTGTCAATTTTTGTGATTTTTCGGGGTTTGTTTGGACATTTTTATGCATTAATTGAGTTTACAATGCATTTATGTGCATAATTCAAATTTGAACTACAAGCACATGCTCCAGTGCATATTTTTTGTTGCAAAATCAAATCTGTGTCCTTGGGTGCATGCTTAGGTCCCATGCAAGAAATGGGAATGAATTTCAAACACCAGGGCACTGTTGATTGCCGGCAAAACATTGAGATGCCTGGTTTTTAAATTCTAGTAAATCCAAAACTCATTGATACGTCTCCAACGTATCTATAATTTTTGATTGTTACATGCTATTATATATTTTGTTTTGGATGTTTAATGGGATTTATTATACACTTTTATATTATTTTTGGGACTAATCTACTAACCCAAGGCCCAGTGCAAATTGCTGTCTTTTTGCCTATTTCAGTGTTTCGCAGAAAAGGAATATCAAACGGAGTCCAAATGTAATGAAACCTTCGGGAGAGTTATTTTTGGAACAAACGTGATCCAGAGGACTTGGAGTGGACATCAAGAAACAACCGAGGAGGCCACGAGGAAGGGAGGCGCGCCTGCCCCCTCGGCGCGCCCCCATCCTCGTGGGCCCCTCGTGGCTCCACCGGCCTACTTCTTCCTCCTATATATACCTACGTACCCCGAAACCATCCAGGAGCACCACAAAACCCTATTTCCACCGCTGCAACCTTTTGTACCCATGAAATCCCATCTTGGGGCCTTTTCCGGTGCTCCGCCGGAAGGGGCATCGATCACGGAGGGCTTCTACATCAACACCATAGCCTCTCCGATGACGTGTGAGTAGTTTACCACAGACCTTCGGGTCCATAGTTATTAGCTAGATGTCTTCTTCTCTCTCTTTGGATCTCAATACAAAGTTCTCCTCGATCTTCTTGGAGATCTATTCGATGTAACTTTTTTTGCAGTGTGTTTGTAGAGACCTGATGAATTGTGGGTTTATGATCAAGATTATCTATGAAAAATATTTGAATTTTCTCTGAATTCGTTTATGTATGATCGGTTATCTTTGCAAGTCTCTTCGAATTATCAGTTTGGTTTGACCTACTAGATTGATCTTTCTTGCAATGGGAGAAGTGCTTAGCTTTGGGTTCAATCTTGCGTTGCTCGATCCCGATGTGATGGGAAATAATCGTATTGTATTGTTGCCATCGAGGATAAAAGATGGGGTTTATATCATATTGCTTGAGTTTATCCTCTACATCATGTCATCTTGCCTAATGTGTTACTCTGTTCTTATGAACTTAATACTCTAGATGCATCTTTGGATAGCGATCGATGTGTGGAGTAATAGTAGTAGATGCGAGGCAGAGTCAGTCTACTTGTTGTGGACGTGATGCCTATATACATAATCATGCCTAGATATTCTCATAATTATGCACTTTTTTATCAATTGCTCGTCAGTAATTTGTTCACCCACCGTAATACTTATGCTATCTTGAGAGAAGCCACTAGTGAAACCTATGGCCCCCGGGTCTATTTTCCATCATATTAATCTCCCACTAGCGTGCTATTTCTGTCGCCGTTTATTTTGCTATCTTTACTTTCAATCTTTATCATAAAAATACCAAAAATTTGTAACATCCCAAATTTTCAATTTGGAATGTTATACATAGGTCATCCATGCATATCATATTTTATTGCATCTTCGTTCTGCAATCCTCGAAATCCTAAGCAACTCAAGGACCCTCGGAGAGAGTTGGGGATTTTTCGATTTTTCGTATTTGATTTTATCAAATATTGGGAAACGAGGATTTTTTATTTTAATTATTTTTCTCTCCGGAAAATATTTCTTATTAAAATAAATGAGGGGAGATAATATGACTTCTCCAAAACAATTGAAATATTGGAGGAAAAATGTTAAAATCATTATTTGGATTTCATTTGGAATTTTATTTGCCCTAAAAAATTTGCACGTTTTAAAAATTGCATTTTAGGGGCCAAGAAATTGTTCATTCCGTTCTAAATATTTCATTTAGATGGTGAAAATTTGTTTTGGCATTTTTAGATTTTTATTTATTTTTCTAGGATTTTTCTAATTCTCGGCGGAATTTATTTAAAAAAACTTCATGTGGCAAGACCCGATCGGGCCGAGGCCAGTCAGGCCGCAAACCGCCGCCGCCTTCCTGCATCGCCGCCCGCCGTGTCCGATCTGGACACCACCGCCCGCTGCCTTGCCCCCTCCTCCAAGCCGGACCGCCCCATCCTATAAATGCCGCCCCTCTAGCCGCCACCACCACCGCCGCCGCCTCCGGAGCCCGAGCCCGCCGCCACCCTGCCCGAGTCGCCGCCGTCGCCGCCTCCGCCGCCACCCGCCCGTCAAGCCGAGCCGCCGAGCCCACGAGCCATCGTGGTAGCCGCCCCGCCGCCCGGTTTTCCGAAGAAAACCGTTTCGTTTTAAAACAAAACCCTAGTTGCGTTTTTTATTTTAGATCGGTTTATTTATTTAGCGAGCGTTCACTCGTTCGTTCGTTTTAACGAACGCGTTCTTCGTTTTTTCAGTTAACGAACGTTCGTTCGTTAAACTGTTCGCGGTTTTCTTTTATCGGATTTATTCCGTGATTTTTCTGATCGCGATTCCTGATCCGATGTTCGTTTTATTATAACTTTTCGCTCGTTTATCGGAATCAGGCGATTCAAGCGCCTGGAGTTTCATCTCGAAACCCTCTTTCCGAATAACCAACTCAAACCAGCTTTTGCCTTTGTAAAATTTGACCCTAGTTCATATTAGTAAACGGATCTTATTTCTTTCGCCGTTTGAGTTCCGTTGCTCGGTTTGGTTTGATTCTTTTTGCGAACCGGAGTTCTTAAATTGAAATCTCCGGTGAACCTCTTTTAGTAGAGTTTTGGTTGTGCATCTTTGCTTGTTGCTTATGTATGTTATTGTTTGCTTGCGATAGAATTCCCGGAGTGCGAAGCGTGTTACTACGAGTCTCTAGGATTCGCGGATCGTCAACAAGGCAAGTAACACTTTGATCATACTCTTTTCATACCCAGTTTTTATGCATTAGTTTCAATCCTCAAACATTGCATGATTAGGGTACCTTTAACTTGTGGGTTGGGAAGTAGATATTGAGGTAGAACCTATTGCCCTGTTACTATCAAACCTTGGGAGTTACTTCTACGCTTGCTTTCTATTGCTATGCTATGCTCGTAGACGTGGTTTGGGTTTGAGTGTATTCCATGACAGATGTGAGATTATTAATTAATGGTGCAACTTAAGGTGGCAACTTTAATACACATCTGGTGGACTGAGGCATCTGGGAACCCAGTGTTGTCTGTTTATTTTTGGAAATCCCGGGGTACCCGTGTGATCTTCCTATGGACCACCACCCATGCTAAAAGGGAACTGGGTTTATTCATGCTAGAAACTTCCGTGTGCAGCCACAAGCTATTATGGGCTCTAGCATAGTTGAGTAAGTTACGTGAAGCTCTTGAAGAGGTAGATCAGCAGGTAGTGGGTTTTGTAGGTTTGGTATGGTCTACGGAGTAGAGAGTTAATGTTTACGAAAGCGTGTCTCGGTCATCCATTTCTCAAACACCATGTAGTGCGAGAAATCAACGGAGGCGATCGAGTCTTGTGGGGAAAAGTGCGCAAACCTCTGCAGAGTGTACAATCTAATCATGGTTAGCCGTGTCCCAGGTTATGGACAATTATGAATATCTAGTACTTGAGTATTCACATGTATCTCATCACTCTATATTAATATTGCTGGGATGTTAATTACTTTAATTGGCATTGAGTTGGGGCTATACCTTCTCAATGATGTTTCAACCACCATGATAGATAAATTAAAATATATTCCTTTGTTGTAGGGAAAAATTGGCTTTTCGCAAAACTATAACCATAGAGCTTTCCACCAGCCATATATGCATGTAGTGATAGCATTATTCTGTTCATGTTCTACTGTGTTATATTGCCAGCATATTCCATGTGCTGACCCATTCTCGGGCTGCAACGTATTATGTTGCAGACTTGTCAGACGAGGAGTAAGGATCGTTAGGTCGTTGCCGTGCAGCTCAGCTATGCCGTTGGAGTTGATGGACTCACTTTATCTTCCAAGCCTTCCGTTGTTATCGCATTAGATGGCCTTAAGCCATATTATTGTAATAAGTTCACTCTTGAGACATTCGTTGAAATAAGTGTGTGATTGCTACTCTGTTATAAATCCTTCGAGTACTGTGTGTGTCAGCATTACTGATCTAGGGATGACACTGAAACACAGAGACTTGACCATCTGTGGTCGGGTCGCTACAAGATTATTATCTTATCATCTCTATCAGATCTCACTTTTGCAAGTGGCCGTGAAGGGATTGACAACTCCTTTATCACTTTGGTTGCAAGGTTCTTATTTGTTTGTGTAGGTACGAGGGACTTGCGTGTGGCCTCCTACTGGATTGATACCTTGGTTCTCAAAAACCGAGGGAAATACTTACGCTACTTTGTTGCATCACCCTTTCCTCTTCAAGGGAAAAACCAACGCATGCTCAAGAGGTAGCAAGAAGGATTTCTGGCGCCATTACCGGGGAGTCTACGCACAAGTCAAGACATACCAAGTACCCATCACAAACTCTTATCCCTCGCATTACATTATTTGCCATTTGCCTCTCGTTTTCCTCTCCCCCACTTCACCCTTGCCGTTTTATTCGCCCTCTTTTTCCGTTCGCCTCTTTTCGCTTGCTTCTTGTTTGCTTGTGTGTTGGATTGCTTGTTTGTCACGATGGCTCAAGACAATACTAAATTGTGTGACTTTGCCAATACCAACAACAATGATTTTCTTAGAACTCCGATTTCTCCTCTTACCGATGCTGAATCTTGTGAAATTAATGCTACTTTGCTGAATCTTGTCATGAAAGATCAATTCGCCGGCCTTCCTAGTGAAGATGCGCTACCCAT
This sequence comes from Aegilops longissima, assembly GCA_021605205.1. Taxonomy (NCBI): domain Eukaryota; kingdom Viridiplantae; phylum Streptophyta; class Magnoliopsida; order Poales; family Poaceae; genus Aegilops; species Aegilops longissima. Next base: position 504,735,322 of record CM038682.1, on the reverse strand, counting down.
CTAAATAGCTTTGTTGATTTGTGTGACATGTAAAAGAAGAAAGATGTGGACAATGATATTGTTAAATTGAAGCTATTTCCTTTTTTGCTTAGAGATCGTGCTAAAACTTGGTTTTCGTATTTGCCTAAAAATAGTATTGATTCTTGGAATAAGTGCAAAGATGCTTTTATCTTTAAGTATTTTCCTCCCGCTAAGATAATCTCTCTTAGAAACGATATTATGAATTTTAAGCAACTTGATCATGAACATGTTGCACAAGCTTGGGAGAGGATGAAATTAATGATACGTAATTGCCCTACACATGGTTTGAATGTATGGATGATTATACAAAAATTTTATGCCGGATTGAATTTTGCTTCTAGAAATCTTTTAGATTCGTCCGCGTGAGGCACTTTTATGGAAATCACTTTAGGAGAAGCTACTAAACCCCTAGATAATATTATGGTCAATTATTCTCAATGGCACACTGAAAGATCTAATAGTAAAAAGGTGCATGCAATTGAAGAGATTAATGTTTTGAGTGGAAAGATGGATGAACTTATGAAATTGTTTGCTAATAAGAGTGATTCTTCTGATCCCAATGATATGCCTACCTTGATTGAGAATAATATTGAATCTATGGATGTGAATTTTGTTGGTAGGAATAATTTTGGTAACAACACAAATAGAGGAAACTTTAATCCTAGGCCGTTTCCTAGTAATTCCTCTAATAATTATGGTAATTCCTATAACAACACTTATGGAAATTTTAATAAGATGCCCTCTGAATTTGAGACTAGTGTTAAAGAATTTATGATTTCCCAAAAGAATTTCAATGCTTTGCTTGAGGAAAAATTGCCTAAGATTGATGAGTTGGCTAGGAACGTGGATAGAATTTCTCTTGATGTTGATTCTTTGAAAATTAGATCTATTCCACCTAAGCATGATATCAATGAGTCTGTCAAGGCTATGATAATTTCCATTGATGAGTGCCAAGAAATATCCGCTAGGATGCGTGCTAAGAAAGAGTGCTTTATAAAAGCGTGTTCTTCTAGTTTTCATGATAATAAGGATGAAGATCTAAAAGTGATTGATGTGTCCCCTATTAAAACTTTGTTTTGCAATATGAATCTTGATAATGATGGGACTGGAGATGAGTCAACTTTAGTTAAAAGGCGTCCCGATGATTCAGAGTTTTTAGATCTTGATGCAAAATTTGGTAAAAATCGGATTGAAGAGGTCAAAACTTTAGATAGCAATGAACCCACTATCTTGGATTTCAAGGAATTTAATTATGATAATTGTTCTTTAATATATTGTATTTCCTTGTTGCAATCCGTGCTAAATTCTCCGCATGCTTATAGCCAAAATAAGGCTTTTACTAAACATATCATTGATGCTTTAATGCAATCTTATGAAGAAAAGCTTGAATTGGAAATTTCTATCCCTATAAAACTTTATGACGAGTGGGAACCTACTATTAAAATTAAAATTAAAGATCATGAATGATATGCTTTGTGTGACTTGGGTGCTAGTGTTTCCACTATTCCAAAAACTTTGCGTGATTTGTTGGGTTTCCATGAATTTGATGATTGTTCTTTAAACTTGCACCTTGCGGATTCCACCATTAAGAAACCTATGGGAAGAATTAATGATGTTATTATTGTTGCAAATAGGAATTATGTGCCCGTAGATTTCATTGTTCTTGATATAGATTGCAATCCTTCATGTCCTATTATTCTTGGTAGACCTTTCCTTAGAACGGTTGGTGCAATTATTGATATGAAGGAAGGGAATATTAGATTCCAATTTCCGTTAAGGAAAGGCATGGAACACTTTCCTAGAAATAAAATTAAATTACCTTATGAATCTTGTCGGGGAGGCTGATCGTAACCCACGAACACCTATGGGACCGGCGGACCGAGCCCCTTTTGGTTCGGTGGGGGGCGGAGGTCGCACGAAGAGCAGATCGAGGCGAAGCACACGAGCAGTTTTAACCAGCTTCGGAGCTCTCCGGAGAGATAATACTCCTACTGCTGCTTGTCTGATTATGTTGTGTTCTTGCTAGGGAGCGATGAGAGCTACAAAACCTAGCGTGAGTGTCTCTGGTCTCGAATGAGTCGAAACCCCCCTCTACGTTGCGCATGGGCCTCCTTTTATATGCTAAAGGGGTCTCCAACAGGTGGCAACGTAGACAAGGGCAAAAACGTAAAAGGACTAGTGGTTGGTACAGCTATCTGTATAGTGTATTCTACCTAACTCTGACGGCAAGGGACAAAAGCATTAAATGCCCGTCCATGTCGCCTAAACAGTGCAACAGGGACCGTCAGGAGCGCCACCGCTTGCCACGATGGCAATCTTGTCGTGCCGCTTACCGCTGCTCTCCGCTGGCCGCCTGACCTCTTGACACGCACGCTGGGATGGTCCCATGGCGACACGTTGGTGGATGAGCTGGGCGGAGATGAAGAGTGGTTACTGCCGCTGCAAACGCCTTGCCGCTGAATCCTTGTCGCGTCCGGAAGCTTGTCGCTCACCGAGCCTTCCCGGCAAGCTCCTCTTGCCGGGGTCTTGTCTCCTATGTGCCTTGAGTGGCCTTCCCGGCAAGCTCCTCTTGCCGGGGCCTTGTCTCCTTAGCTTAAATACTTCGTTCTTGAATGGCTCCAAAGGAACCATGGAGGACCTTGGCGGTCACTAGGCAAGCCTTGCCGCGGGGTCTTGCAACTGCCGTGCACGAAGTTCGGGATACTAGGGTACCCTACTCTAGTACACCGACAGAGCCCCGAACTGGGCCACCTACGGTGCGGCGCTGTTGGGCCAGGCCCAAAACAGTCTGCGGCACGCGGCCTAGATCACGCCGTAACTTGCTCTGGACCCACCACGTCCCCCACGAACAGCACGCATCGAACGTGGCGTTGTGGGAGAGATCGTGGGGGGTTTCTTTATTTGGCAAAGCGAAGCGTCCGCCTCTCTCCTCCTTATAAGCAGGGGAAGCAGGGGCATGTCGCCCACCTCGCCATTTGCTGCCCCATCTCGAAAACCACCGCCGCTCCCCTTCTTCTCTAGTGCGAAGAGAGCGCTCCGCTTCATCGCCACCAGCGCCATCAACGCCGTCGGTCTCCTCCACCGCCTCCGCCATGGCTCCAAAGCCGATAAGGGAAGAAGCGTGAAATCGGCGAGCGCAGCAGCTCAGCAGGCGCTGCGAAAGGCGGGCCGTCTTCCCCCTCAGCTCGGCGCAAAGGAGCTGAGGAGAGCTATTACTTGTTCTCGTCGACGGAGACGCGCATCCGCGCACGAAGGTACTCCCGGCCGCCCGCTTGAACTAGCCCCAACTGGGTACCCCTTCTTGGCGCTTTTCTTCTATGCGGGCTCTGCCGCCTTCTCTAATTTTTCTACGATATTATGAACACCTCACGGCCGCCTCCTTGATTTCACCCCAATGCTGTCTCGACCATGGCGGTTTTCGCACACCTTTGCGAAAACTTTGTCGGAATCCACCCAAGCGTAGCCCTCTTACGCCACTTCTTCATGCCCCGCGTTGAGAGAGAGCCACTTGCGGAGGGATTGCTTGGATCTCGGGATCGGCAAGAAAGAAGCCTATCTGGAAGGAGAGCTCCGTAGCAAGTGGGAGGAGTGGAGAGCCGATTGGTGTTGGATCGTCGAGGAGAACCGCAGCCCTTCACTGCCCAGCGCCAAACTCCAATAGTCTTGCGGCAGCGATTGGAGCAACTTGGCGCGGAAGATGCTAGGTTGAATATTGCGTGACCGGATCTTGCGCCTCGGGCTTGCGGACTCACCGTAGGCGCTGTTGGCGCAGATTTCGCCGCGCGCGACGCTCCCCTTGCGGAGAGGAGGAGACCTGCTTGGGAGTTCCAAAATGCGGCGGACATCATGAGGCTGCGCCCGGGCCTCAACTTCAACTTTACTGTCTTGGAGTTGGATGCGATGCTGTTGGAGCTGTTCAAGCATGACCCCGATCACCCCGAGTGGTTTAGGTTGCCGAGGGGAGTCGTCCCATTGTGCAACAACTCTTCGCTCGACCGCATCCGTGCAATGATGCCGTTGTGTGATTCGCATGGGATCGTTCCAACCTCGCAAAAGCCTTCAGACGACGTCGTGCGGCAGTTCTTCGACAGTTTGGAAGAAGTGTCGATCCGCCCCGACGAGCAGAAGAGGCTCACCCGCGACACCACCGACGACGAGATGCAGCGCGCCACCAGCCGAGGGAGGAGGCGGCGAGGCTGCTGCCGCTGGTGCATTCGGGTTCACCGTGAAGGAGGCAGAGGCGGCAAGCCTTGCCGAGCGAAGGGAGTTTGCCGGCGAGGAGGAGCTTGCTGAACCCAAGGCCGAGTCGAACGAACCAGCCGAGGGCTTCTTCCCCACCATCCAGCAGCTTGCCGCAAACGGAGCCCCGGCTCCACCAAAGAGCGTCTCGCAAGGCGGAGAGCGAGGCGGGCGGCGAGCGGGCCAACAGTCGCAGCGACGCGACGCAGCGCTCTATCGCGACAAGTAATGTTGCCGCAGAGCACCCACACCGCTGCAACAAGCGGCGGATCCTCCCAGTGCCACCGCTGCCACCCCGCCAAGCGGTCAAGAGAACCTACTCCTCCGCCTCTTCGCACGGAGGCGGGCCGAATTTGATCTCTCGCGCTCAGCTCCGACGAGGAAGAAGAAGAAGAGTAAGCTTCTATGCTATGCTTGTATTTCTTCAATTTTATTGATCGTCTTGCATCTGATTTGCTTCATTCGAACTCTTTCCTTTTCGGGACCTTTGCCCGAGGCGTCGAAGAGCCAAGACCCGGTGGTTGTCATTGAAGGCGATCCCCGTGGCAGCAGGAGGCGTCTGAGACCCCTTGCCGGACCAGGCAACCCTTCCTCAAAGCAGCCCCCAGCACAGCCCCCAGCGTAAGTATATGGTTTACTTCTTACAGTTAGGCGTGCATGGGAGCTCCTTCTTTGTTGATATCTGACTGTTTGTTTGTGTAGGAGCAGAGCAGCCTCATCAGGAGTGCCCGGGAGCCGCTCCCGAAATTCCATCTGCTTCGACTACGTCGCCAAGGGAGAATTCTCCGAAAAGGGAGCGTTCTCTGGCAAGGGAGACTTCTCCGGCGAGGGACAGCACCAGTGATCCTCCGGTGATCGAGACCATGGCTGCAGATCCCATCGCAGGTAATCTTCTTGCCTGAAAATTTCCCTTGGGTTATTTTTCCTCTGTTTTTCTTTTTCGAACATTGCTTGACTGTTCTTTCTTTTTCTGGTCGTCAGATCCATCCGCCGCAGAGCCGATGGAGACTGAGGTCGCCGGCGAGGAGGACGTGCGCGGCAACACTGACGACGCCGCCACCATGGAGGAAGAGGCTGGCGCCGATGGATCCGCCGGCGAAGAGGCCGCCAAGGCTGCCGCCGCAAAAGTGGAGAGAAGTGCAGCGATCGCCTTGCGTCCACGAGGCCGCGAGGCGCGCCAGCGCTACGCCGACCGCCGATCCTCCGCCATCGGTGCAGCGTCGAGCTCGAAGAGCCCCAGCCGGCGCCTATCGAAGGCGGCGATGGCGTCTTCATCAAGCTCCCTGGGCCTCGAGTTCAGGCGCCCGGTCGAAGAGAGACCTTGACGAGAGTCGCTTCGCCTCCGCTGGGCTGGCGCTGGTGGGCGCCTGCAGCAGCAGCGGCGAAGTCTGAGGAGGAGCAGCCGAAGAAGCTGTTGTCGCTCTACGCGCCCGGCAAGCCAAGCTGGAATCTGAGAAGCGCTTGTCGCGGCGGGAGCAGAATATAGAAGCGCGGAGGAGCTCGGGAATCAATCGAGAAGCTCTCGGTCCTTGGCGAGGAGCGGGAGCAAATTGTTGAGCGCGCAAAGCCTTCATCCTCGAGAAGCGAGAGGTTGAAAAGCAGCAGAGGCTCGCTGCCGAGAAGCTATCCGCAGGGGAGGCGAGCTGGCGCAGCGGAAGATCAACCTTGACAGCCACGAGGAGGAGCTTGTCGCGCGAGGAGTCACTTGGCGGGGCTCTAAAGGAAGCCAAGGATGTCGCCGCAGCTGCCGAGGCCACCAAGAAAGAGTTGGAGACAAAGGTGACGCAGTTGGAGGCCAGTCTCGAGAAGAGCGGCGAGGAGCTTGCTGCACTCAAGCACGAGCGAGAAGGGCGCCTACACTCTTGGCGAGCTGCAGGGCCGTCTCGCCGAGAGGAGCAAGGAGCTCAGCGCCGCCAAGGACTCAAAGCAGATCTTGAGCTGAAGCTGACCACCACGATCAGGACGCTAGGCGGTGCCAAGGAGGCGGGAGGTGGGTCTGTTGGAGAAGATCAAGGCCAGCGAGGAGCTGCTGGCGAGTGCTATCGCCACCCAGAGCACCTTCAGGAGAAGCGTGGAGCCTTGGTGAAGGTCTTGTGAATATCGCCGCCGCCATCGACAAGGAGCCGACGGAGCTGGGTATGGTGGATCTCGGGTACTCCTCCGACGGCGCCTCAACCCAGCGCCAAGCTCAGCCTGTTCCTCAAGGCGTGGTGGCGGCTCTCCAGCGACTCGGGAAGAGATCCCGAAGCAATTGGCGAGAATCGCGCCCGGATCTGTGAGGCTCTCCGAAGGTGTTGATGAAGGTGGCCTTCCGCAATCCAGGCCTCAACCTCAGCGGCGTCCTCGGATCCTTGCCGCGAGATGCCGATGTGGGCGCTCAAAGCCCTTGTCGCACCCATTGTGGACAAGGTGGGCAAGATCAAGCGGGTCGATGGCGGCGGCGTGAACTAGGGCGTAATTTTATCTTTCCTTTGTCGCTGCTGATCATGTTTAGGAGAACAATTTATTAGATCTGCGACAAGCTATTTTGTAATATAACTCTATCTTAGGCAATGAGTGCAATGTTATTTCCTTTACTTGATTCCTTCCTTTGTATGTTTGTGCCCTATGCTTTTAGGGAACTTGTCGGTATGAGCACCTTTGCTGCATGGCTGAGTCTTGAACGTCGGCAGCTTCTTTGGCGGTGCCGCCTCCGACAAGCAACCTTATCGCAACTAGTTGCAGCTCACTTACGTTGTTGAGCGGACTCGAAACAAAGTAAGGGCGCGACTAGCTACGAGTTGGTTCCTCCGCACACAGGTTTTCCATACAAAGTACTATCGTTCGAGAAAGACAACTTAAAGATTTAAAAACTGATTGCTCAAAATTTTGGCGACTTAGCTTTTCTGTCGTTTGCTTCCCGATAAGGTGAAACTTCCTCGAGCAACACTTGGTCCATGGCATTATCTTCTCCTTCCCCCCTGGTTAACTTGTGTGCGAGGGAACCTTCCTTTCTTTGAGAAAGAGAAAGAAGAGAAAATAAAGTTATGGAGCCTTGTGGCTCGTTATTGCTTACCGGGTGTGGATGCTGCACAAAATGTTAGACACCACATGCAAAAATGATTATGAAAGCATGTAGTTGACAAGTTGTGCGCAACACATGAGCTTTACTTATGCACGGGGTCTGCGCCCGGCTTTGTACAAAGGATTACATGCAACATCGGCAAGACTTGTACAAAAGGTGGCTGCTTGGAACAGGTTCGACAACCGCACCCTCTGGTAAAACTTACGAAGATGTTCAATGTTCGAGGAGTTGCTCACGGAATGCCATCTTCGGTCTCAAAGCGGACAGCGCCGGGCCTAGTGACTCGTTTCACCCGATAAGGGCCTTCCCACTTGGCGTCAACTTGTTGGAATTCTTGGTGGACTGAGCGCGCGAAGAACAAAATCGCCTTCCTCGAGACTCTAGGCGTTAACTGCGGCTATGGTAGCGGCGCAAAGCTTCTTTGTAACGAGCAGCTCGTGCGGCGACTGAAGGCGATCCTCCTCAAGGAGCAGCGTCATCTTGTCGCGGCTGCTCTTGCTCAAGCTCATCATAGCGAGTACTCGAGGTGACCCGTATACGAGTTCCATGGGGATAACTGCCTCTGCTCGATAGACTAGAGAGAAAGGTGTCTGGCCAGTGGCTCGATTTGGCGTCGTCCTGATCGACCAAAGAACCACCGGCAGCTCCTCAATCCAGTTTCTTCCGCACCTGTGCAGCCTGTCGAAAGTTCTGGTCTTGAGCCCGCGCAGCACTTCAGCATTTGCCCTCTCTGCTTGACCGTTGCTTTTCGGATGAGCAACAGAAGCAAAGCAGACCTTGGCGCCAAGATCTTGGACGTATTGCATGAAGGTGCGACTCATGAATTGTGTGCCATTGTCGGTGATGATCCTGTTCGGAATCCAAAGCGGCAAACAATCGACTGAAGAACTTGATTGCTGATCGTGCCGTCACCTTCCTCCTGCTTCCACTTCCGGCCACTTTGTGAACTTGTCGATTACAGCGTACAAGTACTCAAAGCCCCGACAGCTCGGGGAAAGGGCGAGAATGTCGAGCCCCAGACCGAAAATGGCTAGGATAAAGGGATCGTGCGGAGAGCTTGAGCTGGCTGGTGTATCTGCTTGGAATGGGCCTGCACGCTTCACACTTGGTTACTTGTGCGATTGCATCACGGAGGGCTGTCGGCGGAAGAAACCTTGCGGAAAGCTTTGCGGCAAGTGCTCTTCGCTAATGTGGTGACCACATATGCCTCCGTATCTCGCCAATAACTTCATCCATCTTCCGGTGAATACACTTCAATTTCACACCGTTGAGTCTTCTTACATGCAGCGTCTTGTCGACAAACTGGTACATACTTGACTGCCGGGCTACTCTCTCCGCTTCTTCTTGCTCTTGGGAAGTTCTCCTGTCTGAAGGAAATGGACAATCTGCTGTGCCCATCTTTGGAGCTTGTGGCTCGACAAAAGGACTAAAGGCACATATGCTCTTTGTGGGATCACCGCTTCTCGGCAAGAACCTGCGGCTCGGCGGAGCTTGATGTTCCCGGCAAGCTTGCGGAACAAAACTTGTCGGGGCGGCGTGCTTCAACGAGGCAAACCCTAGGGCTTGTCGGACAAACTGCTCCTCGGCATTTTGGTGTTGAACACAGGGATCTTGGCGGCGGCTTCGGGAGCTTCGGCGGAAGTAGTCACCGAAATCAACTTCCTCTTCTTGTTCTGTCCAGTTGATGGCGTTACAGTTGGTTGAGTTAGCTTGAACACAAAAATCCCTGTTTCCACAGGTAACTTGAGTGCGGCGCACTTTGACAGTCCATCAGCAATATCATTCTGAGCTATTGGAACATGTTCCATCTGCAGGCCGTCAAAGTGCTCTTATAGCTTTCTCACTTCATCAACATAAGCTTCCATCAACGGACTCTGATAATCTTTGTTCACTTGACGGACGACAAGCTGCGAGTCACCCCTGACAATGAGCTTCTTGATCCCAAGGTCTACGGCAATCTGAGACCGGCAAGCAAACCTTCATACTCTGCAGTATTGTTTGTTGCTTGCTCCTTGGGAAAGTGCATTTGGACTATGTACTTGAGGTGCTCTCCGGTGGGCGCGACAAGCAGTACGCCCGCACCGGCGCCTTGCAGCGAAAAAGCACCATCAAAGTACATCAGCCACTCTTTGCTTGATTCCTTGACGGGGATGCTCGTCTCTGGAATTTCTTCATCCTGCGTTGGCGTCCATTCCGCTATGAATTCTGCCAGTGCCCTGCTTTCGATAGTTGAAGTGCTTTCAAACTTGAGGCCAAAGCTTGACAGTTCGATGCCCACTCTACAATCCTGCACTTTTGCTTCGGATTTTGCAATATCCTCTTGAGGGAAAGCGGTGGCGATGTTATCTCATGTGCTTGGAAGTAATGGCGCAGCTTTCTCGAGGCCATGAGGAGGCGAAAAGCAATTTCTGCACACAGTACCTTGACCTAGCCCCTTGTAGAAGGGGCGACAAAGTACACTGGCGCTGCACCATCCTTTTACGTATCTTCTTGCACGCATGCGCAGATCCGTCCTTATCGGGACGAGTTTGTCGGTGAAGTCCCTCAGCAGTCATTGGATGCACCTACCTTGGTTGCCGGCTCATCATCGCCTCCCTTTCCGCTACTAACGCAGCACTAACCACTTGATTGGTTGCCGCTATATATAGCAACAACTTCTCTTGTGGCCTAGGTGCGACAAGTATTGGAGTGGAGGACAGTACCTCTTTAAGTCTGCGGCGCAGCCTCCGCTTTAGAGTCCATTTCATTGGACCTGCCTTTTCAAAATCTTGAAAAATGGCGGTAGCGTTCAGCAGAACCTAGAGATAAACCTCTTTGAGCAGCCACGCATAACCGGCAAGTCTTCGTACATCCTTGGCGCGCTTTGGTGCTTCAATCTGCTCAATGGCCTTGATCTTGTCGGGATTGGCTTCAATTCCCGCTGAGACCACGAAGAACCGAGAAGCTTGCGGAAGGGACTCCAAACACGCATTTCTCGGGGTTGAGCTTGAGGTTGATCTTGCGCAGATTTGCAAAGGTCTCATCTAAATCTTGAACCGAGTTGCTTTGTCCTTGCTCTTGACCACTATGTCATCCATGTAGGCTTCTACATTTACGTGCATTTGCGGCTCAAAAGCGTCATGGACTACTCTTGCAAACTTTGAACCAGCATTCTTTAACCCAAAAGGCATCCGTACAAAACAGTATGTGCCACATGGGGTGATGAATGCGGTTTTCTCCTCATCCTCTTACGCCATGAAGATCGATGATATCTGAGTATGCATCAAGAAATGAAAGCAAATCACATCCAGCCGTGGAGTCAACAATCTGGTCGATCTTGCGGCAAGGGAAATGGGTCTTTGGGACAAGCTTTATTAACATCTGTGAAGTCGATACAAAGTCTCCATTTCCCATTTGCCTTCTTGATACAACTACAGGATTTGCCAACCACGTGGGATGGAGCACTCCTCGACAAGGCCTGCTGCTTCCAATTTCTTGATCTCTTCGCAATGAATTCTTGGCGCTCCACTTGCTGCTTCGACTTTACGCTTGCGGGCGCGCATGAGGACAGACAGCTAAGTGGTGCTCAATTACTTTCACAGGAACACGGGGATGTCGGGGCGGTTGCCATGCAAACACGTCGGCGTTCGCCCATGCAGGAAAACAACGAGCGCCTTCCTATTTAGGGTCGAGAGTGGCGCGATGGTGAAGGTACCACCGGTCCGTCCTCCTTGGCGGGCACCTTCTTGGTCTTGGTGGAGCTGCCATCGTCTTCTTGCACTTGCGGTGGAGCTCGATGGTGCGTCCTCGGCGGTAGCGCAGCACTCAGAGAAGTGCGCTTGCGGAGTGGGCATCGAGCTCTTGCGGACTTGGTCTTCTTCTTCCCCGGAGCTTCAGCGGCAAGTGATTTTCTATCTGTTGCAGCTGCTGCCTCCCAGTAGATCTTGTCGGCGCGGATAAGAGCATCCTTCTTGTCGCCATGGACAGAAATGACACTTATCGGGCTGGCATCTTGAGCAAGTTGTATGCATAATGAGAGGCTGCCATGAACTTGGCGGCTTTGGGCGGCCAAGTATCCCATTGTAAGGCAATGGAAAATCAACAACGTCGAGCGTGACCCTCTCGATCCTGAAGTTTAGCTCGCTGCCAAAGCGTTACCGCAGCGTGATCTTCCCCTTGACTTGCTCCTTCCGGATTGATTCCTTGGAATGTGCCGTCTCTTGAGCTCATTGTCGAGGATCTGAAGCTTACGGAGCACCGCGGAGGAGATCAGGTTTAAGCGGCCCGCCGTCAACTAACATCTTGGTGACCTTGAGGTTGCGGATAGTTGGTGAGACCAACATCGGCACCCGACCGCGATTATCGATCGGGGTGGTCCTCAATATCAAAGATGATAGGCGTCTTGGACCATTTCGAGAGGCTTGCATGACTCTATGGATGGTTACTGCTGCATTAACTTCCGCATCCTTTGCTAGAGTTGGCGGTGTGAAGTATCTGAGAAGCTTACCGCCGTCAAATCCAGAGAGGACCTCTGTGGCTTTTTGAAACTCCTGCTCATCAGTCTCGTCGTTGTCTTCATCCTTGTCGCGGCCGCGGGGAGGTCTGTCTCCTTGCCGCTGCCTGGCCTTGCCGCGGCGTCCTCCCCGGCCGGGTCGCTTCTTGCTAACTCCCCCAGCACCTTCCTAGGCCTTCTCCTTGTCGCGCCACTCGTACTCAGCCTTCTGCTGCTCAACAAGCTGCTCGACCTTCTTGCAGCTCTGGAGGTCATGGCCCTTGGTACAGTGGATCTTGCAGTATTGTTTGTTGGAGTTGTCCTGCTTGTCGGCGGCCGCCATAGGTTGGCAGTCGGTGCCAGGGGCAACCTCCTTGCCGGAGCCACCAACTTTGGCTTTCTTGGCGGCACCACCGTTGCCGGACTGCTCGACAACTAGCAGCTCTTTGCTCTTCTTCCTTCTGTTGTTCTGTCGCTGGCTCTTCTTCGCCGGGGCGGTCTCCTCACTATCCGATCCTGCTTCTGTATTCTCTCCTGGGAGTCTCCTCCCTTCTTCAGCACGTGCACACTTGTCGGCCAGGGCATACAGCTCACTGACGTCCTTGACTTTGCACATCGCCATCTCCTCCCTCATCCTGCGGTTCCGCACATTACGATGGAACGCACTAATCACCTTGGCGGGGTGGACATCACAGGGATGTTGTAGTGCACCGGCTGAATCTCTGAATGAACTTGCGCAGGACTCTCCTTCCTTCAGGCGGCGAGATGAAGGTCGCTCTCTTGGCCATGAGGCTTGTGGCGCTGTGAAAGCGCCGACAAACTGATGGCATAGATCTGCCAAGAGGATATGGATCCGTCCGGCAAGTGCATGAGCCAGGATCTGACATTGGGCTTGAGTACCAGCGGGAAGTAGTTGGCGAGGATCTTGTCGTCTCGTCCCCTGCAGCTTGCACGCGATGGTGTAGATCTTTGAGGAACTCCGACGGATCGTCATGCCATCGTACTTCTACAGCACGCTGGCTTGAAATTATTCTTCTTTGGGCCTTTGGACTTGCCGCAGCTCACGGGTGAGCGCGGGCAACCTACGCGTCTGACAAGTCGCTTGGTTCCTGGCGCATGCATATCGACGGAGGGCCCAGCCGCTGGTCGGATTGACGTCGCGCTTCTCTTGGCGCTCGATGCAAGTTCGGCGTCTTCTTGTTGCCGTTCTTGAAGAACTTGGCGCTGATCACGGCGAGCTCGTGGATCCGATGGCGGTGGAGTCGCTGTCAAGGTGGATCCGGCGAGTTGGTGATCTTGGCCTTGAGGTGGAGAGTGCATGGTGGTTGCACCCCAGGTTTCGTCGCCACCGGCTCGTGCCTTGTCGTCTTGCCGCGGCAGCGATGTATTTGTTTGCGGCGGGCGTCGCCGTTAGCAAAGCGATGAGACTACGGATGGTGGCCCTCCATTACGTCGACCTTGTCGGCTGTCGGAGGTAGTCTAAAGCGATTGAGCCCTCGCCAAGGCTTCGCGGAGTGGTGGGTGGCGATGGTGAGCAGTGCGAGGCGGGATATGCTCGGACTTCTAACTATGTTAGAAGGAGCAGCATCCGTCGGCGACCGTACCCGCTTCGCGCCGACATCTTTGGCGTGCACGCTGGTCTTGAGGGCCTCGCGATCCTCCAGCTCGGTCTTGATCCAGCGGCGTATGATACTATGAATACCATGGCGCTGTCGGTCCGCACCTCTGAGATGGGCGCGGTGCGTGTCACGGACGCCGAGTCTGCGCGCCTTGTCCTTGGACTTGGTAGCGTCATGAGCTCCCTACGTCGGCGCCGTTCTTCGCGGCGTCTTCCCGCCACCCGTTTGCTCCGGTGGTGGCGGGATCGGCGTGGGCGGCTCCGCTGCCGCGAAGCCTTCTTCTTCGGTGGCATGTTGATGAAGATGATGAAGATGTTGCTCGTGTGAGCGTCGGATCAGGTTCACACAGCCTCGGCGGCCCCTACAGGCGCGCCAAAGATGTCGGGAGGCTGATCGTAACCCACGAACACCTATGGGACGGCGGACCGAGCCCCTTCGGTTCGGTGGGGGCGGAGGTCGCCTGAAGAGCAGATCGGCGAAGCACACGAGCAGTTTACCCAACCGGAGCTCTCCGGAGATAATACTCTATTGCTGCTTGTGCGATTATGTTGTGTTCTTGCTACGGGCGATGAGAGCTACAAAACCTAAGCGTGAGTGTCTCTGGTCTCGAATGAGTGAACCCCCCTCGTTGCGCATGGGCCTCCTTTTATATGCTAAAGGGTCTCCAACAGTGGCAGCGTAGACAAAGGCAAAAGCGTAAAAGGACTAGTGGTTGGTACAGCTACGTATAGTGTATTCTACCTAACTCGGCGGCAAGGGACAAAAGCATTAAATGCCCGTCCATGTCGCCTAAACAATTGCAATAGGGACCGTCGGGGCGCCACGCTTGCCACGATGGCAATCTTATCGGCGCCACTTACCGCTGCTCTCCGCTGGCCGCACAGCCTCTTGACCGCGCATGCGCTGGAATGGTCCCATGGTGACACGTTGGTGGATGAGCTGGAGCGGAGATGAAGAGTGGTTGCCTGCCGCGGCAAGCGCCTTGCCGCGGCTGAATCCTTGTCGCGTCCGGAAGCTTGTCGCTCACCGAGCCTTCCCGGCAAGCTCCTCTTGCCGGGGTCTTGTCTCCTATGTGCCTTGAGTGGCCTTCCTGGCAAGATCCTCTTGCCGCGGCGTTGTCTCCTTAGCTTAAATACTTCGTTCTTGAATGGCTCCAAAGGAACCATGGAGGACCTTGGCGGTCACTAGGCAAGCCTTGCCGCGGGGTCTTGCAACTGCCCGTGCACGAGTTCGGGATACTAGGGTACCCCTACTCTAGTACACCGACAAATCTATTATGAGAGCCACTTATGGATTGCATGCCAAAGATGGTGTCGGGGGAGAGCTGATCGTGTCCCACGAGCACCTACGGGACCTGGGTCCCTTGTGGTTCGGAGGGGGGCGGAGATTGCACAAAGAGCGGATCGAGGCGATGCACACGAGCGGATTACCCAGCCGGAGCTCTCGGGAGATAATACTCCTCTTGCTGCTTTGTGGATTATCTTGTGTTCTTGCCCGGGAGAGCAATGGGAGCTACAAGACCTAGCTGAGTGTGGTTTCATTATGAATGTGATGAACTAAGTGGAGCTGGACCGAACCCAGCGAACCCCTCTCGTAGCACTTGGGCCTCCTTTTATAGGCACAAGGGGTTACCACATGTGGCAAGTAGACAAGGGTATGTTGGTAAAAACATAGGTTGGTACACCGCTTTGTACAGTGTACAGTAATCTATACCTAACTCTGACGGAAAGGGACAAGAGTCATCAATGCCCGTCTCAGTCGCCCGAACAGTGTAACAGGGACCGTCAAGTGCGCCTCCGTTTGCCACGATGGTAGCTTGTCAGCGCCGCTTGTCGCTACTCCCCGCTGGCTGCACAGCCCGTCGACACGCGTACTTGGGAGAGCCTCGTGGTGACACGTTGGCGGGTGAGCTGGAGCGGAGATGAAGAGAGGTCGCCCGCCCCGGCAAGCGCCTTGCCGTGGCAGGAACCTTGTCGCGCTTGGGGGCTCGGCACCGCCAAGCCTTCGACAAGCTCCTCTTGCGGGGCCTTGTTTCCTTCAGCGCCTAAGTGGCCTTCCGGCAAGCTCCTCTTGCCGGGGTCTTGATTACTTTGTTCTTGAATGGCTCCAAAGGGCGGCCGAGGACCTTGGCGGTCATCGGGCCAGCCACTGCCAGCGGCGCTGCCAGAATCGTCTGCCGCGAGTTGAGGGTACTAGGGTACCCCTACTCTAGTACACCGACAGAGCCCCGAACTGGGCCACACACAGCGCCAAGCTCTGTTGGGCCAGGCCCAAAAGCAGTCTGCGACGCAGCGTGGTGCAGGTCCAAACCAAATCCACTCCGTATCCGCGCGTTCCTATGGCAGCGGCACGCGTCAATTGCGGTGTCATGGGGGAAGTGGGCGGCGTCTTGAGTCGCCTCATCGTAGCCTCGATTCGCATCTCCGCCACGTGGCTCCCATGCCCTTGGGGTCACGGACGGTGGAAGTGGGAAGCTGAGCCGTTGCGACAGAGGCAGCAGTCTGCCCCGATTCCTGCTCTTCCTATGCCTTGATTATTGGCCAGGCGGCCGAGCCCCCACCTTGCTTCTTTTAAGAGGCGGAAGGGGCCTTGAAGCCGCACTCTCCCATTTCTTCCTTTCTTCACTTGCTCCCCTTTCCCCATTCGTCATGGAGAAAGTGAACCTTGGTTCTTCATCGGTGGCGGCGAGGGTCGCAGCTAGACAGCGCACCTCCCAATCCCACGCCCGGGTGGCGAGCCAGCCACAAGGGGAAGAGGGAGGGCAAGGTCGTGGGCGAGGTCGAGGAGCTCGGGAAGAGGCGGACGAGGCGCGCCGCCGTCTCCGCCTCCTCCGGGCGTTCCCCCCGGGGCGAGTCGTGGGCGAGGTCGGCCTTCGGGGAAAAGCGGGCGGGCGGCGCGCCGTCTCCGCCCGCTGGCAGTTCCCCTCCCATGGCGGTCCATCTGAGGATGACCCTTGCGAGTTCTTCGTCAAGCTGCGCTGGCACCTCGTCGTCGCCTCGGCTTCCAGCTCCGTTCATGGCGCGATGGAGTCGGATCCGCCGAGACATTGAGATCGCACATGAGGGGCTGTGGGATCAGCGCACGCGAGTCCGCGTTGTATTCCCAGCCCCTAATGTGATGTATCTTGATCGCGGGTGGAAGGCGTTCGCCGCATCCACAACCTGCTCAAGAGGTTTACCCTCCATTTTAAGTTAATGGAGGTGATCTCCTCTCCGTCAAGGTCTTGGGATCTCGGCACTTTCGGCGAGGTGCTGCGTGGATAGCTCCTCCGACAGCGAAGATTCCTCCTCGGCGAGAGTGGCGAGGAGGAGAGCGGCAGCGACGATGAGGTAGCGGGCCCAACTGGTTGTCGGCGCCGCTGCGCGTTACGGGCGACCCCATCATCCGCGTCGCCGGCTCCTTGAACTCCCGGGTCGTCTCCTTGGGCGTGGCGTGGGAGGCTGCGGAAGGAAGAGGGATGGCGACAAGGCCGTCAAGTCGAGTCGAGGGCGTAGTGCCCTCGACGACATCTTGACGTCCGCCGCCCGTCTTGAGCCCGCTTCGGCGCCGCCATCTCCGCCAAGCCCTCGGAGAGCCCCGGATGTTCTCTTGGTGCCTTCGGCACTGTAGCTCACCTAGGCGCTCCGTTTGCCCTTCTCGCCTCCTTGACCTACCTCCTCGAGAGAGGGACAGGAAAAGGGATTACGGGCATCTTATCTTTTTAATTTGTAAGCCTTCGGCCTTATACGCATTTAAAACTTGTAATCCTCTCTTTCATGTTTTTCATTCTCCACGGACTGTATCCCAGTAGAATGTTTTAATGAAAAAGGATGTTTGAGAAAGGACGAAGGCTCATCGATACCGCAGCCCCGGCAACTCTGGCTTGCCACGCCCCGGCAACCCTGGCTTGCCGCAGCCCCGACAACTCGGCTTGCGGGGCTCGGATCTTGCGCACCTTTCTTCTCTTAGCTGTTATTTCAGTTCCGAGAACAATTTAGCTAGTGCCGCGATAAGTTATTTTTTGTAATATACACTATCTTAGGCAATCGAATGCACTGTTATTTCCTTTACTCGATTTCTTCCATTGTACGTTTATACCCTACGCTTTCAGGGGAACTTGCGGTCGGGCACCTTGCATGGCGCCGAGTCTCGGAACTTCAGACTGCTTTGGCGGGGTCGCTACCGACAAGCAACCTTGTCACGGACTAGCTGCAGCTCACTTAAGTTGTTGAGCGGACTCGAAACAAAGCAAGGGCGCAAGCTAGTCGCGAGTCGGTTCCTCCGCGCACAGGTTTTCCATACAAAGTACTATCGTTCGAGGAAGATAACTTAAAAACTTAAAACTGGTCGTCTAAACTTAGCAACTTAGCTTTTCTGTTGTCCATTTTCCGGCAAGGCGATAGTTCCTCCGGCAAGGCTACAGTTCCTCCGGCAAGGAGACAGTTCCTCGAGCGACGCTCGGCGGCCCACACCATTATCTTCTCCTTCCCCCCTCGGTTAACGTGTGGGTGGATGAACCTTCTCCTTGTTTGAGAAGAAAGAAGAGAAAATAAAGTTATGGAGCCTAGTGGCTCATTATCGCTTACCGGGTGCGGGTGCTGCACAAGATGTTAGTAAACACATGCATATATGATTATGAAAGCATGTATTGACAAAATGTGCGCAACGCATAGGCTTTACTGATGCACGGGGTCTGCGCCCGGCTTTGTACAAAGGATTACATGCAACAGCGGCAAAACTTGTACAAAAGGGGGTTGCGGAGCAGGTTCCGCAACCGCGCCTCATGGGTAAAACTTGCGAAGATGCTCTATGTTCCAGGAATTGCTCACCGGAAGGCCATCTTCGGTCTCAAGGCGGACAGCGCCGGGCCTAGTGACTCGTTTCACCCGATAAGGGCCTTCCCACTTCGGCGTCAACTTGTTGGAATTCTTGGCGGATTGAACGCGCCGAAGAACAAGGTCGCCTTCCTCGAAGCTTCGGCATTAACTGCGGCTATGGTAGCGGCGCAAAGCTTGCTTGGTAACGAAGCTCGTCTGCAGCTGAAGACGATCTTCCTCGAGGAGCAGCGCGTCATCTTGTCGCGGCTGCTCTTGCTCAAGCTCATCATAGCGAGCACTCGAGGTGACCCGTATCTGAGTTCCGTGGGGAGAACTGCCTCTGCTCCGTAGACTAGAGCAAAGGGTGTGCGGCGATGGCTCGATTTGGCGTCGTCTGATCGACCAAAGAACCACCGGCAGCTCCTCGATCCAGTTCCTTCCGCGCTTGCGCAGCTGTCGAAAGTTCTGGTCTTGAGTCCTCGCAGCACTTCGATGTTTGCTCTCTCGCTTGACCGTTGCTTCTCGGATGAGCAACGAAGCAAAGCAGATCTTGGCGCCAAGATCTTGGGCGTCTTGCATGAAGGTGCGGCTCGTGAACTGTGTGCCGTTGTCGGTGATGATCCGGTTAGGAATCCCAAAGCGGTAAACAATTGACTGAAGAACTTGACGGTGATCGTCTTGTCACCTTCCTCACTGGTTCCACTTCCGGCCACTTTGTGAACTTGTCGATTACGACGTACAAGTATTTAAAGCCCCGACAGCTCGGGGAAGGGGCCGAGGATGTCGAGCCCCGCACCGAAAAGGGCGGGATAAAGGGATCGCTGGAGAGCTTGAGCTGGTTGGTGTATCTGTTTTGAATGGGCCGCACGCTTCACACTTGGTTACTTGTGCGATTGCATCTGGAGGGCTTCGGCGGAAGAAACCTTGCCGGAAAGCTTTGCGGCAAGTGCTCTTCGCCAATGTGGTGACCACATATGCCTCCGTGTATCTCCGCCAACAGCTTCATCCATCTTCCGGCAAATACACTTCAATTTCACTCCGTTGAGTCTTCTTACATGCAGGATGTTGTCAACAAACTGGTACATACTTGATTGCCGGGCTACTTTTTCCGCTTCTTCTTGCTCTTGGGAAGTTCTCTGTCTCGAAGGAAATGGGCGATTCTTTGTGCCCATGTTGGAGCACGTGGCTCGACAACAAGGACTAAAGGCTCATCTATCCTTTGGGAACATCAGCATCTCGGCAAAGACACATGGGTCCGTCAGACTCGATGATCCCGGCAAGCTGCGGAGCTAAACTTGTCGGGAGCGTTTGCTTCAATGATACAAACTGCATGGTTTGTCGGAGCGAACTACTCCTCGGTGATATTTGCGTTGGTTTTAGGGACCTTCTTGGCGGCGGCTTCAGAGCTCTGCGGAAAGTAGTCGCCGAAACCAATTTTCTCTTCTTGCTCATCTGTTGATGATGTTACGGTTGGCTGAGTCAGCTTGAGCACAAAATTCCTGGTTCCACGAGCAACTTAAGTGCGGCACATTTGGAGAGGCCATCAGCTATATCATTCGCGCTCTTGGAGCGTGTTCCATCTGCAGGCCTTCAAAGCGCTCTTCCAGCTTCCTCACTTCATCGACGTACGCTTCCATCAACGAACTCTGATAATCCTTATTTACTTGGCGGACGACAATTTGCGAGTCCCCCCTGACAATGAGCTTCTTGATCCCAAGGTCCACCGCAATCCTGAGACCGGCAAGCAAGCCTTCATACTCTGCAGTATTATTTGTTGCTTGTTCCTTGGGAAAGTGCATCTGGACTATGTACTTGAGGTGCTCCCCGGTGGGTGCGATAAGCAGCACGCCGGCAGCGGCGCCTTGCAGCGAGAAGGCACCATCGAAGTACATCAGCCACTCTTTATTCGCCTCCTTGACGGGGATGCTTGTCTCTGGAATTTCTTCATCTTGTGTGGGCGTCCACTCTACTATGAATTCTGCCAATGCTCTGCTCTGGATAGTTGAAGTGCTTTCAAACTTGAGACCAAAGCTTGACAGTTCCAGTGCCCACTCGACAATCCTGCCTGTTGCTTCTGGATTCTGCAATATCCTCTTTAGTGGAAAGCGAGTGACAACTGTTATCTCGTGTGCTTGGAAGTAATGGCGCAGCTTTCTCGAGGCCATGAGGAGGCCGAAAAGCAACTTCGCACACCGTACCTTGACCTAGCCCCTGCAGAAGGGAACTGACAAAGTAGACTGGGCGCTGCACCATCTTTTTCTGTATCTTGTCGCAACCCTGCGCTGATCTGTTCTTGTCGGGACCAGAGCTTGACGGCGAAGCCCCTTGCTTGTCGCTGGATGCGCTTGCCTCGGTTGCCGGCTCATCATCTGCCTCCCTCTCCGCTACTAACGCAGCACTAACCACTTGATTGGTTGCCGCTATATACAACAAAGAACTTCTCTTGTGGCCTAGGTGCGACAAGTATTGGAGCGGAGGACAGGTATCTCTTCAAGTCTGCGGCGCAGCCTCCGCTTCGAGTCCATTTCATTGGACCTGCCTTTTCAAAATCTTGAAAAAGCGGCGGTATGCTGCTCAGCAGAACTTAGAGATGAACTCCGCTTGAGGGCAGCCACGCAACCGCAAGCCGCTGACATCCTTGACGCGCTTTGGTGCTTGATCTGCTCAATGGCCTTGATCTTGTCGGGATTGGCTTCAATTCCCGCTGAGACACAAAGAACCCGAGAAGTTTGCGGAAGGGACTCCAAACACGCACTTCTCGGGGTTGAGCTTGAGGTTGATCTTGCGCAGATTTGCAAACGTCTCATCCAAATCTTGAACCAGAGTCGCTCTGTCTTTGCTCTTGACCACTATGTCATCCATGTAAGCTTCTACATTTCGTATCTGTGGTCCAAAGGCTTCATGGACTGCCCTTGCAAAGGTTGAACCAGCATTCTTCAAACCGAAGGCATCCGTATAAAGCGATCGTGTCACATGGTGTAATGAATGCGGTTTTCTCTTCATCCTCTTACGCCATGAAGATCGATGATATCCTGAGTATGCATCAAGAAATGAAAGCAGATCGCATCCAGCCGTGGAGTCAACAATCTGGTCGATATCGCGGCAAGGAAATGGGTCTTTGGGACAAGCTTTATTAACGTCGGTGAAGTCAATACAAAGTCCCCATTTCCCATTAGCCTTATGCATAAACTACGGATTGGCCAACCACGTGGGGTGGAGGACTCCTCGACAAGCCCCGCTGCTTCTAATTTCTTGATTTCTTACGCTATGAACTCTTGGCGCTCCTTTGCTGTTTCCTAACTCTTTGCTTGACAGGCCGCGTGAGGACAGACAGCTAGGTGGTGCTCAATTACTTTCACAGGAACACCGGGGATGTCAGATGGTTGCCATGCAAACACATCGACATTCGCCCGCAGGAAAGCAACGAGCTCGCCTTCCTATTTAGGATCAAGCGTGGCACTGATGGTGAAGGTACCACCAGTATCGTCCTCCTTGGCGGGAACCTTCTTGGTCTTTGGCGGAGCTGCCATCGTCTTGTTGCACTTGCCGGTGGAGCTCGATGGTGCGTCCTCGACGGTAGCGCAGCACTCAAGAGGTGCGCTTGCGGAGTGGGCAAGAGCTCTTGCGGACCTGGTGGTCTTCTTCTTCCCCGGAGCTTCAGCGGTAAGTGGTTTACTCTCCGTCGCTGCTCTGAGATCGGTAAATCTTGTCGGCGCAGATAAGTGCATCTTTCTTGTCGCCATGGACAGAAATGACGCTTATCGGGCGGGCATCTTGAGTAGGTTGTAAGCATAATGAGAGGCGGCCATAAACTTGGCGAGTCTTTGGGCGGCCAAGTATGCCATTGTAGGGCAATGGGAAATCGGCGATGTCAAACGTGACCCTCTCGGTTCTGAAGTTGAGCTCACGCCAATGTTACCGCAACGTGATCTTCCCTTTGGGCTTGCTCCTTCCTAGGTTGATTCCTTGGAAAGTACCCGTTTCTTCGAGCTCGCTGTCAGGGATTTGAAGCTTGTGGAGCACTGCAGAGGAGATCAAATTTAGGCCGGCCCCGCTGTCAACCAGCATCTTTGTGACTTTGAGGTTGCGGATGGTTGGTGAGACCAACATCGGCAGGCACCCGACTGCAGTGATGCGATCAGGGTGGTCCTCAATGTCAAAGATGATGGGCGTGCTGGACCATTTCAGAGATTTGCGTGACTCTATGGATGGTTCTGCTGCATTGACCTCACGCATCCATTGCTTGAGTTGGCGGTGCGAGGTATGCAGAGACGCACCACCGTCGACGCAAAGGACCTCCATTGCCTTTTGAAACTCCTGCTCATCAGCTTCATCGTCTTCATCGTACTCGTCATCTTCATCTTCATCCTTGTCGCGGCCACGGGGAGGTCTGTCTC
The DNA here is from genome assembly GCA_021605205.1 of Aegilops longissima. Classification (NCBI taxonomy): domain Eukaryota; kingdom Viridiplantae; phylum Streptophyta; class Magnoliopsida; order Poales; family Poaceae; genus Aegilops; species Aegilops longissima. The sequence continues at coordinate 504,712,715 of CM038682.1, read as the reverse complement.
CTTGCCGCTGCTTGGCTTTGCCGCGGCGCCCTCCCCGACCGGGTCTCTTCTTACTTGCTGCACCTGCACCTTCTTGGGCCTTTTCCTTGTCTCGCCGCTCGTACTCAGCTCTCTGTAGCTCAACAAGCTGCTCGACTTTCTTGCAGCTCTGGAGATCGTGGCCCTTGGTGCGGTGGATTTTACAGTACTGCTTGTTGGAGCTGTCAGGCTTGTCGGCGGCCGCCACAGCTTGGCGGTCGGCGTCAACGGCATCCTCCATGCCGGAGCCACTAGCCTTGGCTTTGTTGGCGGCACCATCCTTGCCGGACTGCTCGACAACTAGTACTTGGTTTTTCTTCATCTGTTGTTCCGCCGCTGTTTCTTTTCTTGCAGGCGATCCCTCACTTGTCACGACTCTGCTCCCACATTCTCTCACGGAGTCTTCTTCCTTCTTGATGCGTGCACACTTGTCGGCCAAGGCGTAGAGCTCGCCGACGTCTTTCACTTTGCACATCGCCATCTCCTCCTCATCCTACGATTTCATACATTCGATGGAATGCACCGATCACTTCAGCAGGGGTGGACGCCACAGGATGTTGTAGTGCACTCGATCGAATCTCTGGATGAATTTGCGCAGAGACTCCCCCTCCTTCTGGGCAAGCAGGTGGAGATCACTCTCCTGGCCATGAGGCTTGTGGCCGCCTGTGAATGCGCCAACAAACTGGTGGCACAAATCTGCCCAAGAAGAAATAGAGCCATCCGGCAAGTGCATGAGCCAAGACCTGACGTTTGGCTTGAGCACCAAGGGAAAGTAGTTGGCGAGGATCTTGTCGTCTCGTCCCCACGCAGCTAGCACCGCGATGGTGTAGATGTTGAGGAACTCCGATGGATGTGTCCTGCCGTCATACTTCTCCGGCACGTCTGGTTTGAAGTTTTTCTTGTCGGGCCACCGGACTTGCCGCAGTTCACGAGTGAACGCAGGACAACCCACCGCGTACGGCAAGTCGCCTGGTTCCCCTGGCGCATGCATATCAACAGTGGGCCCGGCGCGTTGGTCAGATTGACGGCGCGCTTCTCTTTGGCGCTCAATACGGGTTCTAGCGTCTTCTTCTTGCCGTTCTCGAAGAACTTGGCGCTGGTCGCGGCGAGCTCGCGGATCCGACGACGCTGTGGAGTCGCTATCGAGGTGGATCCGGCGAGTCGGTGATCTTGGCCTTCGGGAAGGGGAGTGTACGGTGGGTGCACCCCCGCAAGTCTCGTCGCCATCGGCTCGCGCCTTGTCGCCTCGCCGCGGCTGCGGCACTTTCGGTTGCAGCGGGGCGTCGCTTGGCGAGGCCGATGAGACTACGATTGTGGCCCTCCATTCGTCGACCTTATCGGCCGTTGGAGGTAATCTAAAGTAATCGAGCTCTTGCCAAGGCTTCCGTTGGTGTGGTTGGCGGCAGCGGCGTGCGGGCGAAGAACGGATGTGCTCGGACTCCTAACCAAGTTAGGAGAGCAGCATCCATGGCGACCGTACTCCACTCGCATCGCATGCCGAGATGCATGTGGGTCTCGAGGCCTCGGGATCCTCCAGCTTGGCCTTGATCCAACGGCGTATGGTGCCACGAGTATCATGACGTTGTCGGTCCCGCGCCTCCTGCGAAGGACGCGGTGCAGATTCGGACGCCGACGCCTGCGCTGCCTTGTCCTTGGACCTGGCGGCATTGTGGGCTCTCTCGACGACGCCGGTTCCTCCGCCAACGTTCCCCCCACCACCTGACGGCTCCGATGGTGGTGGGTTCGACGCGGACGGCTCCGCTGCTGCCGAAGACTTCTTCTTCGGTGCCATGTCGACGAAGATGTCGATGAAGTTGCTCGTGTGACCGCCGGATCGGGTTCACACAGCCTCGACGCCCCCTACCTGGCGCGCCAAAGATGTCGGGGGAGAGCTGATTGTGTCCCACGAGCACCCTACGGGACCTGGGTCCCTTGTGGTTCGGGGGGCGGAGATTGCACAAAGAGCGGATCGGCGATGCACACGAAGCGGATTTACCCAGCTTCGAGCTCTCCGGGAGATAATACTCCTCTGCTGCTTTGTGGATTATCTTGTGTTCTTGCCGGGGAGCAATGGGAGCTACAAGACCTAGCCTGAGTGTGGTTTCGTATGAATGTGATGAACTAAGCTGGAGCTGGACCGAACCCAGCCGAACCCCCTCTACGTAGCACTTGGGCCTCCTTTTATAGGCACAAGGGGTTACCACATGTGGCAAGTAGACAAGGGTATGTTGGTAAAAACATAGGTTGGTACACCGCTTTGTACAGTGTACAGTAATCTATACCTAACTCTGACGGCAAGGGACAAGAGTCATCAATGCCCGTCTCGATCGCCTCAACAAAGGTAACAGGACCGTCAAGTGCGCCTCCGTTTGCCACGATGGTAGCTTGTCAGCGCCGCTTGTCGCTACTCCCCGCTGGCTGCACAGCCCGTCGACACGCGTACTTGGGAGAGCCTCGTGGTGACACGTTGGCGGGTGAGCTGGAGCGGAGATGAAGAGAGGTCGCCCGCCCCGGCAAGCGCCTTGCCGCGGCAGGAACCTTGTCGTGCTTGGGGGCTCGGCGCCCGCCAAGCCTTCCCGGCAAGCTCCTCTTGCCGGGGCCTTGTTTCCTTCGCGCCCTAAGTGGCCTTCCCGGCAAGCTCCTCTTGCCGGGGTCTTGATTACTTTGTTCTTGAATGGCTCCAAAGGAGCCGCTGAGGACCTTGGCGGTCATCAGGCCAGCCCTGCCGCGAGGCGCTGCAACTATCCGTGCACGAGTTCGGGGTACTAGGGTACCCCTACTCTAGTACACCGACAGATGGCAATACCTACATCTATCCTTGCCTTTATGCCTAGCTAGGGGTGTTAAATGATAGCGCTTGTTGGGTGGCAACCCAATTTTATTTTTGTTTCTTACTTTTTGGTTCTGTTTAGGAATAAATAATCCATATAGCTTCTGGTTAGATGTGTTTTTGTGTTTTATTTAGTGTTTGTGCCAAGTAGAACCTTTGGAAAGACTTGGGTGAAGTCTTTTTGATCTTGCTGTAAAAAACAGAAACTTTAGCGCTCACGAGATTAGTTACAACTTTTTACTGGAGAGTGCTATTTAGTTGATTCTTTTTGCTGATGATTAATAGACAAATTCCTCACTCCATAAATTTATTTTAGAATTTTTGGAGTTCCAGAAGTTTGCGTTAGGTACAGATTACTACAGATTGTTCTGTTTTTGACAGATTCTGTTTTTCGTGTGTTGTTTGCTTATTTTGATGAATCTATGGCTAGTATCGAAGGTTATGAACCATAGAGAAGTTGGAATACATTAGGTTTAACACCAACATAAATAAAGAATGAGTTCATTACATTACCTTGAAGTGGTGTTTTGTTTTCTTTCGCTAACGGAGCTCACGAGATTTTCTGTTAAGTTTTGTGTTGTGAAGTTTTCAAGTTTTGGGTAAAGATTTGATGGATTATGGAACAAGGAGTGGCAAGAGCCTAAGATTGGGGATGCCCAAGGCACCCCAAGGAAAAATCTAAGGACAACCCAAAAGCCTAAGCTTGGGGATGCCCCGAAATGCATCCCCTCTTTTGTCTTCATCCATCGGTAACTTTACTTGGAGCTAAATTTTTATTCACCACATGATATGTGTTTTGCTTGGAGCGTCTTGTATGATTTGAGTCTTTGATTTTTAGTTCACCACAATCATCCTTGTTGTATACACCTTTTAAGAGAGACACACATTAATCGGAATTTATTATAATACTCTATGTGCTTCACTTATATCTTTTGAGCTAAACAATTTTGCTCTAGTGCTTCACTTATATCTTTTAGAGCACGGTGGTGGTTATATTTTATAGAAATTATTGATCTCTCATGATTCACTTATATTATTTTGAGAGTCCTTTAGAACAGCATGGTAATTTGCTTTGGTTATAAAATTAGTCCTAATATGATAGGCATCCAAGATGGATATACTTAAAACTTTCATATAAAGTGCATTGAATACTAAGAGAAGTTTGATACTTGATAATTGTTTTGAGATAAGAAGATGGTGATATTAGAGTCATGCTAGTTGAGTAGTTGTGAATTTGAGAAATACTTGTTCTAAAGTTTGTGATTTCCCTAGCATGCACGTATGGTGAACCGTTATGTGATGAAGTCGGAGCATGATTTATTTATTGATTGTCTTCCTTATGAGTGGCGATCAGGGACGAGTGATGGTCTTTTCCTACCAATCTATCCCCCTAGGAGCATGCGCGTAGTACTTCGTTTCAATAACTAGTAGATTTTCGCAATAAGTATGTGAGTTCTTTATGACTAATGTTGAGTCCATGGATTATACGCACTCTCACCCTTCCACCATTGCTAGCCTCTCTAATACCACGCACCTTTCGCCGGTATCATATACCCACCATATACCTCCCTCAAAATAGCCACCATACCTACCTATTATGGCATTTCCATAGCCATTCCGAGATATATTGCCATGCAACTTACCACCGTTCCATTTATTATGACACGCTTCATCATTGTCATATTGCTTAGCATGATCGTGTAGTTGACAACGTATTTGTGGCAAGGCCACCTTTACAATTATTTCATACATGTCACTCTTGATTCATTGCATATCCCAGTACACCGCCGAAGGCATTCACATAGAGTTATATTTTGTTCTAAGTTTTGAGTTGTAATTCTTGAGTTGTAAGTAAATAAAGTGTGATGATCATCATTATTAGAGCATTGTCCCATGTGAGGAAAGGTTGATGGAGATTATGATTCCCCCATAAGTCGGGATGAGACTCCGAACAAGAAAAAAAAGAGGCCAAAAAAAGAGAAGGCCCAAATAAAAAAAAGAGAAAAAGAAAAAAATAAGAGAAAAAGAGAGAAGGGACAATGTTACTATCCTTTTTCCACACTTGTGCTTCAAAGTAGCACCATGATTTTCATGATAGAGAGTCTCTTATTTTGTCACTTTCATATACTAGTGGGAACTTTACATTATAGAACTTGGCTTGTATATTCCAATGATGGGCTTCCTCAAAATGCCCTAGGTCTTCGTGAGCAAGCGAGTTGGATGCACACCCACTTAGTTTCTTTTTGTTGAGCTTTCCTACACTTATAGCTCTAGTGCATCCGTTGCATGGTAATCCATACTCACTCACATTGATATCTATTGATGGGCATCTCCATAGCCCATTGATATGCCTAATTTATTTGAGACTATCTTCTCCTTTTTTGTCTTCTCCACAACCACCATTCTATTCCAACCATAGTGCTATGTCCATGGCTCACGCTCATGTATTGCGTGAAGATTGAAAAAGTTTGAGAACATCAAAAGTATGAAACAATTTCTTGGCTTGTCATCGAGGTTGTGCATGATTTAAATACTTTGTGTGGTGAAGATAGAGCATAGCCAGATTATATGATTTTGTAGGGATAACTTTCTTTGGCAATGTTATTTTGAGAAGACATGATTGCTTTGTTAGTATGCTTGAAGTATTATTTTTTTCATGTCAATATTAAACTTTTGTCTTGAATCTTTCAGATCTGAACATTCACGCCACAATAAAGAAAATTACATTGATAAATATGCTAGGTAGCATTCCACATCAAAAATTATGTTTTTATCATTTACCTACTCGAGGACGAGCATGAATTAAGCTTGGGAATGCTTGATACGTCTCCAACGTATCTATAATTTTTGATTGTTCCATGCTATTATATATTCTATTTTGGATGTTTAATGGGCATTATTATACACTTTTATGATATTTTTGGGACTAACCTACTAACCCAAGGCCCAGTGCAAATTGCTGTCTTTTTGCCTATTTTAGTGTTTCGCAGAAAAGGAATATCAAACGGAGTCTAAACGGAACGAAACCTTCGGGAGAGTTATTTTTGGAACAAACGTGATCCAGAGGACTTGGAGTGGACGTCAAGAAACAACCGAGGAGGCCACAAGGCAGGGAGGCGCACCTGCCCCCTGGCCGCGCCCCCCACCATCATGGGCCCCTCGTGGCTCCACCGACCTACTTCTTCCTCCTATATATACCTACGTACCCCGAAACCATCCAGGAGCACCACAAAACCCTATTTCCACCGCCGCAACCTTCTGTAGCCGTGAGATCCTGATAACCCACAAGTATAGGGGATCGCAACAGTTTTCGAGGGTAGAGTATTCAACCCAAATTTATTGATTCGACACAAGGGGAGCCAAAGAATATTCTCAAGTATTAGCAGTTGAGTTGTCAATTCAACCACACCTGGATAACTTAGTATCTGCAGCAAATTATTTAGTAGCAAAGTACTATGGAAGTAATGGTAATGGTAGCAAAAGTAATATTTTTGGGTTTTGTAGTGATTGTAACAGTAGCAACGGAAAAGTAAATAAGCAAAGAACAATATGGGAGAAGCTCGTAGGCATTGGATCGATGATGGAGAATTATGCCGGATGTGGTTCATCATGTAACAATCATAACATAGAGTGACACAGAACTAGCTCCAATTCATCAATGTAATGTAGGCATGTATTCCGAATATAGTCATACGTGCTAATGGAAAAGAACTTGCATGCCATCTTTTGTCCTACCCTCCCATGGCAGCGGGGTCCTATTGGAAACTAAGGGATATTAAGGCCTCCTTTTAATAGAGTACCGGACCAAAGCATTAACACATAGTGAATACATGAACTCCTCAAACTACGGTCATCACCGGGAGTGGTCCCGATTATTGTCACTTCGGGGTTGCCGGATCATAACACAAAGTAGGTGACTATAGACTTGCAAGATAGGATCAAGAACTCACATATATTCATGAAATCATAATAGGTTCAGATCTGAAATCATGACACTCGGGCCCTAGTGACAAGCATTAAGCATAGCAAAGTCATAGCAACATCAATCTCAGAACATAGTCGATACTAGGGATCGAACCCTAACAAATCTAACTCGATTACATGATAAATCTAATCCAACCCATCACCGTCCAGCAAGCCTACGATGGAATTACTCACGCACGGCGGTGAGCATCATGAAATTGGTGATGGAGGATGGTTGATGATGACGACGGCGACGGATTCCCCTCTCTGGAGCCCTGAACGGACTCCAGATCAGCCCTCCCGAGAGAGTTTAGGGCTTGGCGGCGGCTCCGTATCGTAAAACGTGATAAATCTAATTATTTTCTCCCCGAACACGAATATATGGAGTTGGAGTTAAGGTCGGTGGAGCTCCAGGGGGCCCACGAGGCAGGGGAGCGCGCCCAGGGGGGCAGACGCGCCCCCACCCTCGTGGACAAGGTGTGGGCCCCCTGGCCTTGATTCTTTCTCCATTATTTTTTATTATTTTCAAAAAAAATCTCCGTGGAGTTTCAGGTAATTCCGAGAACTTTTGTTTTCTGCACATAAATAACACTATGGCAATTCTGCTGAAAACAGCGTCAGTCCAAGTTAGTTCCATTCAAATCATGCAAGTTAGAGTCCAAAACAAGGGCAAAAGTGTTTGGAAAAGTAGATACGACGGAGACGTATCAACTCCCCCAAGCTTAAACCTTTGCTTGTCGTCAAGCAATTCAGTTGATAAACTGAAAGTGATAAAGAAAAACTTTTACAAACTTTGTTTGCTCTTGTTGTTGTAAATATGTAAAGCCAGCTTTCAAGTTTTCAGCAAAGATTATGACTAACCACATTCACAATAACTCTTAGGTCTCATGTTTACTCATGTCAATGGCATAATCAACTAGCGAGCAATAATAATAAATCTCGGATGACAACACTTTCTCAAACTAATCATGATATGATATAACAAGATGGTATCTCGCTAGCCCTTTTGGAGACCGCAAAACATAAATGCAGAGCACCTTTAAAGATCAAGGACTGACTAGACATTATAATTCATGGTAAAAGAGATCCAGTCATAGTCATACTCAATATACATTAATAGTAATGGATGCAAATGACAGCAGTGCTCTCCAGCTGGTGCTTTTTAATAAGAGGGTGATGACTTAAAGTAAATAGATAGGCCCTTCGCAGAGGGAAGCAGGGATTTGTAGTGGTGCCAGAGCTCGATTTTGAAATAGAGATAAATAATATTTTGAGCAGCATACTTTCATTGTCAACATAACAACCAAGAGATGGCGATATCTTCCATGCTACACACATTATAGGCGGTTCCCAAACAGAATGGTAAAGTTTATACTCCCCCTCCACCAACAAGCATCAATCCATGGCTTGCTCGAAACAACGAGTTCCTCCAACTAACAACAGTCCCGGGGGAGTTCTGTTTGCAATTATTTCGATTTGATTTGCATAAAGCATTGGACTGGGCATCCCAGTGACCAGCCATTTTCTCCTTAGTGAGGAGCGGAGTCCACTCCTCTTGAGAATAACCCGCCTAACATGGAAGATACAGACATCCCTAGTTGATACATGAGCTATTCGAGCATACAAAACATAATTTCATTTGAAGGTTTGGAGTTTGGCACATACAAATTTACTTGGAACGATAGGTAGATACCGCATATAGGAAGGTATAGTGGACTCATATGGCATAACTTTGAGGTTTAAGGGATTGGATGCACAAGCAGTATTCCCGCTTAGTACAAGTGAAGGCTAGAAAAATACTGGGAAGCGACTGACTAGAGAGCGACAACAGTCATGAACATGCATTAAAGTTAATAAACATTGAGTGCAAGCATGAGTAGGATATAATCCACCATGAACATAAATATCATGAAGGCTGTGTTGATTTTGTTTCAACTACATGTGTGAACATGTGCCAAGTCAAGTCACTTGAATTATTCAAAGGAGGATACCACCCTATCATACCACATCACAACAATTTTAATAGCATGTTGGCACGCAAGGTAAACCATTATAAACTCCTAGCTAATTAAGCATGGCATAAGCAATTATAATCTCTAATTGTCATTGCAAACATGTTTATTCATAATAGGCTGAATCAGGAACGATGAACTAATCATATTTACAAAAACAAGAGAGGTCGAGTTCATACCAGCTTCTCTCATCTCAATCAGTCCATCATATATCATCATAATTGCCTTTCACTTGCACGACTGAATGATGTGAATAATAATAATAGTGCACATGCATTGGACTAAGCTGGAATCTGCGAGCATTCAATAAACAGGAGAAGACAAGGTAATATGGGCTCTTGGTTAAATCAACAGTAATGCATATAAGAGCCACTTCAACAATTTCATCATGGTCTTCTCCTATCGGCCCCAAAGAAAAGAAAAGAAATAAAACTATTTACACGGGAAAGCTCCCAACAAGCAAAAGAAGAACATGAAATATTTTTGGGTTTTCTTTTTAATTATTACTACAGCAAGAAAAGTAAACTAACTAAAAGCTACTACTAATTTTTTTTGTTTTTCTTAAGGTTTATTTAACACACAAGAAGAAAGCAAGAAAAGGAAAATAAACTAACATGGACATTACAGTGAAAAAGTATGAGCATCGACATCTAGCAATGAGTGTGTGAACATGAATGTAATGTAGGTGAGAAATGCGTACTCCCCCAAGCTTAGGCTTTTGGCCTAAGTTGATTTAGTGCCACAGATGGCCTGGCGGATATCCAAAATTGTAGTTGGGGTCGTACTGAGATGCAGCGGTCATTGCATCGTGTGCTGCAGCTTGGAGGCGAGCTATCTCAGCCCTCCTCTTATACTCTTCCGCCTCCTCTCTGGTTATAAAATATCTCCCTTTTGCCTGAAAGTCAAAGAAAGTAGAAGCAGGGAGAGCGACGTGATAGGTGCGTCGTCTGCCAAAGATTAGTCGGTACTGGATGAACTGATCGTTCCTCTCAACAAAACGATGACGAACCATAGCCTCATAATCCAAATAAGCAGGAGGTAACTCAATATCATCCTTACATATGGCTACACCAAGAAAATTAGCTATACGGGTTGCATAAATTCCACCAAAGAAATCTCCATTAAATCTATTATGGTGCAACCTATGTGCAACAATAGCTCCCAAATTATAAGATTTATCTCCTAACACAGCACTCCTAAGAATACTGAGGTCAGGGACACACATGTGACATGCTTCATCCTTACCATTTATGCACCTACCTATGAAGAGAGCAAAATAATGTATAGCAGGAAAATGAATGCTCCCTATGGTAGCTTATGCTATGTCTCTAGATTCCCCCACAGTTATACTAGCAAGAAAATCTCTAAATTCGGATTTGCGAGGTTCACCAGTACTACCCCATTGTGGATGTTTGCAAGCAGTGGTAAAATCCTCTAAGTCCATAGTATAAGAATTTTCATAAAGATCAAACAGGACAGTTTGAGAATTGCGTGAAGATGAAAATTCAAACCTCCTCATAAAGGAACTTGTGAGATAGTGGTGCTGACGGCACTTTTCTGCCTCGATGCTCACAAGATCAGTGTTACGCAAATATGCGTTAAATTCTTCCTTAATTCCTGCTCAATCCATGAAGTCCTCTGAAGGCCATTCACAAGGTCAAGATGAAGCCCCTTGGTGGTTCATCATCAGCATCACGCATTGCAAGCATGGGTGATTGCTTCCTTGAAGGACCACCTTGGTACATTTTCCTAAACATATTTCTTCCTCTAAAAAATTTCTGAAATTTTTAGTAACTTCAAATAAAAGTGAACCAAGCTCAATGAAATTGATAGCAACTATTCCTACAAGTGCCTAGAGCCTATATCATGCATTAGAACTACTTGGAACCGTATAAATTTGACATGCAAGTTCAAGAACATGGTCACCTAGGCAACACAAATTTGCAATGAATAAAGCACTAGAACAAAAACTAATTGGACCAATGGAGGAGTCACATACCAAGGAACAATCCCCCAAAGCAGTTTTGTGAGAGGTGCTTTGAGCAAGGAGATCAAAAATCGCAGCAAAATGAGCTAGAACTCGTGCTTGAGCTGGATGGTGATTTTTTTGGGAGGAAGAAGAAGTGTGTGGGTGCAAGAATAAGTGGAGGGGAGCCACCATGGACCCTCGTGGCCAGGTGCTTGCTCCCCCTGATGTGTTCTCAGTGCCAGATATTCTCAAATATTCCAGAAAAAATCATATTTCAATTTCAGGGCATTTGGAGAACTTTTATTTCCGGGGTATTTTTATATTGCACGGATAATTCAGAAAACAGACAGGAAAATACTATTTTTACTTTATTTCAACTAAATAACAGAAAGTAGAGAGAGGGTACAGAAGGTTGTGCTTTCTAATTTCATCCATCTCATGCTCATCAAAAGGAATCCACTAACAAGGTTGATCAAGTCTTGTTAACAAACTCATTTAGAGTAACATGAAACCGGAGAAATTTAGAATAACACTATGTTACCTCAACGGGGATATGCACATCCCCAATAATAAGAATATCATATATCTTCTTGACAGTAGGAAGAGGAAATTCAAAACCTCCAAAAATAATAGATGGAAATTTTCCAATAGAGTTGATACTATGAACTTGAGGTTGTTTCCTCGGAAAGTGTACTGTATGCTCATTGTCATTAACATGAAAAGTGACATTGCCCTTGTTGCAATCAATAACTGCCCCTACAGTATTCAAAAAGGGTCTTCGAAGAATAATAGAGATACTATCGTCCTCGGGAATATCAAGAATAACAAAGTCCGTTAAAATAGTAACATTTGCAACCACAACAGGCACATCCTCACAAATACCGACAGGTATAGCAGTTGATTTATCGGCCATTTGCAAAGATATTTCATTAGGCGTCAACTTATTCAAATCAAGTCCACGATATAAAGAGAGAGGCATAACACTAACACCAGCTCCAAGATCACATAAAGCACTTTTAACATAGTTTCTTTTAATGGAGCATGGTATAGTAGGTACTCCTAGATCTCCAAGTTTCTTTGGTATTCCACCCTTAAAAGTATAATTAGCAAGCATGGTGGAAATTTCAGCTTCCGGTATCTTTCTTTTATTAGTAACAATTTCTTTCATGTACTTGGCATAATGATTCATTTTGAGCATATCAGTTAATCGCATACGCAAAAAGACAGGTCTAATCATTTCAGCAAAGCGCTCAAAATCCTCATCATCCTTTTTCTTGGATGGTTTGGGAGGAAAAGGCATGGGTTTCTGAACCCATGGTTCTCTTTCTTTACCGTGCTTCCTAGAAACAAAGTCTCTCTTATCATAACGTTGATTCTTTGATTGTGGGTTATCAAGATCAATAGCAGGTTCAGTTTCTACATCATTGTCATTGCTAGGTTGAGCATCAACATGAACATCATCATTAACATTTTCACTGGGTTCATGTTCATCACCAGATTGTATTTCAGCATCAGAGATAGAAATATCATTTGGATTCTCAGGTGTGTCTACAACAGGTTCACTAGAAGCATGCAAAGTCCTATCATTTTTCTTTTTCTTCTTTTTAGAAGGATTAGGTGCATCAATATTATTTCTCTGAGAATCCTGCTCAATTATCTTAGGATGGCCTTCAGGATACAAAGGTTCCTGAGTCATTTTACCAGTTCTAGTAGCCACTCTAACAGCAAAATCATTATTCTTACTGTTCAATTCATTGAGCAAATCATTCTGAGCTTTAAGTACTTGTTCTACTTGAGTGGTAACCATAGAAGCATGTTTACTAATGAGTTTAAGTTCACCTTTAACTCTAGACATATAATCACCCAAGTGTTCAATCATATAAGCATTGTATTTCAATTTTCTACCAACATAAGCATTGAAGTTTTCTTGTTTAACCATAAAATTATCAAACTCATCAAAATATTGGCTAGCAAACTTAGTAGGCAGGATTTCAGCTTTATCATATCTATAGAGAGAATTTACCTTTACTACCTGTGTCGGGTTATCAAGACCATGTATTTCTTCAATAGGAGGTAAATTCTTAACATCTTCAGCTTTAATACCTTTTTCTTTCATAGATTTCTTTGCCTCTTGCATATCTTCAGGACTGAGAAATAGAACACCCCTCTTCTTCGGAGTTGGTTTAGGAATAGGCTCAGGAGTTGGCTCAGGAAGTGTCCAATTATTTTCATTAGTCAACATATTATTCAATAGAATTTCAGCTTCATCCGGTGTTCTTTCACTGAAAACAGAACCAGCACAACTATCCAGGTGGTCTCTGGAAGCATCGGTTAGTCCATTATAAAAGATATCAAGTATTTCATTTTCTTAAGAGGATGATCAGGCAAAGCATTAAGTAATTGGAGAAGCCTCTCCCAAGCTTGTGGGAGACTCTCTTCTTCAATTTGCACAAAATTATATATATCCCTTAAGGCAGCTTGTTTCTTATGAGCAGGGAAATATTTAGCAGAGAAGTAATAAATCATATCCTGGGGACTACGCACGCAACCAGGATCAAGAGAATTAAACCATATCTTAGCATCACCCTTTAATGAGAGCGGAAATATTTTAAGGATATAATAGTAGCGAGTTTTCTCATCATTAGTTAACAGGGTGGCTATATCATTTAATTTAGTAAGATGTGCCACAACAGTTTCAGATTCATAGCCATGAAAAGGATCAGATTCAACCAAGGTAATTATATCAGGATCAATAGAGAATTCATAATCCTTATCAGTAACAAAGATAGGTGAGGTAGCATAAGCAGGATCATATTTCATTCTAGCATTCAAAGTTTTTTTGTTTCAGCTTAGCTAATAATTTCTTAAGATCACTTCTATCATTGCAAGCAAGAAAGTCTCTTTTAGTTTCTTCATCCATAACATAGCCCTCAGGAACAACAGGCAATTCATATTTATTGGGAGAGCCTTCATCATCACTTTCATCAATGTTACCAGTTTCAATAATTTCATTCTCTCTAGCCCTAGCAAGTTGTTCATCAAGAAATTCACCAAGTAGCACAGTAGTATCAAGCATAGAAGTAGTTTCATCATAAGTATCATGCATAGCGTATGGCATCATCAATAACATGCGACATATCGTAATTAATAGCAGAAACAGGTTTAGGTGTCGCAAGCTTACTCAAAACAGAAGGTGAATCAAGTGCAGAGCTAGATGGCAGTTCCTTACCTCCCCTCGTAGTTGAGGACTAAAATTTTGTTTTCTCGTCTTTCAAGTTCCTCATAGTGACCAGCAGATATAAATCCCAAGTGACTCAAAGAATAGAGCTATGCTCCCCGGCAACGGCGCCAGAAAATAGTCTTGATAACCCACAAGCACTACAAAAAAAATACACTTTCGTGATGATATGTGTTTGTTACAGTAGGTCGCGTTTTTTTGTCATGCATGTACATCCATGACAAATTTATGACAGAATCAAGATAGTCATATCTGTGCTGTCGTAGAAGTGTTCCATGACATTACCAAAATTATCATCACGGAAGTGTCCACTTCCATGATGATAAATCGCGCATCACAGATGTGCTTTCGTCAAGGGCGACCGACACTTGGCATCCACCGTACCGGAACGCCGTTAAGCTATCGGGTCGGGTTTTGGATCCGATAACCCGTTAACAGCCCTGACCAATGGGGATTTTCCACGTGTAAAATCATCATTGGCTGGAGGAAACATGTGTCGGCTCACTGTTGGGACAGATGTCATCCGTTCATTGGACCGAAGTTGCCTATGATACGGCGACACGTGGCACGGCCCAACAGAGGCCCATTCCTGTGAAAAGGCCGGTCCGTTTGACTTGGTAAAAAGGTGGCGGCCCGGCACACGGAAAGCCTATTAACGGCATGTTTGCATATAGCCCATTTACAGTCCGCTAACCCGGGGCCCGTTACGCCCTATCCGAATTAGGCCCAGTAGCGTCATCCGGGCAGTCCCATATGATTCAGCCCATTTTAACTTCCGGCCCATGTGTGGCCCATGACTTCTTTCAGCCCATGTGAGGACCTTTGTAACTCTTGGCCCATTAACGGCCCATGGTGAAACTGGCCCGTAATGAACAGTGTATCACTTTATACCCATTAACGGCCCGTTATTCCATTGGGCTGTTTCCAGCCCAAGTTATCTTTCGGCCTTCTCAGGGCCCATTGATTCTTGGGCTCATTTGCAGCAATCGGTTACATACGGCCCGTTACTGTCATTTTCTGCTTGTGGGCCAAATTCAGCCCGTCGTTACAGTCGGCCCGTTTGCGGACCGTTAATACGTTGGGCCGTTTTCATGTCAAAAAACACCCGTTGGGCTGTTTTCATAGAGTTATCAAATACGACCTATTAATGGCCCGTTATGGTCCACGAATAGTACGGCCCATGATTGGCGAAATTGATATGCCCCGTAGAAGGCCCATGGATCCTACGGCCCGTATGAGGCCCATGGATAGTACGGCCCGTAGAAGGCCCATGCATGGATCGTACGGCCCATAGAAGGCCCATGGACCCTACGGCCCGTAGGCCCATGGATTGTAAGGCCCGTATAGAAGGTCGATGGATCCTACGGCCTGTATAGAAGGCCAATGGATCCTACGGCCGGACGAAGGTCCATGGATCATACGGCCTGCAGGAGGCCCATGGTTACAACAGTCCGTGTGTTGCCATGATTATTTTGGCCTAGTTACCAAAAATAGGCTATTGTGGCCACTAGAAAAACACAGAAAAAGAACTGCAATGACTACAAGCAAACAACTAAACAAGACAATAAGGAAATAAATAAGCAATCAATTAACGCTAGCCTATTACCGCTATTACAGATATTACATCCAATTGGCATCAAAGTTCGCCACCAGTGAAAATATAGGGAACAAAGCAGCATATTACATACATCGCCATCAAAATTGGCCACCAAAGGCAAATAAACGCTGGCAGCAAAACAAGAGCATAATCAAAACAACTTCGTAAGAGCTCAAGAAACGTTATCCCGGTATCCACCATGCCGGCAATAAGCTTAGCAAGCTGATTAGCTTTGTCCTGCTTTGGCGCTAAAATCCTCCAACGCTTGTCATTGCACCGAAAGTATGCATCCGAATGCTCCATGGACTTCCGCAGTCCTTCCTTCTTGTCGCAAAGACACCGATCGATGTCTTTCAGCTTGTAGTTGAGACTCAAGAAACCAAACTGATTCGATAAAGGAGTTTGAATAGCTTGTGCAAGTGGTAGTGGCTAGTAACTCGAACACTAAACCAAGACGGACTTTGAGGTTGTCTCATTGTCTTCAAGATAGTCTTCCTTAGCTGTTTTATCAGCTTTGTTGGAGACCAACAAGGATGTGTCACTATCCTGAACCTTATCTGCATTACTTCCTTTACCATTGCTTAATAAGGCACTCTTCCCCAATATTCATCACAGATTCTAAAAGAAGAAACAAGCGCACACATAACAAGTTTAGCATGTACTAGTATATGAAACTCATTTCGTGAACCAGTTCATTAGTAAGGTGGAAAAGATTAAACTACCAAGTCTTCTATTGCCAAGTACTAGTACATAATAAAAGCATCAAACAAACATATATCTATGTCCTATGGTCACTGCATTGTCTTGCCAAATCAAAATAGAGACACGGTTCAAATCATATCATGCTCAAGACAAAGCAGCGGTGAAAGAATACAAAGCGTGGGAAACTACACGCACAACAAGATTTCAGATGGGTACCACGGGTCTACATGTACAACAACACTATTGGCTCTGTTGTGATGCTAGTAATGTGCATGATATGAGAAGTCAACTATATAGACAATTGAAATTGAAATCAACAGAGCTATTGATAAGAGCAAGACTATTAAAGAAACATGCGTGAACATACCTGTTGTGCCATTGGAGTTTCTATTGGATCCTTCAATTTAAAAATAAGTTTGTATGAGTAAATACAGTGATACAAGAGCAAAGCAATCATAGTTAAAAAGGTGCGCCTAAGCGAAGCTTAAGCGCGCTTAGGCTCTAGGCGTTGGCAAAACGCATTATGCATAACTACACATAATCAGTGCATAATCACAAGCATGCGCTTTGGTCAAGAAGCGCAAGGCGGTGGCAAAACGCACAATTAACCCCTAGCGCTTTTTGAACTATGATAGCAATGGAATCTTAAATTAGAACAGTTGTTCTTCGGTTTAGGCACTTGTTCTACATGAACAGAGTACAAGAAGACGCAAGAATAAAATACTTAAAATAGAAAATGAGCTCATAGACCTTACCACATTCTTGGTTCGGGACCAAGAACAAAGCGTTCCCTATCATTGCCCAATAAATGTGTCTCAGAGAACGTAAGGGAATTTGATGAGTTTCTTTGCGGTGAAGTATATTTTCTTCAGTAATTCGATCGCCACCAAGCATTCTTGAAGATAGCAGAGGTATTAGCACAGGTTACCTCATCCTGAGTTTCCAAATCGGTCCTTCTCTATAGAGAAAATGGGAAAATTTGCTGTATTATAACCATCATGGAGGTAGGATGTATGGGACGGCAGCAAAGTAATTGACATGAATAACATTACTTACACATAACTCCCGGACAAACACCTGCAATCGGCATTTTCCTTCATCTTCATATAATATTTCCAAGATGGGAAGATACGCATACGATTTAACAACATCAAATGCGATAGATGCTAAACTATGACTAGCTGGTTGTGCTTCCTCCACGTGAATAGGCGTATTAACCGGTGGAGTTGGGGTTCGCCATGATAGTACTGCCCTTTGGGCACCGGAGCTGCCTTACTAACTGCTCTTGTTTGGGAGCTCTGTGGTGGAGATGGTGCTGTGTCAACAGGAACTGGGTTACTATCGGCCGGGGTTGGGGTTAGATTGGGTGAAGCTGGTTCTCTCCATCGCAGTAAGGGTACAATCTGCGAGAGTTTGGGTTATGTGTGGTAGGGCTGGTTCTTGTGCATGTACAACCGGGTGCTATCTCCACCAAGAGGTAGCACTGCTTTTATTTGAAGACCGTGTTTTTATTCCGCTAGATATCGGCATCACCGCCCAATTCAAATGGCTGATAAACAGGAAACATAGTTGAATGTACAGACATTGTATGAGAGATGATGCAATAGATAGTGTGGAAAAAGAGGACATGAAATAGTTGACATGTATATTGTTTAACTAAAACGGATAGCATGACATAATTTCACATATATGATGTCTATCTAAACTGGATAGCATAGCATAACATAATTCAAAGATATGATGAATAACTAAACAAGATCGCATGACATAATTCACCTACATGTTATCTAAGTAATCAGGATCGTATCATTTAATTCACATATGTGATTTATATGCTAAATAGAGGGCATTTGATATGATGTCTAAACTAAGAACATGGTGTTGAATATTGTGTATATGATGTCTAAACTATGAAATGCAAGACACCATATGCATGATATGAGCAGTATAACCATGCCAAGTTAGAGCATACACCTCAGTGGGGGAATAGGACTGGTCATCTCTCTCTGAATCCATCTCTGAGGGGCTATCGGGACCCAACAAGAGATCTGCTTCGACAGGTAGCACTGTCTGCTTTGAAGGCCTTGTTTTCACTCCATATTTTTCCATCTCTCACCCAAATGGCTGATTCACAGGAAGAGTAGTTTAATGTACAAACACTGTCAACAAATGGAAATGTAATGAAGAAAAGGATGGGCAAGATATCATTCAAATATATGATGCCAGGTTAAACAGGATGGCATTGCACATTTCACATATATTATGGTTGGCTAAAAGACATGAGACTGCATAATTCCCATATATGATATTGAAACTAAACAGGTGGCATTACAGAACATGTCTAAACTAAGCATATGACATATATGATGTCAAAAGTAGGCACTACAAGGCAACATATGCATGATATGACTAATATCATCATGCCAAGGTAGAGCAAACACCTTGGGGGTAAATAGGCGTGGTCAGCAGCGTCTGAATCCGCCTCAAAACAAATATCTTCCTCTGGATTACAGTCTGGAGAGGGCTGGGGAGGGTTTGCCATTGAACCCACCATGGAGTGATGTCTGCATGACATTGTATTGCCGCGCAAAACTCTTCTCTTTTTCTCTACATGTTCAACATGACTGTGTACAATATCCACATGCATACGAAAAAAATATGGTGAGATTATGTAAGGAGAGCATGCAGAAATTTAGAGTGATGGTAACAAACAAAGGATCGACGTTTTCCGTTGAACCAAAATAGCCCTAATGGATCGACGTGAATGTATAGTAATAAGTGATGCAACAAGTGTACAACCCTTTTCCGTAGCCGTGTCGACCTCAAAGATCATTGGGTTGGTCGTTTGAAGCGCTTGAGGCAGAAGTGGCTGTCGGAGGTGTGGAGGAAGATCGAGGAATCAGAGACGGCATCTAGGGCACTGCTGTTGTGATGGATCATTCGTCGTTGGAGCAGCTCCGTGAGCCAGAAGACGCCAAGGCTGAAGCAGACAAGAAAGAAATCGTCAATCTCAAGTGGGATTCTAATAGCATCTCCAATAGATGATGTAAAATGGATGTAAAATTAACATCACCAAAACCACCGACTACAACAGATGAGGTAAAAACTGTTGACTCTGAAATTAACTTTCAAACTGAAATTTCTCAGGAATCTGAATGCTACTTATCGAAACTGAATGCAATGGTAGCAGAGAGGCACTTGACATGTAGTTTAGGGAGGGCTGCAGTTCATCTTCAACCTGCACCCCTCGAGCCGCCACCACCATCGGCCGAACCGCTGCCCAGCCGCCTCGCCACCCTCAAACAACTCGCCACCGCCGCCTGCCAGCCCTCTAGGCCCCCGCCCCCACCCTGAACCCTAAGATAGATAGTGGGGTACCTCTCCGTGAGCCCCGTCCCCTCTGCGGGTGGTTCTTCCTTAACTCCGCGAGGCCCCAACCCCTGAAAATCGATCGACCCAAAAGTCGATTCACCGATCAAGTGTGGCTTAATCGGAGCAGAGCAGCAAAGACGAAGCGAGGGGAGAGCAGCAGCAGCAGCTGGGCGAAGCGAAGCGATCGAAGCGAGAGCCGAGCAGCAGCAGCAGATCCGGCTGGTATGGACGCCACCGCCAAGGGGCCTCGCACTAGGGAGAGCCACCGTGGAGATGTCGCCCATGCGCGCCGCTTCAAGATAGCCGCCCATGGGGTGCGGGATGGAGCACCGTCGGCGCCGGGAGGTCGAGTTAACAAGAAGGTGCGATGCGATGAGTGTACAACCTCTTTGGTTGCGCCGAGTAGGCCTCGGCTTCGTCCAGGAGTCGGTGAGGATGCTGCAGTTCTGGTGGAGCAGGTTAAGGCGGCGCTTTGGGGATGGAGCAGCCGCGATAGACGAGGCGATCATCGGAGTAGCTCCTTGGAGGTGGAGGACGGGGCGGCTGAACCGGCGGGACGGCGAGATGGACGACGGATCCTCATCCGGGGAGGTGGACGAGGGACGTCGAGCTGTTGCGGTGGACGACGTCGTCGGGGAAGAGGCTCTGGCTGGGCAGCGGTGACGTGGCGAACGGAGGAGGGTGGGGTTTCGTGGCTGGAGCGGAGAGGTTATGGCGGCCCGGGATTTCGAATGGCGAAAAGGGGTCGATGGGAGGGGGTGAAGCATGACTTAGGGACGCGCTTGTCCAAAATGTAGGGTGTGTTACAAAAGTACCCCCCACCGATTTGAACTAGCGGCCCTTTCGGCTCAAGGTTAGAAGGGGGATTTCGCGTGTCAGGATTTGGCAGTTGGAGGGAGTTTTCGCGCGCGTTGTAATTTCGGGATAGCAAGGCGCGGATTGTGAAGGCGCCAGTTTTGGGAGCACGATATCTGAATTTTTGGGATATAACAAGACGGTGTTGAATTTTAGGGACAATCCTAACGTAGTAATATTGTACTTGTACGCACCAAATCAATTCGCACTTCCTCAACAAAAAAGAAAACAAAAAAAACTATTCACACCACACAAAGAGAGAGTCTTGCCCGCTTTACTATACAAATGTTATTCAAAGCTACTCCTCCTTCCATCTATATAGGGCCTAATGCGTTTTTCGATGCTAGTTTTGACCAAATATTAGAGCAATGATATATGACATGCAACTTACACAAAGCACACCGTTAACTTCGTCTGTGAAAGGTTCTTTCAATGATATAATTTTCACATTGTGCATGTCATGTACTATTAATCTTGTCAATAGTCAAAGGCGGTCTTAAAAATCTCATTTTGCCCTATATAGATGGAAGGAGGGAGTATGAATCCATGTTATGTCCGATTAAATTTTTTCGCTTGCTGTATAATGCATGTAACCTACTCATACCAACATTTTAGTGCAGTCCAAATGTCTATACTACCGCTGCAATTCGAACTAAATTTGAATTCATTTCTTTATTTCAATAAGAATCTACAATCATGATTGTTGCCAACTTCAACCATCATAGTTTCCTTGCTATCCACCAGATATAAATCGGACGGCCTATAATGAGGATGGCAGGCACACCATCATCAACAACTCCGTTTTTTTATAAGAGTAGAGATAAAATATATTAAATGTAGTATAACATGTTCATAAACACACCATGTGTATCGCCATTATATATATTCACACATGCGTCGATTTAAAACACTATGATAAATTCTTCAAATATCTGAATTCGCTTTTATAATGAAGTATATATGATCTCTATTCGCCTTTTACACCCACACAACCCTCTTATCTTTGTAGCTAGCGCTAACTTTCTCTTGTGCATGCACACGCCCGCATCCCTCTCACCCTCCCTCAACATTCTCTAGCTCCATCGCAAATTGCCTTTTTCACTTTAGGTCGCTCACCCACAAGTGTGTGTAGGCCCCCAGCTTCCTTCTTTACGCACACATCGATCGATATGCCTCTCTAGCCAGTGTGCCTAGCACAAACACAAGCTTCCCTCTTCTCTTGTCATCCTCCATGCCTCACTCCCACCACTCTTTTCATCGTTCTCAGACTCGACACTCCTCCCCGCCGATATAGTATGCCTCTCGCACCACCTCTTACATGCATCCCTCTCTCTCTCTATCCTTCTCCTCGTGCCTCATTTGCTTCTAACACACACATGCATGTATACCGATCGATCTCCCAACATATACCTAGATCGACTTTAACTACCCCCCATCGATCGACGCACCTCACAAGTTATGTCTCTCCTTTCTCTAACAAAGGGTGATTGATCTTCCTATGTAGTTATGTCTGCTTACCACAGCCACATTGTCCCCCTCATCATTCGTGCATGCCTCCCGACCCGCCTCTCACATGCACGTGCACGCACAACAAGCAGCCATCTCCTCTCTTATTGATATTGCGGCGTGCCCTCCGCTTGTCTAGCAAGCCTATCCCACCATTTGTTAGAAGCAACTCCACTACCACCCCTCCAACACTCTAGCTTTGTCTCTCTCCCAACCTTATTCCTCTCCTGCACATATGCATGGATGCCGATCGATCTCCCTTAATACATGAGGCAGATCGATCTCCTTAATACATGAGGTAGGCCTCTCTCCTCCTCCACACATATACCAGCCATTATACCTCTATAGTTAATTGGGCCTCCCTCTTCCCCCACCACACGCCGATAGTCGAGCGCTGCAGGTAGGTATCCATGCCACAGAGACAAACTGCACATGTCCCCTCTCAAGTTAAAGTAGGCGAGCCACTCTATATCTTTGACGTGGGCACACACAAATTCGATGGCACTCTTTATCGATCGCGCGCGCACACACACACGTCATCCCTCTTTTCGATTCTATGGACACCTCAAGCCGATGATACCTCCACTCTCTTCTCGTGGATCGCCCCCTCTATATATATGTTATATCCAGGACTCTATTTCACACACATTGCATATGTTACATTTTTGATTGACCCCCCCCCCAAAAAACTCTCAAGAACCCACACACAATATCTCTCTAGGTTTGTATCTCTCTCACACAACCCCACGTAGGTGGTGTACGTATACAAGAAGAGAATAGGTGCACATACTCACGCTTCGTGCCCAGCCACACCCGCGCGGGTACACGATGGAGCTCATTTCTTTATGAAATGGCAGCCCACGTGCTAATTTGAACGCTTGTAGTGGTTGTTTACCTAGGGAGGTGGTGTACCACGCCTGGATG
Source organism: Aegilops longissima (assembly GCA_021605205.1). Lineage (NCBI taxonomy): Eukaryota > Viridiplantae > Streptophyta > Magnoliopsida > Poales > Poaceae > Aegilops > Aegilops longissima. The sequence goes on along the minus strand of CM038682.1, from coordinate 504,689,729 downwards.
AAACAAAGTTCGACTTGACGCGTTGCCGCGTTATTTTTAAATAAAGTTATAGCGCCAATGGCACGCATACGTAATATAAAACAATTTTATGGAGAAAAGGTAGTCCGCTCACTATATACAATGGAGCCTTGCATGCCTGGTTTGTCGCTCTTCAGAGTATCTCACACAAGGCAGCGGTGGCTTCTCTCTCTCACCGTTGGTCACTGATCCGGCCGCATCCCGTCCGCCGGGGGAAATGGAGGCGGTGGCCTCTCTCTCACCGTTGGTCACCGATCCGCCGCATCCCGTCCGCTGGGGAAAGGGAGGAAGTGCATCGCTTCTCCTTCGACGCGCCGAGGCAGCACGTCCCGATCTGCGGTACACGCCGCTTCTCTCGACTAAGCTCCGCGCGGCAGGGCCTCGCCACCTGCTCGCAGATTCCGCCTACCGCTGCTCACCTAGTTACATCCCGACAAACTCTGTATCCCTCCGCATTGCTCCACCGCCTGCTTTCCCACGCCGCCGCATGTGGATCTTCCATAGTTCTTTTCCCAAAGCGTAGCTCGTCCAAATATACTTTCCATATTGCATTCTCGCCCTCACACCGCTTTAGACAAACACAACCGTGTTGTTATCTTCCCTTAGGGCAAGGAATATGCTTCTTTTTTGTCGTCGCATGTGTCATCAACTGTTATTGGCCAGTAATTGTTTCCTTTCTACCTCTTTTTTGCAAACAGGGCTATCCATTTCACCTCATTGCTATCGCGACCTTTTTGTGAACTGCACAAATCACTTTTTTATTAAGAGTGTTTTGTGCAGTTGTACTAAAATGTCACACGGGCAACGTCTCTACATTTCAGTGCGACTGCACAAAGGGAGATTGGTTTTGCTCTATCCTCCTCATCCAACTCCGAGCCTAATCTTCTCCAACTAGTTAGTCTTAAGAGAGACTGCAAAGATGACCGGCTTCTATTTGTGTGTTTATTGTTTCATCAACAGTCCTCTATTATCGTAATCACACTTAATATCTTTGGAACAGGGACGCTCAGCTCTATTTTAGTGGAACTGCACAAAATGATCGAATGTTGCATGCTCCATAGCTACTTTTTTCCCAACATGCCTTGTTGATTTAGACAGAGCTGGGGGACGTTGCTGCCAATGAAAGCATGGATCAATTTTAATTTAACACCTTCTTACAACTTTGTCTTCAGTTGTGATGTAATTATTAGCTTTGATCTGCTAATAATTGACATGAATTAGCAAGGAAGTTAGTTTTTTATTGTTTCCGAAAGAGCATCGATGGCAAGACACGCGAAACAAAAGCTGAAAGCTCACACCATTGTACAATTTCATGTCGCTGGAAAATTATTTGTACAGTACGTCAATTATGTAAACAAATGGTGGAAGCTTGATAGCATTGCCAGAAGCCTCTTCATCATCCGGGTCCATGTGCCATGCACAAAATTATACTCCTTCGTTCCTAAATATTTGTCTTTTTACAAATTTCAAATGGGCATATTTTGGAGTGTAGATTCACTCATTTTGCTTCGTATGTGTACTCCCTTCGTTCCTAAATATTCTATTCGTCTTTCTAGATATTTCAACAAGTGACTACATACAGAGCAAAATGAGTGAATCTACACTCTAAAATATGTATATATACATCTGTATGTGCCAGCCCATTTGAAATCTCTAAAAAGACAAATATTTGAGTAGTCACTGTTGAAATTCTAGAAAGACAAATATACTCCGAGTATATTTAAGAACCGAGGGGTAGTGCACAACCGCATGGAAGACTCAGCCCGTCGTTGCGCCACATTAATAGTGAGTAATGAGCAGTCAAATCATAAGCCCCACCTTTACCACTGTAAGTTGCTCTGAAGAAGCAACCATCAATACACTCTTCTTTGAATCCGCTCATACTACTCCATCCGTCACTGTTTATACAACGCGCTAAAGAAAAAAGAAAAAAAAGTCTGTGGGACCAAGGCGACTAGCGACCGGCCCGAAAAATAGTATTGGTAGTTATAGCACGGCGTACACACATGCATGCAGTGCTTCCACCCCGGGTACACACATGCATGCACTTACTCCACTCCATAGTAGTACAGTACATGGAGAGAAAATTGTGGACTTGATTGCGGTTACCACGCCCTAATTAATTGAGCATTAAACCAAACGCGCCTAAAGTCTCTCTGGTGGTGGAAATGCGTTGAGAGAAATGCATCATAATGAAGCGCTACCAGAACTGTGACGGAGGGAGGAGTAGTATGAAGGTGCAAAACCAAGTACGCATATGGCCAGTCGGTCAATGCACCTCCTCTTGGCATATCACTGGCATGTGGGACAGGAGTGTGAGGAAACCGATCTCAATTGACAGCAAAGAGCCAACCCGCCGTTCCTTGAGAGAGACGAAGAGCGAGAACACACAGACGGGCTCGCACGGAGGCCAAGATATATTCAAGCATGGTTGGTTGGTCGATATCATTATTTACATGTTGGGCTGCCGTTTTCTGCCCTTCTCCGGAATAAACGTGTACTTTATCAGAGATAAAAAAAATAAGAGTACCGACGCTCCACCATGCGATTCTAGTAGTAGTACTACTCGTACTATCGCTTGGCTCTTCGCCTCTTCGTGAAGTCGAACAATGATGGTACTCCGCATGTTGGGTACTGCAGTGTATGCCTCGATAACTGACACCGAATGGATGATGCATGTCCGCCAAGGGTAGGTTGCATTAGTCAAAAGCGTGCGAGCTTCACCTTGTCCCGCAAGCTTCTCCTTGTTCTCATGAGTTGACGGACACACCAAAAGTAGTCCAAGTCCATACTCCCTCCTTTCCAACTAATATGGCTTAATATTTTTTGTGGGTAAATGAGAGAGCTTTATTCATATATAAGCATTCTTAGGACGATCAGCCAAGAAACTGGTCACTAGGAAGCGAGGTACCCCGCAAAAAAAGAAGGAGGAAGCGAGGTGTTTCATCAAGCCAGCTCTCGGCCACATTCAAAGTGCAACAAGCACGGTTCTGTTGGAAATATGCCCTAGAGGCAATAATAAAATGGTTATTATTATATTTCCTTGTTCATGATAATTGTCTATTGTTCATGCTATAATTGTATTAACTGGAAACCGTAATACATGTGTGAATACATAGACCACAACATGTCCCTAGTGAGCCTCTAGTTGAGTAGCTAGTTGATCAATAGATGGACATGGTTTCCTGACCATGGACATTGGATGTCATTGATAGCGGGATCACATCATTAGGAGAATGATGTGATGGACAAGACCCAATCCTAAGCATAGCACAAAGATCGTGTAGTTCGTTTGCTAAAGCTTTTCTAATGCCAAGTATCATTTCCTTAGACCATGAGATTGTGCAACTCCCGGATACCATAGGAATGCTTTGGGTGTACCAAACGTCACAATGTAACTGGGTGGCTATAAAGGTGCACTACGGGTATATCCAAAAGTGTCTGTTGGGTTGGCACGAATCGAGACTGGGATTTGTCACTTCGTGTGACGGAGAGGTATCTCTGGGCCCACTCGGTAATGCATCATCATAATGAGCTCAATGTGACTAAGTAGTTAGTCACGGGATCATGCATTACGGAACGAGTAAAGTGACTTGCCGGTAACGAGATTGAACGAGGTATTGGGATACCGACGATCGAATCTCGGGCAAGTAACGTACTGATTGACAAAGGGAATTGTATACGGGATTGATTGAATCCTCAACATCGTGGTTCATCCGATGAGATCATAGAGGAGCATGTGGAAGCCAACATGGGTATCCAGATCCCGCTGTTGGTTATTGACCGGAGAGTCGTCTCGGTCATGTCTGCGTGTCTCCTGAACCCGTAGGGTCTACTAGGGTTGTAGAGATATTAGTATGCGGTAAGCGAAAGTTGTTCGAGTCCCGATGAGATCCTCGGACGCCACGAGGAGTTCCGAATGGTCCAAGGTAAAGATTTGTATATAGGAAGTCCATTCACGCCACCGGAAAGTTTCGGGGTCACGGTATTGTACCAGACCACCGAAGGGTCCTGGGTCCACCGGTGGGGCCACCTATCCCGGAGGGCCCCATGGGCTGAAGTGGGAAGGGAACCAGCCCCTGGTGGGATGGTGCACCCCCCATGGGCCTCCCCCTGCGCCTAGGGTTGGAAACCCTTGGGGTGGGGGCGCCCCACCTGACTGGGGGGGCAAGTCCCCCCTTGCCGCCGCCCCCCTTTGAGATTGGATCTCTAGGGGGCAGCGCCCCCCAGGGCCCCTATATATAGAGGGGGGGGGAGGGCTGCGCACCAAGCCCCTGGCGCCTCTCTCTCCCCCCGCAACACCTCTCTCTCTCTCGCTGAGCTTGGCGAAGCCCTGCCGAGATCCCCGCTGCTTCCATCACCACACCGTCGTGCTGCTGGATCTCCATCAACCTCTCCTTTCTCCTTGCTGGATCAAGAAGGAGGAGACGTCTTCCCCAACCATACGTGTGTTAAACGCGGAGGTGTCGTCCGTTCGGCGCTAGGATCATTGGTGATTTGGATCACGACGAGTACGACTCCATCAACCCCGTTCTCTTGAACGCTTCCGCTCGCGATCTACAAGGGTATGTAGATGCACTCCCCTCTCTTGTTGCTAGAATGTCCATAGATTGATCTTGGTGATGCGTAGAAAATTTTGAATTTCTGCTACGTTCCCCAACAGGTTCGCACGATGAGCTAGGTCTATTGCGTAGATTCTATGCACGAGTAGAACACAAGTAGTTGTGGGCGTTGGTTTGTTCAATTTGCTTACCGTTACTAGTCTTATCTTACTTCGGCGGTATTTTGGGATGAAGCGGCCCGGACCGACCTTACACGTACACTTACGTGAGACAGGTTCCACCGACTGACATACACTAGTTGCATAAGGTGGCTAGCGGGTGTCTGCCTCTCCCACTTTAGTCGGATCGGATTTGATGAAAAGGGTCCTTATGAAGGGTAAATAGCAATTGGCATATCACCGTTGTGGCTTTTGCGTAGGTAAGAAACATTCTTGCAAGAAACCCATAGCAGCCACGTAAAACATGCAACAACAATTAGAGGACGTCTAACTTGTTTTTGCAGGGTATGCTATGTGATGTGATATGGCCAAAAGAATGTGATGAATGATATGTGATGTATGAGATTGATCATGTTCTTGTAATAGGAATCACGACTTGCATGTTGATGAGTATGACAACCGGCAGGAGCCATAGGAGTTGTCTTAATTTATTGTATGACCTGCATGTCAATGAAAAATGCCATGTAATTACTTTAATTTATTGCTAACTGTTAGCCATAGTAGTAGAAGTAATAGTTGGCGAGACAACTTCATGAAGACACGATGATGGAGATCATGGTGTCATGCCGTGACGAAGGTGATCATGCCGCCTCAAGATGGAGATCAAAGGCGCAAGATGATATTGGCCATATCATGTCACTTTATGATTTGCATGTGATGTTTGTTATGTTTACATCTTATTTGCTTAGAACGACGGTAGCATAAATAAGATGATCCCTCGCTAAAACTTCAAGAAAGTGTTCCCCCTAACTGTGCACTGTTGCGAAGGTTCATTGTTTCGAAGCACCACGTGATGATCGGGTGTGATAGATTCTAACGTTCTCATACAACGGGTGTAAGCCAGATTTACACATGCGAAACACTTAGGTTGACTTGACGAGCCTAGCATGTACAGACATGGCCTCGGAACACAAGAGACTGAAAGGTCGAACATGAGTCATATAGTAGATACGATCAACATGGAGATGTTCACCGTTGATGACTAGTCCGTCTCACGTGATGATCGGACACGGTCTAGTCGATTCGGATCATGTATCACTTAGATGACTAGAGGGATTTCTATCTAAGTGGGAGTTCATTAAATAATCAGATGAACTTAATTATCATGAACATAGTCAAAAGGTCTTTGCAAATCATGTCGTAGCTTACGCTTTAGTTCTACTGTTTTAGATATGTTCCTAGAGAAAATTTAGTTGAAAGTTGATAGTAGCAATTATGCGGACTAGGTCCGTAAACTGAGGATTGTCCTCGTTGCTACGCAGAAGGCTTATGTCCTTAATGCACCGCTCGGTGTGCTGAACCTCGAACATCGTCTGTGGATGTTGCGAACATCTGACATACACGTTTTGATGACTACGTGATAGTTCAGAAATGTTAAAACAGTTTAGAATTGAGGCGCCGAAGACGTTTTGAAACATCGCGGAACATATGAGATGTTCAAAGGGCTGAAATTGGGATTTCAGGCTCGTGCCCACGTCAAGAGGTATGAGACCTCTGATGAGTTTCTTAAGCCTGCAAACTAAGGGAGAAAAGCTCAATCATTGAGCATGTGCTCAGATTGTCTGAGTACTACAATCACTTGAATCGAGTGGGAGTTAATCTTCTAGATGAGATAGTGATGGTTCTCCATAGTCACTGCCACCAAGCTATTAGAGCTTCGTGATGAACTATAACATATCAGGGATATACATGATGATCCTTGAGCAGTTCGCGATGTTTGACACCGCGAAAGTAGAAATCAAATAGGAGCATTAATTGTTGATGGTTGGTAAAACCACTAGTTTCAAGAAGGGCAAGGGCAAGAAGGGATACTTCATGAAACGGCAAATCTGTTGCTGCTCTAGTGAAGAAACCCAAGGTTGAACCCAAACCCAAGACTGAGTGCTTTTGAAATAAGGGGAACGGTCACTGAAGCGGAACTACCCTAGATACTTGGTAGATGAGAAGGCTGGCAAGGTCGACATAAGTATATATTGGATGTACATTATATCAGTGTGTACTTTACTAGTACTTCTAGTAGCACCATGGTATTATATACCGGTTCGGTTGCTAAGTGTTAGTAACTCGAAATAAAAAGCTATGGAATAAATGGAGACTAGCTAAAGGTGAGATGACGATATATGTTGGAAGTGTTTCCAAGGTTGATGTGATCAAGCATCGCATGCTCCCTCTACCATCGAGATTGGTGTTAAACCTAAATAATAATTATTTGGTGTTTGCGTTGAGCATAGACATGATTGGATTATGTTTATCGCAATATGGTTATTCATTTAAGGAGAATAATGGTTACTCTGTTTATTTGAATAATACCTTCAATGGTCTTGCACCTAAAATGAGTGGTTTATTGAATCTCGATCGTAGTGATACACATGTTCATGCCAAAAGATATAAAATAGTAATGATAGTACCACATACTTGTGGCAATCGCCATTTGAGTCATATTGGTATAAAACGCATGAAGAAGCTCCATGTTGATGGATCTTTGACTCACTCATTTTGAAAAGATTGAGACATGCTAACCATGTCTATTGGTAGATATGCATGAAGAAACTCCATACAGATGGATCGCTTGGACTCACTTGATTTTGAATCACTTGAGACATGCAAATCATACCACATGGGCAAGATGACTGAAAGGCCTCGTTTTCAGTAAAATGGAACAAGAAAGCAACTTGTTGGAAGTAATACATTTTGATGTGTGCATTCCAATGAGTGTTGAGGCACGCAGTGGATATCGTTATGTTATTACTTCACAAATGATTTGAGTAGATGTTGAGTATATTTACTTGATGAAACACAAGTCTGAATTATTGAAAGGTTTAAATAATTTCAGAGCGAAGTTGAAGATCGTCGTGACAAGAGGATAAAATGTCTATGATATGATCATAGAGATGAATATCTGAGTTACGAGTTTGGCACACAATTAAGACATTGTGGAAATTGTTTCACAACTAATATCGCCTGGAACACCATAATGTGATGGTGTGTCCGAACATCATAACTGCACCCTATTGGATATGGTGCATACCATGATGTCTCTTATCGAATTACCACTATCGTTTACGGGTTGGGCATTAGAGACAACCGCATTCACTTTAAATAGGGCACCACGCAATTCCGTTGAGACGGCACCGTATGAACTATGGTTTAGAGAAACCTAAGTTGTCGCTTCTTAAAAGTTTGGGGCTGCGACGCTTATGTGAAAAAGTTTCAGGCTGATAAGCTCGAACCCAAAGCGGATAAATGCATCTTCATAGAATACCCAAAATAGTTGGGTATACCTCCTATTTCAGATCCGGAAGCAAAAGTGATTGTTTCTTAAAACTGGTCCTTTCTCGAGGAAAAGTTTCTCTCGAAAGAATTGAGTGGGAGGATGGTGGAGACTTGATGAGGTTATTGAACCGTCACTTCAACGAGTGTGTAGCAGAGCAAAGGAAGTTGTTCCTGTGGCACCTACACCAATTGAAGTGGAAGCTTACGATAGTGATCATGAAACTTTGGATCAAGTCACTACCAATCTCGTAGGTCGACAAGGATGCGTACTACTTTAGAGTGGTACATAATCCTGTCTTAGGAGGTCATGTTGCTAGACAACAATGAACCTACGAGCTACGGAGAAGCGATGGTGGGCCTGGATTCCGAAAAATGGCTTGAGGCCATAAAATCCGAGAGGATCCATATGTGAAAAACAAAGTATAGAATTTGGAAGAACTACTTGATGGTCGTGAGGCTATTGGGTACATATGGATTTTAAAAGGAAGACAGACAATGATGGTAAGTATCACCATTAAGAAAGCTCGACTTGTCGTTAAGATGTTTTCCGACAAGTTCAAGGAGTTGACTGCGGTGAGACTTTCTCACTCATAGAGATGCTAAGAGTCTGTTGGAATTGTATTCGCAGTTACTACGTTATTTGTGAAATCTTGCAGATAGGATGTCAAAACATTGTTTCCTCTACAATTTTCTTGAGGAAAGGTTGTATGTGATACAACCAGAAGGTTTTTGTCAATCCTAAAAGATGCTAACAAGTATGCAAAGCTCCAGCAATCCTTCTAAGGACTGGAGTAAGCATCTCGGAGTTGGAATATACGCTTTGATGAGATGATCAAAGATTTTTGGGTTTATACAAAGTTTATGAGAAACTTGTATTTCCAAAGAAGTGAGTGGGAGCACTATAGAATTTCTATTAAGTATATGTTGTTAACATATTGTTGATCAGAAATGCTGTAGAATTCTGGAAAGCATAAAGGGTTATTTGAAAAGTGTTTTTCAATGGAAAACCTGGATTAAGCTACTTGAACATTGAGCATCAAGATCTATAAGGATAGATCAAAATCGCTTAATAGTACTTTCAAACGAACACATACCATGACAAGATTTTGAAGGAGTTCAAAATAGATCGGCAAAGAAGGAGTTCTTAGCTGTGTTATAAGGTGTGATTATTGAGTAAGACTCAAGACATGACCACGGCAGAATAGAGAGAAAGGAAGAAGGTCGTCCCCTATGCTTTAGACGTAGGCTCTACAGTATGCTATGCTGTGTACCGCACCTAAAGTGTGCCTTGCCATGAGTCACCATAGGGTACAAGTGTGATCCAGAATGGATCACGGGACAGCGGTCAAGGTTATCCTTAGTAACTAGTGGACTAGGAATTTTCTCGATTATGGAGGTGGTAAAGGAGTTCGTCAGAAGGGTTACGCCGATGCGAACCTTGACACTAATCCGATGACTCGAGTAGTAAACCAGATTCAGATAGTACAACAGTTATTTGAATAGCTCCAAGTAGCGCTGGTAGCTGCATCTACAAGATGACATAGATATTTGTAAGCACACACGGATCTGAAAGGTTCGCACCCATTGACTAATAAACCTCTCTCATAAGCTTAGATATGATCAAACCCCATGGGTGTTGATTCATTACAATCACATAGTGATGTGAACTAGATTATTGACTCTAGTGCAAGTGGGAGACTATTGGAAATATGCCCTAGAGGCAATAATAAAATGGTTATTATTATATTTCCTTGTTCATGATAATTGTCTATTATTCATGCTATAATTGTATTAACTGGAAACCGTAATACATGTGTGAATACATAGACCACAACATGTCCCTAGTGAGCCGCTAGTTGACTAGCTCGTTGATCAATAGATGGTCATGGTTTCCTGACCATGGACATTGGATGTCATTGATAACGGGATCACATCATTAGGAGAATGATGTGATGGACAAGACCCAATCCTAAGCATAGCACAAAGATCGTGTAGTTCGTTTGCTAAAGCTTTTCTAATGTCAAGTATCATTTCCTTAGACCATGACATTGTGCAACTCCCGGATACCGTAGGAATGATTTGGGTGTACCAAACATCACAACGAATCGGGTGGCTATAAAGGTGCACTACGGTATCTCCGAAAGTGTCTCATGGGTTGGCACAAATCAAGACTGGATTTGTCACTCCGTGTGACGGAGAGGTATCTCGGCCCACTCAAGAATGCATCATCATAATGAGATCAATGTGACTAAGTAGTTAGTCACGGGATCATGCATTACGGAACGAGTAAAGTGACTTGCCGGTAACGATATTGAACGAGGTATTGGGATACCGACGATCGAATCTCGGGCAAGTAACGTACCGATTGACAAAGGGAATTGTATACGGGATTGATTGAATCCTCGACATCGTGGTTCATCCGATGAGATCATCGAGGAGCATGTGGGAGCCAACATGGGTATCCAGATCCCGCTGTTGGTTATTGACCGGAGAGTCGTCTCGGTCATGTCTGCGTGTCTCCCGAACCCGTAGGGTCTACACACTTAAGGTTCGGTGACGCTAGGGTTGTAGAGATATTAGTATGCGGTAACCCGAAAGTTGTTCGGAGTCCCGGATGAGATCCCGGACGTCACAAGGAGTTCCGAATGGTCCGGAGGTAAATATTTGTATATAGGAAGTCCAGTTTCGGCCACCGGGAAAGTTTCGGGGTCACCGGTATTGTACCGACCACCTAAGGGTCCCTGGGTCCATCGGTGGGGCCACCTATCCGGAGGGCCCCATGGGCTGAAGTGGAAGAGAACCAGCCCCTGGTGGGTTGGTGCACCCCCCATGGGCCTCCCCCTGCGCCTAGGGTTGGAAACCCTGGGGGTGGGGGGCGCCCCACCTGACTTGGGGGGCAAGTCCCCCCCTTGGCCGCCCCCCTTTGAGATTGGATCTCTAGGGGGGCGGCGCCCCCCCAGGACCCCTATATATAGAGGGGGGAGGGAGGGCTGCGCACCCAAGCCCTCGAGCCTCCCTCTCCCCGCAACACCTCTCTCTCTCGCCGAGCTTGGCGAAGCCCCGCCGAGATCCTCTGCTTCCCACCACCACGCCGTCAGGTTGCTGGATCTCCATCAACCTCTCCTTTCCCTTGCTGGATCAAGAAGGAGGAGACGTCTTCCCCAACCATACGTGTGTTGAACACGAAGGTGCCGTCCGTTCGGCGCTAGGATCATCGGTGATTTGGATCACGACGAGTACGACTCCATCAACCCCGTTCTCTTGAACGCTTCTGCTCGCGATCTACAAGGGTATGTAGATGCACTCCCCTCTCTTGTTGCTAGAATGTCCATAGATTGATCTTGGTGATGCATAGAAAATTTTGAATTTCTGCTACGTTCCCCAACAGGTTCATGACGAAGATGCTACGCAAGGTTTGTCAATTGCTTACATGTTGAATAACAAAAAGAGGAAATATTACCGAGCGCTACTATTTGTAACAGGATATGAGCCAGAATTAAGCGAGAATTGTGGCGAGTGTTCCATGCAATCAACTTCCATTATCACATGCGAGAACCCTCGAAGAGAACCAAATGTGTTGAAGATTGCTTTATCACATTTTAAAATTATAATAAGAGTGCAGATGCTCCTCCATCCGGTTCCTAGTACTACTCCCTCCTTTCTGGTTTATAAGGCTTATCTTAAAATTTTAGTTTCCCCATCACATGTTCAGATTTCAAGGTGCATTAAATCATTGCATGCAAGTATTAAGAGAAAATTGACCAATGCATGTACTTTATACATGCATGCATTGCAATTAATGCATTGGTAAACATAATTTTTTGAGAAAAACAAGAGCATTAATTGGGTGCTTTTGCAAACTACAAAAGGTATCCCACCACTCACCATCTACCTTGATTGGTGAGATTTTTGAATTGAGCCCTATAAACCGGAAAGGAGGGAGTAGTATAGTACGTACCTTTATAGACTATAGTAGTAGTACTAGTACTAGTAAACTTTGCGCTTGGCTGTTCGCCTATTCCGGAAGTTGAACAATAGTAGCACTAGTAGTATAGTGTATGCTTCTAGCAATCTGACACCGAATTAACTGTTGCACGTCCACCGCCTGAGCGAGGGAGAGCTTGCATTAGTCAAAAGTTTCTCCTTGTCCTGTGAGCCACCGCTGCAAGCTTCTCCCATCCTCGCAACCTTCTCCTCGCTCGGCAAGTTGACGGACACAGCAAAGTAATGCTAGTCCATACCGCCTCCTCTCCGGTTAATATGGCTTAATTTCAAACAGGATAAATACACCGTCTGTCACTCAGATATTTGTAAAAATATGGTCAAGGGACTTCATAATACGCCATTGCGCTCAATATATATATTTTCCGTGTTTATACGGTCACTAGCTCACCCTGACTGAGTATGTGTGTGTGCATGCACGTGTAGGTTGAGAACTTAGCGTGACCGTGTGTGTTCCGTCGTGTGCTCGGACATGCATGCATTAGGGCGTAGGGGGAGTACGTGTTGGGGCCACTAAGGAGCAGTCAAATCACACAGTAAGTTAGTCGGAAGAAGCAACCATCATTTCACTCTTGAATGACACGTACGCAATACAAAATGGTTGATATGGAGATAAAAAGAAAACCACTATATATACACTAGCAGGGGCCTAAGCTACAAGCCTGCTTGCTAAAGTTGCTCTCTTCACAAGCATAGAACGACGGGCCTGATCCCGCAGCTGGGGGAAGGGAACAATGTTCTGCGTAGAAGCGATCGACATTGGCGAGGGAGAAAACCCACAGTCGGTGCGTCCCAATCGGGAGTCACCGCGATATGGGCCGATGACACATCCCAACCGCCCTTCTAGCTACAGCCCGACGTCCCAGGTAGTCCATCTTCCTTTTGGAGCCGGCTTGCTCCACTGCCGTAGCTCCATCTCCATGTCGATCTTTCTCTACTTCTACCGCTTCTACTTGTGATGAGTTTATGTCTCATGAACTAGTGCCAAGATTATTATTCTAATCACACTTCTTCAATATCTTTGCCATCGTGGATGCTCAGTCGATTTTAGTGGAACTGCACAAAAGCATCGTATGATCCGAGGGTGCCAGCCGTCTTTCCTTCGATAGGTTCTACCTGGCCAGGGAATTAAATCATGTTTAGGGTTTAGGGCTTAAGTCGTAGTGACCCCATCAGTAGTTTTTCTTTTGTACATGCTCTCACAACTTTTTTTCTTTAGTTGTGAAGTAAATATTGGCTATGATCTGTGAATCATTGAGATGCATTAGCATGCGTGTTAGTTTTCCTTTGTATTTGATGGAATGTTGTAACGGGGCAACCTTGGAATAGGAATGAAAATAGAGTGGTAAGTTTCCGTTTTTTCTGGAGAAAAAATGGAAACAGAGAGAAACCAACGTTTCGTTTCGTTCGATCGCGCCATCGAACAAAACCAACGTTTAAATCACGTATGTCGTGTTCGTGTCTCACCCTCCTCCACGGCTCGACCCCACACGGTCGCTCGGCATGCCACTCACCGCAAACCGAGTATACGATAACTTTCCCGCCTGCTTCTCTGATGGATCGCGCCATGGAGTACTAGCACTACTGGAAGAGATTGACGAGTTGGGGGAGGACAGCTAGCTGTAGCACGGACTTCCAAGAACTTTTGACATGCATGTTGTAGCCGGCTATTGTGACCCTTGAACGTGGAGCAGCCGCGTGCACCCGGAAGCGGCACGGGCGACGCTCTCTCGGCCTGCGCGCCGCTTCAATGCTGGCGCCAGTGAGAGGTCGCGTCCGCTCTGGCCGAGCATGAATGCGGCACTGACCGTTTTGGGCGAGAAGCACATGCATGTGATGAAGAGTGTTCGGGTTGGTCAGGACCGGCCGTGGCAGCGGTCCGGACGTGCGCAAACAAGAGATGTTGTACATTAATATTGTTGCGTATATAATTAACAACGTAAATAATGTGCCAGTTGGACAAATATGATTAGAGATGGAGATGGAAATGGAATTTTATGTAAACACGGATATGCATGTCTATGTCTATGTGTGTGTGCGCGACGACTCTCGCGACCTGGAAGCGGGGTGTGTTTTTGATCGTGTTTTCTTTCTTGGTACGTTAGAAAATCAGTTTGTCTTTTTCACATCTAGATGTTATTTCAGGATATCACATCTAAGCTCCCACAAGTATATAATGTAGCAACAAGAAACAAAAAACTAGGACAAAAAATAGACCACAAACAGAGTGGATATCAACTTAGATGTGACATAACTATGTCACATCTAGATGTGTCCTAGATGCACCTTAAAAATTGTCCGCCAGTTTTTGTTTCTTTTTTTCCGTGAACGCATGTATTCTATTTAAAACCACTGCTATGGAGAGATTTTTTACTCCATTATAGCCTCTTGTTTGATAGAGTTTATCGCGCCTCGCTCTCTCACCCTCTCCATATCAAAACAAGATGACAGTGTCCACTCTATCTCTCTCCTCACCGGTGGTCACAGATCCGCCGAATCTCGTCCGCTGCGGGAGGTGAGGAGGTGCAGCGTTGACGTTGTCGCTGCCGGGCGACGGAGGGAGCCGATGCGACTGTCCTCTCGAGCCGGCGCTGGCGCTGACGAAGATCCTCCGCGCCTTGTTCGCTGCCGTCGTGTGGGCAGATCCCGCCTACCGCCTAAACGACATCTCGCCCACCGAGGTATAACTTCTTGTACTGGTCCAGCTCCCTGTGTCGATGCGTGTGGGTTTTCTTCTATGCGACTACTCCCCAGCTCCCCATGCATAGTAGTAGCTAGGGTTCGCTTTGGTCCAACATCACCTACTAGTACTATTATAGAGGAAATGCCACTCAAAAGTTGTCCTGATTTATGCCTCGGTGGAGGTATACATGTTGTTTCGACAAAAAGTACATGGTGGTTGTGCGGTCATTGTCCATATGGTGGTAGTACTATCACCGGTTAAATGAAGAAATGCTTTTTTCTCGGGTATCCTGGTTTAGTTCCCATCAAGATATAATTATGATGCTTCGCTTGTTGGTGTACTTTTCATTAATTTTATTGACAATTGAGATGTCGCTGCTAACCCTTTTTATATTTTTGGAAACAGCGATGCGTGTTCCATACCCGGCATGTCTTCCTCAATTTTAGTGGAACTGCACAAAATTGGATGGCCATTGTTGTTCCGCCTAACTGTCCTCTCCGCCACGTGGTTCTTCCTTCCTCGAGCTTGATTATCGAGAAGAAATAGACCACAAAGTGAGGATTTGTTGAACTTCATAGGTGCCTCACCCAAACTTGATGCCAAATGGATGATGCATCACCACGATGACCTATCGATGCTCATGGTTGCGCCTCATGGTTGCGCTCGGCTGGTGAAGCTGATCGATTTTCAATGAAAACAAGCTGTCTTCCATCGCTTTTTGCTTGTTACACACAAAGATGATATCCTTCGTCAGCTCACCTTGGTTGCGTTGGAGACGATTCGCCTTTCACGTTGGTGCAATTTTATCACACAATTGGCTATGAACCAAATGTTTCCTCAAGAAGGATCGACGCTGGTACTAAGAGCATAAGTTTTGTATTGATTTCTAAGCCTTCTCACAACTTTGTCTCCAGCTCCCCTGTAATTTTATTTGTCCAGCTATTAACTATGATTTAAAAATGGTGTGGACTAAAACCCGGATGGACATAGTAGCCTCCATTTTATTTACTCCGATATTAGATTTGATCAAGTCAAACTTTGTAATACTCTCAAACCTTTCCGATAATTGAAATTAAAATTCTTTATTTGTACACACTCTCACACGTTTCCGATAATTTGGCGCATTTGTGGTTGTTCACTTAAGGGAGGGTAGTGTACCACACGTGAAGGACAGGAAGTGAGACTAGGACGCGTGGGCGTGGATCGTTAGTTCATCGGAAGTAGTACTAGTTTTCTTCACTATACATTAAATAAAGAGTTTTGTTTCGTACTTACACAATTTAAAATGATTGTTATGGAGAGAATAGGAAAACCACTCCACTAGTATATATTAGTCGTATACACGAGAGTACTATATGGATGCGGCTTCATTGACTTAGTGCACCTGCCTTTGGGTTTATGACAGGTGGGCCCAAAATGTGGTTGGCTCACCTGTCATATAGCCAAAAGTAGGTGCAAGAAGGCACCGAGCTCATTCCGTACTACAACAGTAGTATATATATAAGTGGGAGCCTCAGCTTGTTCGCTAGGGTTTGCACTTCCACACGCCGCCAAGACTACATATATGTTACACGCTGGAGGCTCAGCTGCTCATTTGCTAGGGTTTGCTATATTCACGCCTCTCACCCTCTCTTCACCAGATCTAAACAAGACTGCGTTGGCCTCTTGTCTCTCTCCCCCTCACACCCGGTGAAGGAGGCGCTCAGATCCCGTCAGACCGGAAGGGAGGAGGTGCAGCGTTCACTCTATCGCCTTCGGCGAGGGAGGCAATCCACCGCCGGCTGCGCTGTTCTCTTTCACCCAGCGCTGTAAGGGAGGGCCACCGACCCTTCTTCCTCGCTGCCGCACGTAGTTTGGGCAGATCCGCCTCCGCCAAGACGCCTTGCCACATCCCGACGACCCTAAGGTATAAATTTCTTTGAAACCGCTGCTTATCTAGCTGCATGTGGATCTTTTTCGATCTGTAGTTGAATCTAGGTCTTGGTTCAAAGAGGAAAGAAGGGTGCGTGGGCTGGAGCAAGAATCTAGGACGTGGTTCAATGAGGAAAGGAGGGCGGAAAGTAGTATAGACTGCTATCCAGCCGCTTTGTAGGTCGAGAAGGGAAAAGGGGTAACCCAAAGACACACATCTGTAAGGAACCAATCTCTTTGTTGAAAAGGGAAAGAAACTGGGGTTGGGTAGTTTGTGCAGGACTAGATTTGCTGCCCTCACTTAGGAAAAAGGTTCAAAGAGAAAAATATGGGACCAACGATATATGCTGCTTGGCTACATACTCTGATCACCCATTTATACGCAGTGGACGCACATGGTGCCGGTATGTCCCATACAGCTAGTTTGCTGTTGTTAATCTAAGAATGCCGCCGAAAATTGAAGCAATGCCACTGTTAAAAGTAAATTACATTTTTAACAAATGTTGTTTCAAGAGAATGTCTCTGTTAATATGAATCAATGCAACCATTTTAGAAATGCTACTATCCTACTTTGTTTTCCATCCAAGATAAGTTAGATGCTTCTTTCTCACACCGCTTGTTTCATCCTCCTTTATCGGCAAGTAATTGTTTCCTTTTTGCCTCTGTTAAAACAGGGGTGTCGATTCAACTTGTTGCTATTGCGACATTTTGCTTCGCTACTCGAAACACTTATGTTTTAAGAGTGTTTTGTGCAGTTCAACTTGAATGTCACACCGATGACTTTGCTTAATTTTTGTGGAACTGCACAAAAGGAGATCGAGATTTGTTTCCACTCTTCGTGGCGAGTTGTTTCATGTCTTGGTCTCATCCACATGATGTGCAGTGTGCTTTGAGATGTTGTGCTACTTGTTTTGGTACTGTTTTAAATAAATGTTGAATTGAAGCTATTGTATTGCTGTTTTTCCCATTAAGTAGTGAAAAAATGGGACCAACCTGCACATGA
Source organism: Aegilops longissima (assembly GCA_021605205.1). Lineage (NCBI taxonomy): Eukaryota > Viridiplantae > Streptophyta > Magnoliopsida > Poales > Poaceae > Aegilops > Aegilops longissima. Next base: position 504,672,059 of record CM038682.1, on the reverse strand, counting down.
TGCTTGTTGCTTTGTTACAACAAATTCAACATCACCCCTTTATAAGCCAAGAATTGATGCCACTCTCGAAATTAACTATCTGAATCTTATTTCAAAACTGCAACACTTGTTAGGGATTGGCGGATTACCATTTTTGTACGCATGTTTCATCCTCCTTTATTAGCCAAGAATTGATTCCTTTTTGCCTCTGCTTAAACAGGGATATCTATTCAACTTGTTGCTATTATGACATTTTTCTTCGCTACGCGAAACACTTTGCTTGATTTCAAAGGCAACCGCACAAAACGAGATTAGATTTCCTATTCGTGTTGGCAGATTCATATTTTATCTTGGTCTTGTCATGAAAGGTCAAGATGTGCCTTCATCCACATGATTGTGTAGTGTGGTTTGAGATGTTTTGCTACTTGTATTGGTACTGTTTTAAATAAATGTTGAATTGAAGCTATTGTATTGCTGTCTTTTCCCATTAAGTAGTGAACAAAATGGGATCAACCTGCACATGATGCTTGTTGCTTTGTTACAACAAACTCTGCATCACCCCTTTATAAGTAGATGGAAGCACATACTGTTGTTGCGCCACTCTCCCCGAACTGTTTATGCTTTTGTTAATCTAATGCCACTGGTAAAATTAAGCAATGCCACTCTCGTAATTAATTAACTACTGAATCTTAGTTCAAAACTGCAACACTTGTTAGGAATGGTACTATCCTGCTTTGTAGTTCTTTCTACATGTTTAACCAAGGTATTGTTAAGATAATGTCTCTGTTAAAATGAATCAATGCATTGTTTTAGGAATGATACTTTTCTGCTTTTTCGCTCTTTATACATGTTGAAACAAGGCATTGTTAAGATAATGTCTCGCTTAATATGAATGAATCACATCGATTGAGAATTGCTACTCTCCCGCTTTGTTTCCCATTAAGATAAGGTAGATCAAGAGATGTTTTTATTCGGGAGTACAAGTCATCAACCGTTATTTCTCGAGAATTGTTTCCCATATATCTTTTTTGCTTACAGGGATATCACAATTAAAGCTCGGTTTTATTCCGACTTTGATTTTAGTTCAACTGCACAAAAGGAGCCCATGTGTCCAAGGCAAACTGCTGCATTACTAGGTCCAGTTGGTCGTTCCACTTTGTAGAAAGAAGCAGTCACTGTTTGCGCTACATTACAGATGGAATGACCGAGAAGCTTCACGAGTATTAGGCCTTCCACTATGTAGGCCAAAAGAGGTGCCAATTTCACCTTTTCTTAGTTTGGCACGAATCCTCCATTGCTTCAGCCAAGGCCATAAATATTAGACACCGTGACATGACTAGTCTGCAGAGACCATTGGCAATTTAACAACACGTGGAGTGCCCCGGGCAAAAGTGCCCAAACAAGTACAAGAAGCTTAGGACTCCACGATCATAGGCATTACATATTTTGAATGGGAAAAGCTTTTCAAAGTTTAATCATTGATGTTAGCAAGAAGCTTAGTGACTCCACGATCATAGGCATTACATATTTTGAATGGGAAAAGATTGTCAAAGTTTAATCATTGATGTTAGCAAGAAGACGTTAGTTTAATATATTGGAATTGGAAAACCTTGTCAAAATTTGCTCATTGATGTTAGCCGTAAGACATGCATTTGATATTTTTGAGTGGGACGCCTTGCTATGAGCAGCGCCGAGTGTTTTTTCCTATTCGTGTGTTCAGTTTAGAAGTAAATAGTTACTCCGCTGAGATATTCCTGTGTTAAGAGTTTGTTCTCAATATTGTCTATGTAATGCCGTGCCTTGTGTTTGATTGCAAAGTTGAGCTTGAATGTTGTGGCATGCGGCATCACGAGTTGTTCACCGTGCCTCCTGAGAATAATGCTTCGTATTGTTTTGCATGTCGATCTAATGCCAGTGATTTGCTTGTTAAGAAGATCATCCTCTTCTGTTGTTTTCGTGCTTAAGAAGTTCATCGTCTGATGTTTCATTCATAGCCTATACGACAAGTCGGGTAGGTTAGACGTGAAACCATATGATCTTCCGACCAACTCATGATATTAGGCCGTGATTGGATCGTCGTTTTCCAACCAAAACCGCCTTTAAATTAAAGCAGATGGTCTCGGGCGAAGGCGCTTGGTTGGTCGATTTCGACTAGTAAAATATCGGAAGTACTTCACACACGATAAAAGCGCTGAACGACACTCAAACGATTGCTAATCCAGTCGTTAGCTGCTGTTTCAGCCTTGCCCATGGATGGCATGATACGCACGCCGTGCATGTATCGTCCGTAATGTCGCCCATATAGCGTTGCTCGTAAAATATACACCGTCTCTCAAATTACACGCAGAACTCGCCGGTTTTACTTACGCACTCGGGCCCTCGGTTTCATTATGCCTGTATTTTACGCGTTGTTTCCGGCGACGAGTAAATTACACTTGTATGTTAATACAGGTTTGAAATAAACCAGAGCTCCCAAGCGCCGCCTTACCGCTTCATGTCGCCTCGCTTTCTCAAAGGTGCTCATAGGTGTCCGGCGATCCCGGCTTCTGAATGAGCAGCGGCGCCAGATCGACCTCCATAGGGCCCGCGAGGCCCTCTCCATTGTCCTTCGAGTTGTTGCGCCGCCGTGGTGCCGAGCATTGTTAACATGGTCAACGAACATGAGGATTCGTGGAGATGACTTTATTTTGACTGGATGACACTAGGGACCCACTAGGGCCATAGCCGCACGCACGCAAGTGCCTCCTTATTATGTACAACTTTTTTTTTTGCTTTCTCCTGGTTTCGACATCACGGTCCCACACCATTGTCAACCTATGTAGTCAATATAAATGAGAGAATTGCACAAGGTGCGGCCGATACCGGGACCAAGCAGCTCGAGCAAGATTTGTGTTTTTGAGGCGTGAGCACCGCAGAGTTTTTCTTGGCGATGATTTCGTTGTTGTTCAGAGGAGAGCAGGGTATTAATCATGGGCTATGGCCTGCCTAGCCCAAAGCCGATATCCAGCCCAGATACTAATTTTTTCAAGATGAAAATGGCTAGCCCAGCTATACGCTTTTTGAGGAATACCTGCAAGGTCAACTTGTTATTCTCCTCCTTATGGGCTGCAAATCTTTCCTAGGAGGGATGCATTAGGCTTAACAGAAAATGGGCTTTAAAAATAATAAATGGGATGTAATTATAAAAACTGGGCAGTAACTATAAAAAATGCACCAAACACGAAATTAGTTTATAAAATATTATTTATGGATTTTGAAAATCTTAAATTTTCATTGTTGCGCGCGCAATGTTTCGTTGGATTTTTACGTAATACAAATTTATATTTAATCTGACTAGAAATTTTGGGATAAAAATATTTCGGATCCCATCAAAATGTGGGAAATTTTATTGAATTATGTCTTCAATGGTTGGTTGAAATTATTAATCGTTGTCCTAGCTAGAAAATGGGTTGTACTTTTAACAAACTCAAATGGGCTGTTGTAAATTCCATTAGAATTCAAAATGGGCTGTACATTCTTACAAAACGCAAATGGGCTATAAGTTCTCTCGCCACCCACTTGTGGGCCTACTAAGTGACGCGTCTCTAAAAAAATAAGTTGACGCGTATGCAAGGCTTTGTCAACTTATTATAGTCAACACACGGTTCTAGTAGCGAGGGTCGTTGGATGTCTATCCAACGGATGTCGTGCTTCTTCTTCAATCTCGGATATTCTTAGCTTCGCCTCCCAAAAATGATTCCTCCCCGACATCCGGGCGCACTGCTTCGGAGGCTGACTGTGGCCTACTAAGTTGGAGCGCACCAAGGGCTTTGTCAACTTAGTCAATATAAACGATTCTAGCTTCAAAGGACCGTGACGATGTCCATCCAACGGCCGTAGTGCTTCTTCAACCTCTGGTCTTCTTGGTCCAGCCGCCAAAGCAGCGCTGGTCGTGCACCGCTTCCCGCCTCCCGTGGGTCGGGTCAGGCCGCGGAGGCCTCACCGCCCCCATACTACTCCCACCGCTGGTCGCCATCCCTCCACTCACCCACACCCCCGTTATTCTGCGGCGACGGCAGCCTCACACCACACCAACCAAAGTGAACCTCGTACTCCTCTCCATGCGGGCTTCCACCGCCGCGTTTTCCCGCCCGCGCCTTCCCTTCCTAGGCGTCGCCGTCGTCCACCGCCCTGGTGCTCGTGGCACGGCGTGGTCAACGTGGTCAACGAGCGAGTACTGTACGTGGAGAGGCTGACCGTGGGTCCACGGCGGCCGCAAGTAAGTTCCTCCTTATTACGCGCAAAATAATTATTCCTCTACCTGACAGCAGGGACCCACCGGACGGGCCACCTTATTTCGCGAAAAAAATGTTTCCCCCTGACTCCTGGGACCCATTGGACGGGCCACCGTATTTCGTGAAAAAAACGTTCCCCCCGCTGTCAGCTCGGACAACCGGAAGTGCCTCTTTATTACGCACAAAAAAATGAGTACTCCCCCTACTAGCTGGGACCCACCTTGGTGGGTGGTTGACTTGTGGGCCTACTAAGTTGACGGGGACGGAGGGCTTTGTCAACTTAGTCAATATGAACGATTCTAGCTCCAGTGACCGTACGATGTCCGTCCAACGGCCGTAGTGCTTCTTCAACCTCTGGTCTTCTTGTGTGACGCCCTCGATTCAATCGTACACTAATCATGCACGCAAATGTGTACGATCAAGATCAAGGACTCACGGGAAGATATCACAACACAACTCTACAATAAAATAAGTCATACAAGCATCATAATACAAGCCGGGGCCTCGAGGGCTCGAATACAAGTGCTCGATCATAGACGAAGTCAGCGAAGCAACAATATCTGAGTACGTATATAAGTTAAACAAGGTGCCATAAGATGGCTAGCACAAAGCCGATACAGATCGAAGAGGAACAGCCTCCCGCCTGGATCCTCCTAGGTCACTCCCCGGTCGCCGCCGCCGGCTGCACGTAGTAGTAGGCACCTCCCGAGTAGTAGTCGCCATAGGCGGCGGCGCCTCGACTCGGCTCCATCGTCTGTTGCAGCAATCGAGTAGAGGTAGGGGAAAAGGGGAACAAGGCAACCGTGAGTACTCATCCAAAGTACTGCAAGCAAGGAGCTACACTACATATGCATGGATATATGTGTAAAGGCCATATCAAGGACCGAATCGCGAATGCCGTAATAAGAGGGGGTAGCTAGTCTTAACGAAGACTACGCTTCGACACCTGCCTTACAACAGTAGGAGGGCAAACCAAGTCCTCCAAGTAACATCATATAGCAATAATCCTACCCGGCGATCCCCGCCATATCCCCGAGCGAGAGCGACCACCGGTTGTATCCGCACTTGGAAGGGTGTGTTTTATCAAGTATCCGGTTCTAGTTGTCATAAGCTCAAGGTACAACTCCAAGTCGCCCTGCTATCAAGATCACGGCTATTCAATAGATTAACTTCACCGCAGGGTGCACCATCTTACCCAAAGACGCTTGATCCCATTTGGCCGGACACACTTTCTGGGTCATGCCCGCCACGGAAGATCAACACGCCGCAGCCCCACCTAGGCACAACAGAGAGGCCAACACGCCGGTCTAAACCTAAGCCAGCAGGGTCCGGGCCCATCGCCTCGAAAGCACACCAAGACGCTATGTGACGCTGCCGAAGCAGACCTAGCCCATCGGCGTTCACCAATCCGGCGCTACCGCCTCCGTCAGCCGACGTCTCAAGTATTTCTACCGATACCACGACGCCGGATACCCATAACTACTCCCGCGAGATGGTTAGTGCGTATAAGCTCGTAGCCAACCCAGATCAAATACCAAGACCTCGTTAAGCGTGTTAAGTAACCGCGAACGCCGAACAGGCTGCACCCACCTCTCTCCTAGGCGGTCTCAACCTGCCTGCCGCCCGCCACAAAGATCCACTCATGGGTGCTCCATCACCAACCCGACTTTAGTATCACATGTATCATGTATAAGTATATAGTATATACCGTGATCAACTCCCGAGTGATCACGGCCCGATAGTATAGCACGCAGACGGACAAGAAAGTAGGGCCACGATGAAAGTACTAGCATCCTATACTAAGCATATAGGATTGCGTAAGGTAACAACGAAGTTACAAGGACAAAGCTATGCAGCGTATAGGAGTATCCGAAAACAAGAATATGCTATGCTACTCTAATGCAAGTAGTGTAGATAAGAGTAGGCGATATCCGGTGATCAAGGGGGGGCTTGCCTGGTTGCTCGGCAAGAGAGAGGGTCGTCAACACCGTAGTCGAACCGCCACCGCAGCTACGGGTCTCGTAGTCTCACGGAGAGAAGAGGGGAAGAAACAATGAATACAAAGTAAACAGATGCATATCGATGCATGACATGCCAAGAAGCGATGCTAGGCGTGTTCTAACGTGGTATGAGGGGGTATCGTTAGGGGAAAACATCCGGAAGTTTTCCTGCTCCTGACGCCTGTCGACATGATGAACCGGAGAGGAAAGTTTGCAGGTTCGATAGGTTAGAGGCATGTGGTGGACGAACGGATCGCGTATCCGGATTCGCCTCGCTGCTCGAGCAACTTTCATGTTGAAAATATTTTAACCGGATTACGGATTAAAAGATATGATTTTTAAAAGATTTTATTAATTTCTGGAATTTAATTAATTTCGAAAATGCATTTATGACATCAAGATGATGTCATGCCGACGTCAAGAATCAACAGGTTGACTGAGTCAACCCCGACAGTGGGTCCCGCATGTCATTCTCTCATTATCTAATTAACCTAATCAAAGTTAATTAACCTTAGTTAATTAGGTTAATTAGTGATTAGGTTAATTAATCGAATTAATTAGATTAATTAATTACTTAATTAATTAATTAATTACTTAATTAGTTTCATTTAATTTTTATTCCCTGTTTTAATAAAAAACCGCTCGTGGGGGGTGGGGCCCCATGTCATGGGCCCAGAGGGGGGCCATTCGGGCATGCGGGCGTGCGGGGCGATGCCCGTGCCCGAGGCCGATCGGCGGGCGAGTTTGAGCGCCTGCTTTAGCGCAAATGGGAAGCCGAGGCCACGACGGCGGCCGGGGCCGCAGCCACGGCCAGAGGGTGGCTGGCGCAAGCGGCCCAGGCGAGGCGAACGGCGGTGGCTGGGGCAGCGGCCGGGCGCAAGCGAGGAGTAGGCGAACACCGTAAGGGCCGTGGTGGGGTCGGCGGGCCGCGGCGAGGGTGGCGCGAGTCGCCAAGGGCCGGGGTTTCGTGGTCGGGGGTGAGGGGCGACGGCGATGGCGTTGTCGTCGGCCGGAGGCCGTCGACGGGGAGAAGAGAGGGGGAAGGCCAAGGCGGCCAAGAGGCGCCGCCGAGGGGGGGGAGGAGAGGAACGGGAGGGGGTGGGCGTGGTTGCGGACGGCCGGAGCCGGGCGAGGGGCTCCGGCGACGGCGCTGTTCGGGAGGGGGAGGGGAACCACGGGGGGGGGAGGCGAGCTCACAGGGGGGGTGCGCTGGTCTAGGGGAGCGGGCGCGGTGGAGGGTGATGGAGTCCCATGAGGAGGCGGGGGGGTGCGGCGTCGGCTGGGAGGCGCTGGGTGAGGCGGGAGGTCGGGTCGATCACAAGGCGGGAGAGGCCACAGGCGAGGGAGGGGAGGAGGAGGGGGTCCCAAGCGCGGGAGAGGAGGGAGGCGACCGGTTGGGGCGGCGGGGGCCCGGCGACAAGGGTGCGGGGATCTCGCCCCGATCTGGATCGGGCGAGGAGAGGAAAGTGGATCGGGGAGGGGCGCGGGGGGGGGGCGAGCGAGTGGGGGGCGCTAGGGTTTCCGGGGGTGGGGGTTAAGGTGGCTGGTTGGGCGGCCCAGGGAGGGCTGGGCCAGGGTTTAGGGGGCTGGCGGGGCTGGGGTTGAGGGCTGGCCTTGATGGGCCAGGGGTTCCTCCTCTTTCTTCTTCTCTTTCTTTTCTTTTAATATTTTTCCTTTTACGCTTTCGTTTTAGTTTAATTAAAATGCCAAAACATTTTACAAAAATTAGTGCACCCCACCATAATTAGGTTTGCTATTTTAGACAACCCCTAACATTTTACTTTTAGTTTTTGAAACCTTTTATCTTTGTTTTTGTTTTGAATTTATTTGTAGACCGGGTTCAAGAACGGAGGTTAGCCACAAGAATCGGGTGTTTACTGCTCCTTAATCATCCGGTGTTACAAATCTCCTCCATTACAAGAAATCTCGCCCCGAGATTTAGGAGGTAGAAGGAAAGAGTGCGGATATTCATCTCAAGACGATCCTCGCTCCTGTGTGGCTTCGTCTTGAGTGATTCACCATCGGACTTTGAGGAACTTGATCGCCTTCCGACGTGTGCGGTGTTCAGCTTGGTCGAGAATGCGGACCGGATGCTCTTTATAGGAGAGGTCCTGTTGCAATTCGAGCACTTCGTGGTCCATCGCCGGGATTGGGTCCTTGAAGCAGCGTCGGAGTTGGGACACGTGGAACACATCGTGAACTCCGAGAAAGGTTCGACGGAAGCTCCAGCTTGATAGGCCACTTTTCCACGCCTTTCCGAATAGTGAAAGGGCCAATATAGCGAGGAGCTAGTTTGCCCTTGATCCCGGCGGTGAGCACCCTTCATTGGTGTAACGCGAAGATAGGCCTTTTCGCCAAAGTTGATAGACCATGTCTTTGTGATGACGGTCATAATTACTTTTTAGACGCGATCGAGCAGTCTTGAGATTCTCGCGAATAATGCGGACTTGTTCTTCGCATGTTGATAATATCCGGACCAAGAGTGGACGCTCCCCGCTTCACCAGTTCGGAGGGTTCGCACTTTCGCCCATATAACACTTCAAGGGGGCCATCTTCGACTAGCTTGATATCTATTATTATAAGAGAACTCAAAGATACGGAGAGATTCCTCCCATTTCTTGACGAATGAGACGACACAAGCTCAAGCATGTCTTCGAGAATTTGGTTGACACGCTCGACTTGCCCTTGAGATCATGGATGAAACGCATCTCGAAAGATAAATGAGTCCCCATAGCTTCTTGAAAACTTGCCCGTAATCTAGAAGTGAATAAGCTGCCACGGTCCGAATCGACAACCAAAGGAATACCGTGAAGTGAAACAATTCTGGACATATAGAGCGTTGCAAGCTGGCTAGCAAAGGATCGCTTTTTGACCGCCGTAAAATGTGCAACTTTAGAAAGCCGGTCAATGACGACAAGAATAGCATCATTACCTTTCTGCGATTTGGGAAATCCAGGACTAAGTCCATTTCAACATGGTCCCATTTCCATTCGGGATAGAGATAGGTTGCAGAGTTCCAGAGGCCTTTGATGTTCTCGCTTTGATACGACGGCAAACGCCACACTCGTAAACATAGCGAGCAATGTCCTGCTTCATATTAGACCACTGTAATCTCGATTTAATGTCTTGATACATCTTTGTACCGCCAGGTGGATACATAGAGGCGATCATGAGCTTCTTGCATAACCTTCTGAGTCATATTCAGGTTTTCCTTCTTACACGGCACCACTAGGCGGCCTTTGAAGTACAAGGCGCCATCATCAACAATAGTGAAGGATGAGGGATTTCCTTTCTTGACATCTTGTTTAAGTTTGTAGACTTCAGAGTCAAATCCCTGCATTGTCTTTATGGTGCCCACGAGATCGGGTTCAACAGCCAGGGTATAGAGGGAACCCTGGGGAACAACACGGAGATTCATCTTATGAACTCCGAGGAGGGGGAGCGAAGTGCACCGGAGGAACAATATGGAGGTTCAGCTTTCAATTCTTCAACAAGTGGGGCTGAACTTTGTGAACTCAAGGTGGTTGCAAGAAGACTTGCGGCTCAAGGCATCAGCCATTACATTAGCCTTGCTCGCATATAGGAAATACCCAAATCAAAGTCTCGCAATAGCCTCCATCCATCTCTCGCGACGGAGGTTCAGGTCTGGCTGAGTAAACAGATACTTCAGACTTTGGTGGTCGGTGAAGATCTCGCAACGATTACCGAGAAGGTAATGTCGCCAACGCTTAGTGCATGAATGGCGGCAGCAAGTTCGAGGTCATGAACTGGGTAGTTCTCCTCGTGAGGGCGAATGTCGAGAGGCATAAGCAACCACTTTGCGCTTTGCATTAGGACACCGCCTAAACCTTGACGAGAAGCGTCGCAGTAAATGACGAAGTCCTTCTTAGTATCAGGAGGAGCTAGCACTGGGGCAAACGTCAACTTGTCTTTAAGTGCCTGGAAACTTTCCTGACATTTATCCGTCCATTGGAATTTGACGCCTTATACAAAAAGTTAGTCGAGGCCGGCAATCTTGGAGAAGTTCTCGATTAATCGACGGCAATAGCTGGCAAGACCGAGAAAACTTCGACTTGCTTAACGCTCTTCTGAGGAGTCCAATCGAGAATAGCCTGAACTCTTTCGTGGTTGACGGCAATACCATCCTTAGAAATGACATGCCCAAGATAGGTTACTTCGGAAGCCGAATTCACATTTGGAGAACTTGGCATAGAGTTGATGCTCTCGTAGCTTTTCCAAAGACAAGACGAAGATGTTCAGATGTTCTTCTTCATTCTTGGAAAAGATCAGATATCATCCAGATAAACCACGACGAACTTGTCGAGGTAATCCATGAATATATAGTTCATCAAAGCGAGAGAAGGTGGCTGGAGCATTGGTTGCCGAAGACATGGCGGTGTACTCGTATGAACCATAACGAGTCACAAATGCGGTCTTGGGGATATCCTCCTCATGAACACGGATCTGGTGGTAACCCAACCTCAAGTCGAGTTTCGAGAACACCGACGAACCAGCCAGCTTGATCATAAAGATCATTGATCCGAGGAAGAGGATACTTATTCTAATGGTAGCTTGATTTATGGGGCGGTAGTCTTGGACCAATCGGTTTGTCCCATCCTTCTTCTTAACAAAGAGAGAAGGTGCTCCCAAGGTGAGCAACTTGGGCGAATGAAGCCGCTTTGAAGAGATTTGTCGATTTCCTCCTTTAGCTCAAGGAGTTCATGCGGCGGCATCTTGTAGGGTCGCTTGGCTATAGGAGTGGTGCTCGGTTTCAAGTCGATGACGAATTCGACAGCTCTAGCAGGGGAATCCTCGAAGTTCTTCAGAAAGACGCCTTGGAAATCGCAAACGACAGTGAATGTTTTCAATTCCCTCGAGGGTGCGGCGCTCAATGCATTCAATGCATAGAGCCTTGCCTCGCATCTTGAACCGCATTTAGCATTGTAGCTTACTATTTCATCGAAGGGTGTAGCAGATGGACGGTCTTAGTGGCGCAAACGATTGACGCCAGATGCGCTTTCAACCAATCCATCCCCAAAATGAGGTCGATGTTAGACGCCTTCGGATAATGGGGAGGCATAGAATTCCAGCCCTTCGATTTCCACGGGACGCCGACGCCAACCATGGAGGTTTGACATTGTCCCAATGGGGTTTTTACCACTACCGAAGAGTTCATCTCCGCACACTTAACGCCGTGCTTGTATGCAAAGTCTTCGACATGAATGAATGCGATGCTCCTGAATCGAATAAAACAGATGCAGTACTGAATTTACGAGGAGTGTACCCATCACAAAGAGCAGCTGGTCTTGAGCTTCGCTCGATCAACGTGGTTGGCCCGAGCTTGCCCATAAGACTTGCCGGTGTTGTTGCGGTTCGGTGTTTCCACGGCCACCTGCCGGAAGGGCCACCGATTCTCGGTTCGGTTGCATTCTCTAGCACGGTGCCTCGCTGTCCGCACCAAGCATAAGCCATTATTGGGAGTGGGAACAGAGCTTGGGGTGGTGGAGCTGGAAGCTTGGCTGCTTAGTTGTAGGCGCATTTAGGTGTAGCATAGTTCTCTTTGGAGCAGTGTGCATTCGGCCGGTACATGCTGTTGGGAATCCATATCTTGCGCTTTTCGCGAGGACGGGCCCAAGATGAGCCCGTGTCACGATTGCGCTCGTTAGAGCTCGTATTCCTGCACCAGTTTCGACATTGATAGCTTTGTTCACCAAGGTGGCGAAATCAGCAAAGTCGTGCACTAGAAGTGCGAGCTTGATGTCGCCTTGAAGACCGTCACGAACTTCTCCGTCTGCGTGCATCGGTTGTAATATCCTCTTCACATAGCGAGACAAGTCCAGAACTCTCGCCGATAGGCTTCAACAGTCTTGTTGCCTTGGGTGAGGTTATGAACTCACGCTTCTTCCGGTCCATGACCCCTTGAGGGATGAAGCGGGCACGGAAGGCAGCCTGGAAGTCCGCCAGTGATGAGTGTTCCAACTGGCGTAGTACGCCTGTGGCTGTCCCACCATTGAGCTGCGGGTCCCTTCAGAAGAAGGAAGCAAAGGTGACATAGCTGGCAGGGCTACATCAGCAGACTCCATCTCATAGGTGATGTCACGGAGCCGACCATCAAGATCCAAAGGCTGGGTTGAGCTGCGGTACACGCCGGGTTCAGCGTATGAAACTCGCAGAGTTGTTCCGCTTGGGTGCTGGTTCATATTGGGGTGAGGGAACTGAGCCATCATGTTCTCCATGAACTGGCGATTCATCTCGAGCTGTTGGATCATACCAGCCATGTACTCAAAGGGTGGTGGGAAGTTGGCCCCACGACCACGACCTGCTGGCCTAACCATCCCGCTATTATATAATAGGGTAGTTCAGCATTTGAGAAATTAAGCAAGAGACAGAATCATTCATGATGAAACATGCATAATGAAAGCAAGATGATGGGAACTACATAGTAGTTGGCATATCTTACAAAAGGAATCATGCATAGAGTTCGATACATAGAGTCCAAGACATAGACTACTACATCATAGGTGGCACGCAGCTCATGGCGAATACATCAAACACTAACAAGCAAGTCTACATCAGTCCCACGCTGCATCATGGAGGTAGCTGTAGCCCTGAAAGTCGGTAGTGCGGCAAAGGATAGTCCTCCACGCCGGTGACTGGGGCCGCGGATACTCGGTGCTGAATCCGACGTCCCGGTGGCGTAAAAGGACCAAGCGCGGAGAGTAGCCTCCCACGCCCGCCAACCGACACCCTCGGGGCATCACGGTCTGGCTGGGTAGATCGCAGAGCGGCAACTCTCCGGATCGGACAAAGGGTGCATCAGCATCGAGAACGGTAGAGGTGCCGACGGTGATGTACAACTCGTGGCGAAGAGCTCGGTTAGCTCGATCCAGCCTATCGCGATGCGTAACAAAGTTCGATGGTGGAAGGGCTCTCTCGTGACAAAGTGGTGTAGGCAGCAGTGTAGTAACCTCCTCACCAACATCGACGCGATAGCAATGTGCCTCAAGGGGAGGTGTCCAACTCTCGATACTCGCACGAAGACGTGTCGAGCAGCATAAGCAACATCGTGGACTGCCATATCGATAGTCACTCCAACACCATGTGCGGTGCAAGACAAGAGTGGACTCTGTACTCCGAGAGTAGAGGTGGACGATGGCGCGCATCGCTCCTCGGTTATAGTCCCGGTACTCCTCATAGACGGTGTACTCAGGTGCCAGCGATAACCCAGATAGGTCATCATCTCGGCTAGCACCGCAGTGATCCCGAGGCACCAATGGCCGCCGTGTGGCGCACGACCTGCCTCGTGGGTTCCATCCGAAAACAAAGACGCTTCAAAGGAGTCAAATGACAAGGTGGAAATTGCTCAAATACAATGTCAAGAACAACTAAGGCTATGTCCAACTTTGGGGTGAATGCGGTCACGGGATCCTAGTGATAGTTAGTAAAATCGCTTAACCCGAGTAGAAGAGAGTTCAGAGTCCCGAGTAAAGGTCGAGGAGTAAAAGATCCTAGTACCACCCGATGGCGACGTGGGCCCGTAAGGCACACAGCCAAGTTAGTAAAAGTTTTGCAATGTCTAGACTCGACTTGGCCAAGGAGTGTGGAAGGGGATTCTACAGCAATGGCTCGATACCAACTTGTGACGCCGATTCAATCGTACACTAATCATGCACGCAAATGTGTACGATCAAGATCAAGGACTCACGGAAGATATCACAACACAACTCTACAATAAAATAAGTCATACAAGCATCATAATACAAGCCGGGGGCCTCGAGGGCTCGAATACAAGTGCTCGATCATAGACGAAGTCAGCGGAAGCAACAATATCTGAGTACGGACATAAGTTAAACAAGGTGCCATAAGATGGCTAGCACAAACCGGGATCAGATCGAAGAGGAGCAGGCCTCCGCCTCGATCCTCCTAGGTCACTCTGAGTCGCCGCCGCCGGGCTGCACGTAGTAGTAGGCACCTCCGGAGTAGTAGTCGCCATAGGCGGCGCGCTCGACTCGGCTCCATCGTCTGTTGCAGCAATCGAGTAGAGGTAGGGGAAAAGGGGAACAAGGCAACCGTGAGTACTCATCCAAAGTACTGCAAGCAAGGAGCTACACTACATATGCATGGATATATGTGTAAAGGCCATATCGGTGGACTGAATCGCAGAATGCCGTAATAAGAGGGGGGTAGCTAGTCTTAACAAAGACTACGCTCGACACCTGCCTTACAACAGTAGGAGGGCAAACCAAGTCCTCCAAGTAACATCATATAGCAATAATCCTACCCGCAATCCCCGCTCATATCCCTCGAGCGAGAGCGACCACCGGTTGTATCCGCACTTGGAAGGGTGTGTTTTATCAAGTATCCGGTTCTAGTTGTCATAAGCTCAAGGTACAACTCCAAGTCGCCCTGTTATCAAGATCACGGCTATTCCGAATAGATTAACTTCACCGCAGGGTGCACCATCTTACCCAAAGACGCTTGATCCCATTTGGCCGGACACACTTTCCGGTCATGCCCGCCGCTGAAGATCAACACGCCGCAGCCCCACCTAGGCACAACAGAGAGGCCAACACGCGGTCTAAACCTAAGCGCGCAGGGTCCGGCCCATCGCCTCGAGCACACCTCGCACGCTATGACGCGCCGAAGCAGACCTAGCCCATCGCGTTCCAGTCCAATCCGGCGCGCGCCGCTTCCGTCACGACGTCTCAAGTATTTCGGCCGATACCACGACGGGATACCCATAACTACTCCCGCGAGATGGTTAGTGCGTATAAGCTCAGAGCCAACCCAGATCAAATACCAAGACCTCGTTAAGCGTGTTAAGTAACCATGAATGCCGAACAGGCCAGGCCCACCTCTCTCCTAGGCGGTCTCAACTGCCTGCCGCCCGCCACAAAGATCCACTCATGGTGCTCCATCACCGACCGACTTTAGTATCACATGTATCATGTATAAGTATATAGTATATACCGTGATCAACTCCCGAGTGATCACGGCCCGATAGTATAGCACGCGCAGACGGACAAGAAAGTAGGGCCACAGATGAAAGTACTAGCATCCTATACTAAGCATATAGGATTGCGTAAGGTAACAATGGTTACAAGGACAAAGCTATGCAGCAAGATAGGAGTATCTCAAAACAAGAATATGCTATGCTACTCTAATGCAAGCAAAGTGTAGATAAGAGTAGGCGATATCTGGTGATCAAGGGGGCTTGCCTGGTTGCTCGCAAGAGAGGGGTCGCCAACACCGTAGTCGAACTCGCCACCGCAGCTGGCTTGGTCTCGTAGTCTACCGGAGAGAAGAGGGGAAGAAACAATGAATACAAAGTAAACAGATGCATATCGATGCATGACATGCCAAGAAGCAATGCTAGGCGTGCCCTAACGTGGTATGAGGGGGTATCGTTAGGGGGAAAACATCCGGGAAGTTTTCCTGCTCCGGACGTCTGTCGAGACGTGATGAACCGAGAGGAAAGTTTGCAGGTTCGATAGGTTAGAGGCGTGGTGGACGAACGGACTTCGATCCGGATTCGCCTCGCTGTTACGAGCAACTTTCATGTTGAAAATATTTTAATCCGGATTACGGATTAAAAGATATGATTTTAAAAGATTTTATTAATTTCGAATTTAATTAATTATTTAATTAATTTCAAAATGCATTTATGACATCAAGATGATGTCATGCCGACGCAACGATCAACAGTGGTTGATGAGTCAACCTGACAGGTGGGTCCCGCATGTCATTCTCACATTATCTAATTAACCTAATCAAAGTTAATTAACCTTAGTTAATTAGGTTAATTAGTGATTAGGTTAATTAATCGAATTAATTAGATTAATTACTTACTTAATTAATTAATTAATTAATTAATTACTTAATTAGTTTCATTTAATTTTTATTCCTGTTTTAATAAAACCGCTACGTGGGAGGTGGGGCCCCATGTCATGGGCCTAGAGGGGGCCATTCGGCATGCTTGAGCGTGCAGTGATGCGTGCCCGTGCCGAGGCCGATCGGAGGCGCGCGATTTGAGCGCCTGCTTACGCAAAGCGGGGAAGCCGAGGCCACGACGGCGTCGGGGGCCGCAGCCACATGGCGAGTGGCAGGCAAGCGGCGCGCCGGCTAGGCGAACCAGGCATGGCGGGGCAGCGGCCGGGCGTCTCGGGAGGAGTAGGCGAACGCCGTGAGGCCGTGGTGGGGTCGGGCGGCCGCCCAGCGGGAGGTGGCGCGAGTCGTCGGAAGGGCCGTGGGGGTTCTGGGCTGGGGGGTGCGGCGCCCGGCGACGATGGCGTTGGTCGGCCAAGCGTCGACGGAGGAGAAGAGAGAGGGGAGGGGCAAAAGGCGGCGGTCGCCCTGGCAGCGAGGGGGAGAGAGGAACGGGAGGGGTCGGGCGTGGCATGGACGGCCGGAGCCGCGAGGGGCTCCGGCGGCAGCCTGTTCAGGAGGGGAGGGAACCACGGGGAGGCGAGCTCACAGTGGGGGTCGCTGGTCTAGGGGAGCGGTGCGTGGAGGTGATGGAGTCCGGCGAGGAGGCGGGCGGCGTCTGGCCAAGCGTCGGGAGGCGTCGGGTGAGGCGGGGAGGTCGGGTCGACGACATGGCCAGCGCCTGGCACAAGGCGAGGGAGGAGGAGGAGGGGTCCCAAGGTGGAGAGGAGGGAGGCGACGGTTGGGGGCGGGGGGCCGCCGAGAGGGTGCGGGGATCTCGCCCGATCTGGATCGGGCGAGGAGAGAAAGTGGATCGGGGAGGCGCGGGGGGGCGAGCGAGTGGGGCGCTAGGGTTTCGGCCATGGGGTGGGGGTTAAGGTGGCGCCGGTTGGGCGGCCAGGGAGGGGCTGGGCGGGGGGTTGGGGGGCTGGCCCGGCTGGGAAGGGCTGGCCTGATGGGCCAGGGGTTCCTCCTCTTTTCTTCTTCTCTTTCTTTTCTTTTAATATTTTTCCTTTTCTGCTTTCTGTTTTAGTTTAATTAAAATGCCAAAACATTTTACAAAATTAGTGCACCCCACCATAATTAGGTTTGCTATTTTAGACAACCCCCGGACATTTTACTTTTAGTTTTTGAAACCTTTTATCTTTGTTTTTGTTTTGAATTTATTTGTAGACCGGGTTCGAAGAAACGGGAGGTTAGCCACAGTAACCGGGGTGTTTACTGTTCCTTAATCATCCGGGTGTTACATCTTGCTCCAGCCGCCCAAAGCAGCGCCGGTCGTGCCGCCTGCTCCTGCCTCCCGTGGCCGGCTATGCTGTCGTGGAGGCTTCACCGCCCTACTATTCCCACGGCTGGCGAGGCCTGCGGGCGGCAACAACCTCACACCGCAAGAGAGTGAACCCTCATACTCCTCTCCGCGTGGGCATCCACTGCCGCATCTTCACCGGCTCCGCGTAGTCCCCTTCCTAGGCCTCGCCGTCGTCCACCGCCATGGTGCTCTCGGCGCGGTGTGGTTAACGTGGTGAAGGAACGACTTCCATCGGACATGGACTGTACGTGGAGAGGCTGACAGCTGGGTCCACGGCCGCAGCAAGGAAGTGCCTCCTTATTGCGCGGAAAATAATGATTCCTCCACCTGACAGCAGGGACCCACCGGACGGGCCACCGTATTTCACGAAAAAAAACGTTTCCCTCCTGACTGCTGGGACCCACCAGCTACACCTTCGCAAGCAAGGAAGTGCATCCGGGCAAAAAAACGATTGGCCCCACTGACTGCTGGGACCCACTAGCTATATCTTCGCACGCAAGGAAGTGCATCCGGCCAAAAAAAACGATTCGCCCCCCTGACTGCTGGGACCCACCAGCTACATCTTCGCACGCAAGGAAGTGCCTCGGTCGGGACCCACCGGTCGAACCGTGCGTGGCGTTGTCGTGCAGTCGTGACGTTATGCGTATACTTGGTCGATGTAGAGGCGCGCACTTGTCGTAGTAGAGGCGCGCACGTGTCGTAGTAGAGGCGCGCACGTAGCATGTACACGTACGTACATCGGCCAGGGTGCAAGAAAGAAAATACGGACACATATGTGTACGTATGGCCAGGGCTCGTGTACATGGCTGGGTCAGAACGGAGAAACATCGTCGTCGTCGTGTTCATGCGGAGGCAACGGAATGCGTCGTGTTCATCGGGAGGCAATGGAACACGTGGGAGGCAACCGGCTGGGTCGGAACGGAATGCGTGGTCGTGTTCATCGGGAGGGCTTGGACGGAACAGGCGATGGAAACGAGGCCTAGCGTACTGCACAATGGAGGAAACGGACCTCCTACGTTCAGAGCGGGTCTGTTGATCGGGAGGGTGTGGCGTACCGCAAAAGCGGAGAAGCGGACCTCCTACGGTCAAACGGGGTCCCGTTGATCGGGAGGGTGTGGCGTGCCGCAAAATGGAGAAAACAGACCTCCTACGGTCGAAACAGGGTCTGTTGATCGGGAGGGTGTGGCGTATCAAAAGCGAGGAAACATACCTCCTACGGTCGAAACGGGGTCCTGTTGATCGGGAGGGTGTGGCGTACCACAAAACGGAGGAAGCGGACCTCCCACGGTTGAAGCAGGGGTCCCGTTGATCGGGAGGGTGTGGCGTACATAAAAGCATTTAAACGGACCTCCTACGGTTGAAACGGGGTCTGTTCGCCGGGAGGGTGTGGCGTACCACAAACAGGACTCCATGGGATCTGTTCATCTCCACCGTCGACCTCCTCCAGCCTCCACGGGCTACCGTCGACCTCCTCCAGCCTCCACGGGCTCCTGTTCATCCAGCCTCCACCACGCGCTACTCCACCGGCTACTGTTCAACCACCCCTCCACCATCTATTGTTCATCCATCCCTCCACACCACGGGGTCCTGATCAACCACCCCTCCACGGGCACCCCTCCAACGTCTACTGTTCATCCAGCCCTCCACACCATGGGGTCCAGTTCAACCACCCCTCCACGGGCACCCCTCCACCGTCTACTGTTCATCCAGCCCTCCACCACACCACGGCATCCTGTTCATCCAGAGGCAAATGCCACCGCTCACTGTTCATCCACCCCCACCCCCCACAACACTCACAGTTCATCCCAGAGGCAACATCGATCGGCTTGATTAGCAGCAAGAGCTGGCGAATCACTCAATCGGGTTCGCTAACGACCATCGATCGATCGCTCGGGTTCAAGAACGCTTATAGCTGCAGTGCAATCGCTCGGGTTCGATTAGAGCCCAACGCCGCTCGCGGGTTCGATTAGAGCCAACGCCTACACACGCGCGTACGTGTATGAGAGAAACGTGCATCGCTCGACCCCCGACCTCCCACCGTAACCAGGAACTCCCCGAAATTTTCCTCGCCCACGCTTCTACCACGGTTTTTTCTGTCATGGACGGCCCAAAGAATGTCATGCAGCTACGTCTCCGGCCCGCCTAGGACGAAAAGCCCATTTCCTGTCATGATTTTTTGTCATAGAAGTAGGAGCCCACCACATCTATGATGATACCGGGTTTTGTCACAATTATCGTCATAGAAGTGTCATATGTATGACATAATTTTTTTTTCGTTCGGCCCAAAATGTCACGGATGTGTCTTTTTTTTGTAGTGAAGTATAGGGGATCGCAACAGTTTTCGAGGGTAGACTATTCAACCCAAATTTATTGATTCGGCTCAAGGGGAGCCAAAGAATATTCTCAAGTATTAGCAGTTGAGTTGTCAATTCAACCACACCTGGATAACTTAGTATCTGCAGCAAAGTATTTAGTAGCAAAGTAGTATGGAGGTAACGGTAATGGTAGCAAAAGTAATATGCTTGGGTTTTGTAGTGATTGTAATAGTAGCAATGAAAAAGTAAATAAGCGAAGAACAATATGTGAAAAGCTCGTAGGCATTGGATCATTGATGGAGAATTATGTCGGATGTGGTTCATCGTGTAACAATCATAACATAGAGTGACACAAAACTAGCTCCAATTCATCAATGTAATGTAGGCATGTATTCCGAATATAGTCATACGTGCTTATGGAAAAGAACTTGCATGACATCTTTTGTCCTACCCTCCCGTGGCAGCGGGGTCCTATTGGAAACTAAGGGATATTAAGGCCTCCTTTTAATAGAGTACCAGGCCAAAGCATTAACACATAGTGAATACATGAACTCCTCAAACTACGGCCATCACTGGGAGTGGTCCCGATTATTGTCACTTCAGGGTTGCCGGATCATAACACATAGTAGGTAAATATAGACTTGCAAGATAGGGTCAAGAACTCACATATATTCATGAAAATATAATTGGTTCAGATCTGAAATCATGGCACTCGGGCCCTAGTGACAAGCATTAAGCATAGCAAAGTCATAGCAACATCAATCTCAGAACATAGTGGATACTAGGGATCAAACCCTAACAAATCTAACTTGATTACATGATAAATCTCATCCAACCCATCACCGTCCAGCAAGCCTATGATGGAATTACTCACGCACGGTGGTGAGCATCATGAAATTAGTGATGGAGGATGGTTGATGATGACGACGGCGACGGATTCCCCTCTCTGGAGCCCCGAACGGACTCTAGATCAGCCCTCCCGAGAGAGTTTAGGGCTTGGCGGCGGCTCCATATCTTAAAACGCGATAAATCTTTCTCTCTGATTTTTTTCTTCCCGAACACGAATATATGGAGTTGGAGTTAAGGTCGGTGGAGCTCCAGGGGGGCCATGAGGCAGGGGAACGCGCCCAGGGGGGCAGGCGTGCCCCCACCCTCGTGGACAGGGTGTGGGCCCCCTGGCCTTGATTCTTTTGCCATTATTTTTTATTATTTCCAAAAATAATCTCCGTGGAGTTTCAGGTCATTCCGAGAACTTTTGTTTCTGCACATAAATAACACTATGGCAATTCTGCTGAAAACAACGTCAGTCCGGGTTAGTTCCACTCAAATCATGCAAGTTAGAGTCCAAAAAAGGGCAAAAGTGTTTGGAAAAGTAGATACGACGGAGACGTATCAGATCCCATCTTGGGGCCTTTTCCGGCGCTCCGCCGGAGGGGCATCAATCATGGAGGGCTTCCACATCAACACCATAGCCCCTCCGATGATGTGTGAGTAGTTTATAGCAGACCTTCGGGTCCATAGTTATTAGCTAGATGGCTTCTTCTCGCTCTTTGGATCTCAATACAAAGTTCTCCTCGATCTTCTTGGAGATCTATTCAATGTAACTCTTTTTGCGGTGTGTTTGTCGAGATCCGATGAATTGTGGGTTTATGATCAAGATTATCTATGAAGAATATTTGAATCTTCTCCGAATTCTTTTATGTATGATTGGTTATCTTTGCAAGTCTCTTCGAATTATTAGTTTGGTTTGGCCTACTAGATTGATCTTTCTTGCAATGGGAGAAGTGCTTAGCTTTGGGTTCAATCTTGCATTGCTCGATCCAGTGTGATGAGGGAAATGACACGTATTGTATTGTTGCCATCGAGGATAAAAAGATGGGGTTTATATCATATTGCTTGAGTTTATCCCTCTATATCATGTCATCTTGCCTAATGCGTTACTCTGTTCTTATGAACTTAATACTCTAGATGCAAGCTGGATAGCGGTCGATGTGTGGAGTAATAGTAGTAGATGCAGGCAGGAGTCGGTCTACTTGTTGCAGACGTGATGCCTATATACATGATCATGCCTAGATATTCTCATAATTATGCACTTTTCTATCAGTTGCTCGACAGTAATTTGTTCACCCACCGTAATACTTATGCTATCTTGAGAGAAGCCACTAGTGAAACCTATGGCCCCCAAGTCTATTCTCCATCATATTAATCTCCCGCTAATGTGCTATTTCTGTCGCCTTTTACTTTGCAATCTTTACTTTCAATCTTTATCATAAAAATACCAAAAATATTATCTTATCATCTCTATCAGATCTCACTTTTGCAAGTGGCCGTGAAGGGATTGACAACCCCTTTATCGTGTTGGTTGCAAGGTTCTTATTTGTTTGTGTAGGTACGAGGGACTTGCGTGTGGCCTCCTACTGGATTGATACCTTAGTTCTCAAAAACTGAGGGAAATACTTACGCTACTTTGCTGCATCACCCTTTCCTCTTTAAGGGAAAAACCAACGCATGCTCAAGAGGTAGCACTCGTCTGAAATTTATGAACTTGGCATACTATCATGGAGAGACATCAACATGCCGTGGTATGTTTTGTCCCATTTGGGGCAGGTTTGGGTATATTCTTCTCACAAACCAGAGCTTCTCACAACAAGCATGATGGTTTCGGTAGGGAACGTCCCACCTTTGGGGACGAAACGATATCCATTGCCTCTTATTGCTCTCAAATTTTTTCTCGTGTCAACATAGAACAACAGGAGTGTTGTGTTAATTTTTGTGATTTTTCAGGGTTAGTTTGGACATTTGTATGCATTAACTGAGTTTTTAATACATTTATGTGCACAACTCAAATTGTAAATACATGCACATGCTCGAGTGCATATAAACTAGTTGAAAAATCAAATCTGTGTCCTTGGGTGCATGCTTAGGTCCCATGTAAGAAATGGGAATGAGTTTCAAACACCATGGCACCGTTGATTGGCGGCAAAACATTGAGATACTTTATTTTTAAATTCTAGTAAATCAAAACTCGTGTGAAATTCACGAAACTTGGCATGCTATTGTGGAGTGGCATCAACATGCCGTCGTAAATTTTTTGCCCCATTTGGGGCAGGTTTGGGTATATGCTTCTCACAAACCAGAGCTTCTCAAAAAAAATCATGATGGTTTAGGTAGGGAACGTCCCACCTTAGGGGACGAAACGATATCTATTGCCTCTTATTGCTTCAATTTTTTTCTCCTATTAACATAGAACAACAGGAGTGTTGTGTCAATTTTTGTGATTTTTCGGGGTTTGTTTGGACATTTTTATGCATTAACTAAGTTTTCAATGCATTTATGTGCATAATTCAAATTTGAACTACATGCACATGCTCCAGTGCCTACAAATTGGTTGAAAAATCAAATATGTGTCCTTGAGTGCATGCTTAGGTCCCATGCAAAAAATGGGAATGGATTTCAAACACAAGGGCGCTGTTGATTGACGGCAAAAAATTGAGATGCCAGGTTTTTAAATTCTAGTAAATCCAAAACTCGTCTGAAATTTCATGAAACTTGGCATGATATCATGGAGTGGCATCAACATGTCGTGGTAATTTTTTTATCCGATTTGGGGCAGGTTTGGGTATATGCTTCTCACAAACCAGAGCTTCTCACAACAAGCATGATGGTTTTGGTAGGGAACGTCCCACCTTTGGGGACGAAACAATATCCATTGTCTCTTATTGCTTTCAAATTTTTTCTCGTGTCAACATAGAACAACAGGAGTGTTGTGTCAATTTTTTTTTGATTTTTCGGGGTTCGTTTGGACATTTTTATGCATTAACTGAGTTTTCAATGCGTTTATGTGCATAATTCAAATTTGAACTACATGCACATGCTCCGGTGCATATAAATTGGTTAAAAAATCAAATATGTGTCCTTGCGTGCATGCTTAGGTCCCATGCAAGAAATGGGAATGAATTTCAAACACCAGGGCACCGTTGATTGCCGGCAAAACGTTGAGATACTTTATTTTTAAATTCTAGTAAATCCAAAACTCGTCTGAAACTCATGAAACTTGGCATGCTATCATGGAGCGGCATCACCATGCCATGGTAAATTTTTTGTCCCATTTGGGGCAGGTTTGGGTATATGCTTCTCACAAACCAGAGCTTCTCAAAACAATCATGATGGTTTCGGTAGGGAACGTCCCACCTTTGGGGACGAAACGATATCCATTGCCTCTTATTGCTTCCAAAAAAATTCCCGTGTCAACATAGAACAACAGGAGTGTTGTATCAATTTTTGTGACTTTTCGGGGTTTGTTTGGACATTTTTATGCATTAATTGAGTTTTCAATGCATTCCCGTGCATAATTCAAATTCGAACTGCATGCACATGCTCCAGTGCATATAAATTGGTTGAAAAATCAAATATGTGTCCTTGGGTGCATGCTTAGGTCCCATGCAAGAAATGGGAATGAATTTCAAACAGCAGAGCACTGTTGATTGCGGGCGAATCATTGAGATGCCTGGTTTTTAAATTCTAGTAAATCCAAAACTTGTCTGAAATTCATGAAACTTGGGATGCTATCATGGAGCGGCATCAACATGCCGTGGAAATTTTTTTGTCCCATTTGGGGCAGGTTTGGGTATATGCTTCTCACAAACCAGAGTTTCTCACAACAAGCATGATGGTTTGGGTAGGGAACATCCCACCTTTGGGGATGAAACGATATCCATTGCCTCTTATTGCTTTCTAATTTTTTCTCATGTCAACATAGAACAATATGAGTGTTGTGTCAATTTTTGTGATTTTTCGGGGTTCGTTTGGACATTTTTATGCATTAACTGAGTTTTCAATGCATTGATGTGCATAATTCAAATTTGAACTACATGCACATGCTCGTGTGCATATAAATTGGTTGAAAAATCAGATGTGTGTCCTTGGGTTCATGCTTAGGTCCTATGCAGTGGGAATGAATTTCAAACACCAGGGCATCGTTGATTGCCGGCAAAACGTTGAGATACTTTATTTTTAAATTCTAGTAAATCCAAACTGGTTTGAAATTCAGGAAACTTGGCATGATATCATGGAATGGCACCCGACATGCTGTGGTATTTTTTGTGTCCATTTTGAGAGAAGGCGCAGTCGAATAATGACAGCCAACAAATGCATTTTGAAAAAATAGCTGCCACTTTAATATCTCAAACGTTTGTATAATTCAAATCGTGTGCGTTCTATTAACCATTCACGTGACGCCACATGTCTTGGATTTAATGGCTGTAGGAGGTGCCGTGCGGACAGCTGCTTGACCTTGACTAAACGGGAGGCGTCTGGCGCAGATGGTGTCTTGAGCTGACCGAGGGCATGCAAGCTGTCCTCAAATCGCAGAGCTCACCGGGAAGCGTCTGGCTGTCTGCTGCCTGAGCTCAGCGGGAAGCGAGCCTTTGACTTCCATGGCCGCCCGCCTTCCTCTCTCGCCCCCCCCTCGGAGGCATGGGACACCGCCATCGACGCTACCTCTCAGCGCTGCCGGCTGCCGTCCTCCGCCCCCCCCCCACCCGTTGACCCCAGGGAAATGATGCAAAGTGAGAGCAGGATTTGTGCATCTCTTCAACGCAAACGGTTCTTTTGGATGACCCGTGTGCAACCACTTACAAACAATTTGGTGCGATTTGCATTTGTCATATTGGGTATGTTACCATTTGTCAAACTGGAAAGATTGAAATTTGTTAATCTAGTGACATTGCCATTTTGTCAACCTTGTAACACTACGATTTGTCAAAATATGAAGCTAAAAATCACTAGCAGTATCTAATTTTAGCAACTAAAATTCAGTAATTAAGCATAGATTTCATTCATAGATTATGCAGTCGTTCTTAATTTATACAAACAGTTCAACTCGACAGCTGAACCAACCAAACTTTTCCCCAATTGTTGCCAACCACGTACTGAAATAGCTAGTTCAACTATATATACTAGCTAATTTTAAGTACGTTGTACAGTTCCACCACATCTATAGTCAGATGAACTGAGCAAAATAGCTCCTAAATACTACTACTACTACTCACGCTCATCGCTCTCGCCATCTGATGCTGCATCTGATCGGTATCGCTCTATCGCTCATCGCTATCGCTCTTGCTACGTGCGGGCATCCACCTCCGCCTCCCGCCTTCGGGCGGCGGTGGTGGAGCAGTTGATGACCCCGGCGGTCGACGATGGGCTGGCGGCCACGGCGGCCGACGACTGGGTGGCGGCCACCACCACTACCTCCCGCCTTCGGGCCGTGGTGGCGGAGCGGGTGATGGCCATGGTGGCCGGTAGTGGGGTGGCGGCCACGACGGCCACCTCCCGCCTTCGAGCCGCCCAGCGGCGAAGCGGCGATAGCCACAGCTTCGGCGGTCGTGTGGCGGAAATGGTGGCGGCAACACTGCCGACGAACACCGGGCGGGCGTGTGGTGGGTGTTCGTGCACACCAACAGGGCGCCACGCACACCGCACTACGCTAGGGAGTGCGCCGCCACGGTGTAGCCTCCCAGTGGAGCAGATCCTCGATGATGGCGGAGTGGCTGGCGGCGGCACGCACCGATGCCATTGGCGATTGTGGGAGAAGCAAACGAGAAAAGCTACATGGAGGGAGGGGGAAATGTGACACGGGACTCACCGCCGTGAGGGTTTTTATAGTAGGCCGGTAAGCATTGGGATTTTGGGGGATTTCACCGAGTCGGGCGGGAAGCTTGCGCTGGAACCTGCAAGGTTGCGCGGGAACGGGCTCACGGACGATTCATTGGCGCCACCGTTTGGCCAAAAGAACGCCCCGTGCACTGCACAAGCTTGCGCTGTAAGCCGTCTGCGGCAGCGGGGTGACAAGACGTGCGAGAGGAGGACGAAAGGCCACATACACACACGGTTAATAAAAAAATGTTTGCGATTTAATTACCTACTATACCCCCGTCCTGGTTTATAAGTATGATTTAACTAATAAAATACTAATGCATGTCACCAAAGATTATAAGTATTTGAACATAGTTTCCAATTATATAATTTTTATAACATGCATTAACATTTTGCTGGTTAAATTTGAGGGCAAAGTATGGCACAGAATATAAAGGGGACTATAGACTAGACGGAGGTGGTAGCACACGGCCGCTCTCTATGCAGCGACACAACTGTCGGCCGGCTTGTAGGCAACAAGCTCCTGCGTTTTCAGCTGCTCTATGTGTGTGGTTGCTTGCAGTTCAGGCGGCCGCGGCGCTCTCTGCTCGCGTCCCGCCGCGCGCGCTCTGCTCTCGTGTCCCTCCGGGTGCTCTGCCCTCGTCCCTCCATGCACGCTGCTAGTGTTTGGGGCTGGCGCACGATCACACACGTTCGTGTGCATGCAGTTGCGTCGGGCGCGGCGCGACGATGCTGTTACCCGCTGCAAAAACTGCCATGCGGACGCGCCGAGAATCCACGCTGCCCAGCCCCCTTTTATTCATGCGGCCATTTACCTTCATCTCTCGTCTCACACAACACAAATAAGCACACCCACGAGGACACATACAGAGAGGACATCCAGCGGTTCCAATGGGGCTCCCCGTGGCTCCAATGGCGCTCCCAGCGGCTGATGATGACAACGGCGGGCAGTTCACCAGGCAACATGTCGTGGACACCCACATGAGGGGGAAGGCTCTCTCGGTGGTGTACACAAATGATCCGGTCTCGGTGGAGAGCTCCATCAAACTATGGAGCAGTTCCTTGCGAGACAAGTACCAAGTGGTAAACCCGACCTCGAGTACACCATGGGTCGTGCGGGCATGATCGGAAGGTTGCCATCGCCCGGTTATGCGTGTGACATGGCGTCCTCGTCTACCACTACCACCTGGCCTAGCCTTGCGGCGTTTCTCGGGTTTATCAACAGCTCCGACTACGGTTTATTGCGGTGGACACCACCAACGATCTAAAAGCGGTCAAGGTTTGGGCTTGAAATGCGAATCTTGTCAACATCCAGCGACTACTACGGTCTAGGGCAGCGACAAAAACAAACTGAACTCCTTGGTTGACGGCGCCTCGGCCATCATCGACCCCTACTACATGAAGATGAAGAATGAGAGCAATAAGGACAGGCGCACAGCACGATGTGTGGCATGAGAGACTGCATGAACAACATGTCAAATCTGCTGCCATGGGCCGTACACAAGCTCTGAGATGTCTGGTGAATCGTTGACATGAGGAACTGTCTTCTTCCTGACCCAGACGAGGAATCGAGCCACATAGCAGTGGCGGGGGCGTCACAAGAGGTAGATGACTAGACGATCGTTTCTCCTACTTTAGAACACATGCAATTGTTTATTGAGTGTGTGCGAATGATCTGTATAGTCACTTATGTAATTGGATGTTTATTTGAGTTATATATATACATGTAATTCTACTTTAGACAGAGCAAATCACATGACTTATTAGCAGCAATTGTCTGTGTTATTATTGGTCTTCTCACACATTTCTAATTACGGACCTGTTTGCCGCATATCACACACATCTTGTTCAGTTGAACCGTTTCCATTGTGTTGCCTAATCACACACAGTTCATCCTAGTAAAACGTATGCTATATATCACACACGCCTTCATCTGGCTGCCCGCTTATTTTGTTCCTCCTCATCCCAAACAGTTAATTGAACTGAACCGTATGCCCTGCATCACACGCGCAACTAAAATCTAAACCGTGTTTGATGCATCCGTCATCGCAAATGTTTTGCACCTTTTTGACGGTTTTTTACACCACCGTTTGCGATTATGGCATGGCACACCGTTTCGTCGAAGGGTCTCTGATCGTAGTGTCACATTTGGACCATCCTGCAGTAGTGACATGCATAATGAGAAATGGGCATCTGCAGAATTACTTCATGCAGAATTTATCATCGCATTACACAGTAGCAGCAAAAGTAGCAGACGACCATCAAGTTTAAGTGTTACAACTCAAGAGCCAAATAGTTTCAAAATGAGAGTTGTAAGAACTTAGAAAAAATAATGCAACCACCCCATATGGACCCGCTTGAAGACTATCAACCTCAAATGCTTCTCCCCCTTTTGTCAGTAAGGACCAAAAAGGTTTGAAGACATAGAGGATCTACTCGTTCCCAGTTGGAGTAGATGTTGGAGCAGGGTCGATGTTGGAGTTGGGCGGTGCAGACGGGCCTGAAGCAGAATCGTGGTGCAGTGCAGCCAGAGTTGGTGAAGTGGTGTCATCTTCTTCATCGACGAATCTCGCAACAACAGTTGGAGCAGAAGACGAATGTTCAGAATCTTCAATGGAAGGTGTGCGACGCCAGCTTGTAGATTACGAAGGCCTGGAGTCAAACTTGAAGCTCTCTGTGAAGCCATCTTCGCAAAGATCATCTTCATAACAGAGCAATGTAAGGCTCTTCCAGGACCGCCGACAAGCTTCATGCGCAACGAATGAGTTCTTGGTGACCAAGTTGCGAATGTGATTAACATCCACCAAGAGACTCTGCATTTGACACTTCAGCCAATCATGATGCCTATCCTGCTTTTGATCTAGAGAAACCAGAAGCTCACGGTCGTTGAGGACACGAGGACGCTTCTGAGGCCTTTGAGCAATTGTGCTGGCAGTGGCTTCAGGATTAGCACGGTGCGGTAGACGCAAGTTGCCAGCCAGAGGATAAGCAGGAGTTGCAGAGTTTGGCACATGAATCCCGTCAATAGGTTGCGTGAAGCTTTGGAATTCTGCATACTGAAGATGGAGTGGCTTCTTTGCTGGCTCAGGGTAGATGGCTTCAATGGACATATCAACATCAGGTAGAAATACAATATGGTTGCACGCTGAAGGTTGATAGTTGATGGTTGAATGAAGCTTGATCAAACACATCACCCATGGAGCATAGAATTTCAGTCCGGAAAGAGCAATCCCAGAGGCTGCAAGCTGTCGGATGAAGAAATCCTGAGTGTTGAATCAGATGCCATTGATGATATAGAAAACCAATGTCTTCATGGCGCCTTCGAGTTTAGCTTCAGAGGAATTGCCTTTGATTGGCCAGAGAGTACGCCTCAGAACATGATAAACTGTGTGTGGCAAGTAGCCAAGGTCCTTAACAAAGAATTCCTTGGGGTATTCGGCGTCATGGGGCAATGGCTTCATCATGCTCAACATATGGCTCATGTTGGGCTCTGGCTTTTGGAATATGCTTTGCAGTTCGTTCTGATGAAGCTGACAACCAGGTTCATACAACTCACCTAGAGTGGGTAGGGAAGTAAGCTCAATGATGTCCTGAGCTTTGGCTTCATGATGAATGCACCTGTCATCCACTCAAGGATCCAAGTCTTCGGATCCCTGTTGTAGCCTCGAATGTGCAGTGTAGCATAGAACTATAGCAGAAGTTCTTCGTTCCAGTGCTCCTTGTCAGTTACAAATGGCAGCAGCCCAATGTCTCTGAAACAGTCCAGTGCCTCCTCAAGGCATGGCAACCCAACCATAGCATCACAATCCAGATGCTTATGAGGAAAAATTCAGTCCTGGTTGTATAAGATGCAGGAGTAGTAGCTTCGCTGCTGATGGCACCAAAACCTGTCAGAGGAGATCTCGGGCTTCGTGTATGGGTTCTTGGCGCTGTCAAAGAAGGTGTTGTGCTCTCTGAAGTTGAGCACACTGAACGAGCCCTGAGTTGTTGCAGCACTGGGAAGCCTTGGCAATCTTGGCTTTGGATTCTAAACCTGAGGCCTCTGCTCCACATGATAATCATATTGTGGGCTGGGAGCAGTGGGTGGAACCATGATAGGCCATCTGACAGTCACCAACTCACCATGATTGAACGCACGTTCCATAGTATAAGGCCTTCATGGAGGAACGGCGTCATCAGAGGTGATTAGCTGCACAATGGTGTCAGTAGTAGCATTGGCTTTGGGCTCCACATTGTCTTCAGCCATGACAGTGTCATTGGCTTGAATAGTGTTGGTTGTGGCAGTCTCATTGTTTTTAACCTCCATCTCTTCAACGACGGGAGGGTCGGGTATGATCACATTCTCTTCGGGTTGGACTGGATCACTGGCAGGGGGAGTAGCTTCTCTCTCTTCTTCTTTCTCTTCTTCATCGGCTGATGCAGCCGGAATGTCTTCAGCAACTTTAGCTTCAGACTCAAAAGCAGACACAGAACAGATGGCTTCAGGGAACACTTGATGTGCTACTGAGCTGGTGTGTTGCACATCCTCTTCTGGAATGCTTGACATGGAGACCTGGGGCCTGAGGCCTTTGCGAAGCCTGCGGAATGTTGGCGACGCCTTTGGAGAGGTAGTGGTCTGTTCCATGAAGTTATCATCATCAAGCACCGGAGTGGTGACTTGAGCTGGTGGAGTACGTGGGATCTCATCTTGCAGAGGGGTGTCTTGTTGTTGTTGCTCAACCCATGAGTCATCTTGAGCAACTGGCATCAGGGGACGACCAATGCTAATGAGTTCACTGCTCGTGAGAGCAGGCGATGATACTGACTTGGGTTCAAGCTGAGGAAGGACTTCATCATCATTCACATTGTCTTCACGACCAATGTCTTCAGCTGCGTTGGGGTCAACAACTGGAATCTCTTCACTTTCTAGAGCCTCTGTGGAAACAGGCTCATGAATCACCAGGCGACGCTCGCGGTTGGCAGAGGCAGGGAGAGCAACAGAGATTGGTTGAACGTTGAGGGGCTCTGGGGCAGCAGCATGCTCTTTTCTTGAAGACTTTGAAGCCTTTGTCTTCAATTTCTTCTTTGAGGGAGCATCATCAGAGGTGTCTTTGAGCTTCCTCTTCCTGACTTCGGCTTCGGCTTGCCTTGTCTTCTTCTACTCTAAAGCTGCCGAGGGGACCTTTTGCTTCGAGCCAGTCATGCTAGCAGGGAAGACAATGCTTGGCTGGCCCTGCGTTGAAGATTTTGGTTCAGCTTCATCATGCTTCTTGTTTTTCTTGGCAGCCATCTTGGGGTCGATGCCAGGACGCCCAAGAGCCTTTCTCTTCTCAGCTTCATTGTGCGCTTGCACACACTTCTGCGCATATTACTTCATGCGCTCGCGTGAGCCTTTGGCTTCTCCACGCTTCTTGTTGAACTCTGCCTTGAGGTCATTCACCATCTTCTTGAATATTTGCACATCAACAACACTGAGCTTGGCCATGTGCTTCTTGAAATGTGCCTTCTCATAATCTATCTTGTTCTTGAGCTCAACAATTTTCTGAGCCAAGGCAAGTTCATTGGCAATGGCTCTGTGAAATGTGACGTTGATGTCCACAGGCAGCTGCAGATCATCAATGTTGATGCTTTGGTCCTCAAACCATTCATCAATGAAGTTGTTCAGTATATCAGCATCAAATAGAGGCAGATCATGGAAGATCTCAGCCTCTTGCTTGCTCTTGATTAATATCTCCAGAGCTTCATCTCCTAGATCTTCATCACTGGACAAATCAATGGTGTTGTCTTCATTGCGCAAAATGGCAGCAGGAGTCAGGTCATGCCCATAAATCTTCTTCAACTTCTTAGTCTTCTTGGAGACACGAGATTGATCTTCAGACTACACACTAAGTTCAGGAGGTGCAGTTTTCAATGACTTCGCAGTCAAAGCTTTTGGTGTTGCAGAGGGCTTTGAAGCTTTCGACTTCTTCTTCTGCTTAAGTGGTGCAGGTGCATCCTCAGAGTCTGCATCATCAGCAGATTGTTCTACCATGGCCCTTTGAGTAGCAATATGGGAGAGGAGCCCATCGAAGCTATTGAAGGGGCCGATGACATTGGGATTGGCATCAGGTGTGCCATCCGGCCTTGGAGCAGACGGACCAGGGTTGAAGTAGAGTCCGAGTTCCTTCTTGTTCTTGGTAGCCGACTCCTTTGCGAACTGAAAGTTGCGCTTGAAGAGATCATTGTCACGACACCATCGAAGAGATGATGGGTCGGCATTCTCTGGCTGAGGTCCTCGTACCATGCATGGATAGAAGCCTTGGGCAATAGCTTCAGGCTTTGTCTTGGGTTGCAGATTCTTGTAAAGAATATCGCCCCATGGGCGCTTGATAGCATTCTTTTCAGCATACTCCGGAGTGACGGAGTTATACTTGAACCACTGTTCAGCCCGATATCTTCTGGTCTTGCGCTGATTGTAGCTCTCCTCACGATTAGACTTGTAAAGTTCATAGAGATCCGGAGGCAGACCCAGAGCAATATTTCCACGGTGCTGCCTACCACCTTTCCTTGTAGAATTTTCAGTTGCCATTATATTCAGACAGAGAGGCTTCAAGATAGTGAAAGGCTTCCTGTTCGCACACGAACATGTCACCGTGTACCTCCAACGCCGAGGGTGATGCACCACAACTCACGTCGAAGGAGATCTGATCGGCAGCATGAAACGCATGACAGCCGGCAGATGCTTTTGTAGACCCGAAGCCTCGCTTGCCCGGGAGGGACCCCGTCAAGACTCGCGGCGGCTATGGGATGCTCCAGGTCGATTCGCTCGCCCCTAGAGCCTCGTGGATCCGCAGCCCTCCAGCATGAAGAACTAGCGAAGAACGAGAAGAAAGATACAAGGGAGAGATAAAAAGTAGATGAACACGAAAAAGTAGTAGATTGATTTGTTCGATTGTGCGTTGTCCAATCGGCCGTCACCCCTTAGGTATATACTAGTACAAATGCCCGTGCGTTGCAATGGGCAAAAAATATCAAAAAACCTATTCCGGCGTGCTAGTACGAGCCACTTTTTGTATCCAACTCTAACAAACATCACAAATGGCAGGAGATAACATTACACATAGATCTACTCCAATGGCCACGCCATTGCTCTGATTGGAGTTTGCCATGAATGCAACAGGGAAAAATGGTGTGAATTCAAACTTAGTGATAATTGTTAGATGTCTCACATTTCGCAAAACCAGCTGCACGTGTCACTTCTTATATAAAACTCTTACAAACATCACAAAATAATGTAACCCTCACCTCCAGTGACAATGTGAAAGTAATGTTATTGTACCAAATCCTTCCAGAATTCAACTAAAGGAACATTACAAATAGCTATATTCAAGAATGGAGGAAAATATTGATCGAAGTATGAAGGAAACCTTTGTCAAACTTGGGAGATAAAATTAGATAATGGCCACCATCATTCGGATATAAATTTTAGTAGCAACATACATTTTACTTTACATATCATGTAGCCAGCAATGTGTTTGTATTCAGTTAGGATATTGTTTAATAATACCTGCAGGTGTAAGAGAACATAAAAACAATGTGAGCTTAAGTTGGGTTTAACCCACCTTACCAACATAATTATTTCTATCTTCATTAGGTGGACCATGGACTTTAGAGTCATTCAAATCTAGGGTGAACCACCATGGGCATGCCGTTGACCTAAAAGATGATGATTTGATATCTTGACACACATCTACAAGCGTGAATGAGGTGCAATACTCCACCACCGAAATGAAATCAAAAGATAAAATTAGCAAAGCTAGAGGATTAGCATATATCTCCGATTAATAGAAATAATTACGCAAAGCAAAAGAAAAGGAGATCATGCTATCAACAAACATAGCTTGATGCCACATAAATAGCCGTCACACACCCTGATCTTGAATGTATTTTGTTGCTGCATAAATATGAATAGAATGAATCAAACAAATCAAAAATCCTAAAGAATTAAGAGCCAACAATAGGCACACGATCGTGGTGCTGACATAACGACCGTTTTAGTACCAAATATATTCAGTGGAAAACTTTTGACTTCATAGAGAATGGAATGGGCATGGGCGGGGGTCTTCTCATACAGCTGATATCTTCTTGCCTTCTCATTTGGGACCTGAAAAGAAACAAGAAAAAAAAATTGTGGCCATTAAAATCATTTACAATGTCAACTAAAAATATAGTCTTCCCCATGACTCCTTACCAGAGAGTAGATGCTCCAAATGTATTAAGAACTTATTGTCCAACATTACAGTGATATAAGCAAAATCCAGAAATTACTAAAGATTTTCTTACTCTTCTTGGAAATCGAGATAAGCTTGTTTGGATGTAGCAGGACTTATGTCCAACATTACGATGATATAGACATGTTATCAAAGTAATGCTCTTGACACGCCCATGCGTCTGGCAATGGATATAAGCTGAGGCAATATATATGCTCATAGAGAGAGAATCCTTGAAAGGGTTGTTCTACAGATCTAAAAATATCATTAGTTCTCTCATGTATCTAAAATATATAAAACAAATAATGGAGGTTTCATCCAGATTTCAATTCTTACCATTGGAAGTAGCTTAGCTTTCACCCAGACGTTACGTCATATGATAAACTATCCAAGAAAAATCAAAACTTTCTTCAACCTACTTTTCAGTAAAGAAGCGTGAAATTTTACAACAAAAGTTCCACAAGCACATACATGGCACTTATATTTGCATATTCATAGAAATGGAGAATGATATAAAGAGGAATATTTTAGGTGACGATCGACACTATGTCCGATGCGGTTCGGATGCATGTATTTCTATGGCTAGATATGCATATAATTTTACATATACTGCTGGAGCGTGCATCAGCCCTGCTACCAAAGTGACCATTCTCGTTCCTGTGAAAGTTGTGCTACGCGGGCATTTGTGGGAACATATGACATGCATAATGCATGATAAATGAAGCAAAACAAGAGAATTTGGAGATTAAAGTGAGAATGATTCCTATATTTTCATAAGTTTCTAAATTTCTCCCAATCCCACAAAAATAAAATAGGAGATACTCCTTTCTCTCTGTAATACCTTGATGTAGATTGTTACTAACCACTTGCTGATTTTTGAAATAGGTATACAACTCACGGCTTCAATGTTTTCCATCGACCATATATACACATCGTAAAGCTGTACATTGGTACACCTTGCAAGTGCAACATATTTGAAGTGAAACTGAAACTACACACTTCGAGAAGAAGATTAAGAATAGCACGAACCACATGGCGTGAGACATTTATCGGTTCCGCTTGACAACAATCATGCCTCCCATGCCTCCTCTTGCAAGGTTAGCTTGATTACATACCTCAAGCGGAGAACCGCAGATTGAGTTCTGGCAAAGTGTGGAGCATCGGACGGACGGCAGGCGAAATCAGGTGAGGCAAGATTGAATAGCAATGCCGAGCACGGAACTTGCGATGACATTGACCCAAGCTTGCATGGAGAGTTGCGGCTCCTCCTTCCGCTTCCCACGGTGCCCAATGCCGCGGTAGGGCCTTGTGCATGGGAAGCCAGCGCACGCATCGACATTAGATCGAGCAGCGGAGAGGACCCGGTCCGGAGGAAACAACACGCCATGGTTTTCCAAAGGCATGTCTTGCAACATAATCATGGGCACTCGTCACTTCGAATCCATATCTGGCCGCAACAGTTTTTATCTGCAGCCAAGACAGATTCATTGCTTGCTTATCATGGAAATTCTCGAACAACAACTTCTGTTGACAGACACGATGACACCAGCCCTTCACCAACCACGGAAACACAATCGTCTTCTTCCGCATGGGTTGTATGATGGTGGCTGCCGCAAGCGCTCGACTGTCGTCCATGATGCGGAGTTTTCACCACTCGAGGGATTTGAGTTTTCGAGCACCACGACACTCGCGAGCCAGAGACTGGCCACCACATCAGCTAGCCGCCGGCCGTCGTTCAATTAGCAATCAAGGGACCATGAAGCAAGGCACTAATCCACGAACCGCATTTAGGGCGGAAAATCGAATCTTTGGGCCTCCTACCAATTAAGGAACAAGAGCAGTGGCCAAACCCGAGGAGACGCTCACTTGGGCGAGAACCGCCGTGAAGGACATCTCCCAGCCGGCAGCATGAGTCCTGCGTCGTCACCGCCGCGCCCTTGCCGTTGGCCAGCTGCCCTCTCCTCTCCGAAGCGGACAACGGTCGCCGCCGCCATGGTGAATCCACTTGTCGGCCGGAAGCGCCAGGAGGCCGAGCCGGTGAGAGGATGCGGAGGAGGAGGCCACATCGTCCTCGAGTCGCTGGCGATGTGGGCGGCCCGTCCATCAAAGGGGCTCATTGGAGTTCAAGCCCGCCACTGACCTCCTCCGCGCCTCGATCGCCTCCACGCCGTCCCGAGCAGGATCCGGCCCCTGCCTCGCCTCCCCGACCGGATCTGGCCGGAGATCGCCGCCGCCGCGCCCGGCGTCGTCTGCATAGCGGCCCCATCTCGCTCGGAACCAGCTTGGAGCGCCCGGACTCAGGAGGAAAGAGATGGTGATGGACTGCGGGCTAATTATGTAAAATATGAGGTGTTTTTATGTAAAACATGCTGAGTGAAACGTTATTCACTCAATCGTGGACTGCGGGTTGATTACTCAAAAGTACAGGGACGTTTTTGCAAAAGTACTAACGACGGACGACCGGAAGCGATCGCTGGTTTATTAGTAAAACTAGTACAAATGCCCGTGCGTTGCACCGGGCGATAAATATGGCAGAACTTGCTTCATGGGTCCTTTTTTGCCACTTTAAAATGTAAAACCTTTTGAAGAGTAGTATAAAAAATTATATAAATCCACACATTTCTCTATGAAATATTTTTATGTAAATTAATTATTTCTATTGTGCATTTTTTTTAATGTTTTTTGTAGTTAGTAGTGCTTTTTTGGGGAATTTTTAGGTGTTTTTAAAAAGTACGAACATATTTGTTGAAATATTTTTAAACTTTTTATGTGTTAATTTTGTGGGAATTTTTGTTTGGCAGTTATAAAAATAGGATTTGTTGGTGGGATGAATACCATGTGCGGTGCCGGAGAGGGCGACTCAACCACGCCATTGTCCGCCATGAGGGCTGCTGCCAGCTCCCGTGCTTGCTGCCTCGTACGACGGACACACCGCCATACTTGCGTTCACCTTCGCCTTGGTGCGCCAACGTAGCGGTTGCGCATCCGCCAGCGCATTGAGACGCCAAACAGACCGCAACGCCTCTGGTGAGGCAGTGGCAACACACCTCGCGCCGGATCCATGCATGCGCCAATTGGGGGACACAACGGATTCCCAGCGGAACGAGTCCGACCAATGCCGTCGGGCTGCCTCCTCCCGGGAGCAGTTCAGCGCTAGGGGAACGACGACCTCCTCTTCGGGGCCGCGTAGGACGAGCTCCTGGTCAACGGATCTTGGAGGTGTAAGACTGGGATTCGCTGCCCACCGTGCCGGAGACGATGAGGAGATCGCCAGACGGGAGCTTGTGGGCGGAGGAGTGGAGTGGAGTGGAATGCTGCTAGGGTTTGGAGAAGTGTTGATAGGATCCAACTTATGTGGGGCTGGGTGGGCCCCCGCAAAAAAAAGGGTGGGCCAGCGTGGCCAAATCCGATGTGGCATGCACGTCCAAGCATTCCAAAGCGCCCCAGATATGGGCTGGATATGGAGAGTGTTCGTCAGTCCGGGTGTTTGGACCAGAAATGGGGTGCCCAATTGGGTGATATTTTTTGGTCCGAAGACCCGCAGACGGGTATGAGAGGTCCGGCTGTAGATGGTCTTATAATTCCTATCTTGTTTTTTGCATTCTTTACTTTCCACTCCCAAAACAAGTATTTCACGAATTGTAGGCTGCCTAAAAGAAATAGAATGTAGACTCTTTCTCTAAAAAAAACACGTGCACTTTGGAGAGACGCACGCACACCTAAAAACTTTACTCTGCACCCCCTAATTTAGCCCGCATAAACTTGTACGCGGCCGTGGGCAAACGAAATATATTTGTGGAACACTTCAGGGTTAATATCCCACGAGCAGCCAGCATAACCACATACGGAGAAATAACAGAGGTAGGAGTAGGAGCGAGGCAGCCAGCGTGAACCGAGTGCTCAGAGTAGTGTTTTTCCCCGGCCTCTTTCCTCGTACTCTCCGCCTGTGTCTCTCCAAGCTTCCTCCTTTTCTCTTCCTCCGCTGGCCTCTCGCTCCTCCCCCTCCCTCTCCTTCCCCCTTGCTAGTTAGTAGGTTGCAACCCTAGCGCACGAGGCGCTCGCCGGGGCGTGGAGGGGTCTGCAGCCTAGCTTCTCTGCCCGCTGCTCCATCATGGGTGTCCTGGTTCTTGGTGTCCCCCTCTTTGGTGCTGCAGGTTCTGAAAATAATTCCCCCTCCTTATAATCCGCTTGGATCAGCTCTTTTCCCCTCTTCAATGGCTTGCCGCTGGAGCCGGTGGATTTGTTTGTCTTCTTTCTGCCTAAAATAAATCCCCTGCTATCTCTCTGCTTGATCTACTCAAAGCTCACCGGTCTGGTCTCGATTTGGATCGAGTACGACGCGCTCGTGACCCACTGCGCTCTTGCTCCCTCCTCACGGGCTTCTAGGTGTTACGCCCTGACCTGCGTTCAATCCTTATTTATTCTTATTCCTTCTCTGTTTTCTTCACCTGCAGCCGGCCTGTTTATTCAAGGGATCGTCCGTCGATTGAGCTATTTCGCAGGTTTTCATCTATTTTCTTCACCGGCTGCTCCTTCTTCCCCTGTGTACGGGTTAAATCCGTTCATTCTATTCCCTTCCTCTCGGCTTGTTGATTACCAGCGCCATGGCCGCCGCCGCCCCTTGCCATCCGCGCCAGGCCGCCTCCCTCCTTCGAAGATATTTGCCAGCTGCCATTCACACACGCACATAGAGAGGAGAGGGAGCCCCGCGCGGCGCACCTCTGCTTCCTCCCCGCCGCTGCTGCCCTTTGCCGTCCGTGCCAGATTACCTCTGGTGCTGCCATCTCCGTCCCCTGCCTCACTCCACCTCTTCCCGACACGACCACGACCACCGGATCTCGCGGCCTGATGACGAAAGAGGCCGGGGATGGAGGCAGGTTGCGATACGTCCGCCTACCGCCGCGAAGCCTCCTGCAGCACACTCGCCCACGAGCCCACCCGGAGCTGTCGCCGTCGTGAAGGGCGCCGCCCCGCCGCGCTTGAAAGGAAGCGTCTGGATAAGATAGAAGAAAGGATCGCGGGCTGAATTCTTACAAACATAGGGCTATTTTTGTAAAAATGAATATAGTTTTCTCAAATCACTTAAACAGGGACTGCGGGTTGATTTGTTAGAAACAGAGGGAGTTTTTCGCAAAATTGCCGACGACGTACGACCAGAAGCACTCCGTGCTTTATTAGTAGGGAAGATATATATATATTATGATAACACCCTCTAGAGTCTTATTCTGCACACCAAATCCTTATTCTGATAACACCCACCGACCCGAACACCCCGCACCTAACCCGCTAAACTTCAAAAACAAAAAACGCCCACGGTCATTGCACCCCAATTCCCACCGAACCCACCTTCTTCCCGGTCAAGCCCCACCCACCTCTCCCCGATGCCCACCTCCCAACCGCCACCCACGCCTAGCGCCACCACCCCAGATCCACATCCCCACGAGCATGGCGCCCCAAGAACCACCCGCATGCGCCGCTCCCCCTCACGTCTTGCCGCCTTCCCCCATGCCGGATTCGGGTTCGGTGGCGCCTCACTCCCACCGCCCGCCACTCCACCGCAGCTCGCCTCCCTCCTGCTGGCTTGCGCCTCGACCAGCTGCTTGGCACGGTGACCGAGCACACGGATCCATACATCCTCACCGGATCCGGGTTGGTGGCGCCTCCCCTCACGCGCCTCGCCGCCCTCCCCAGCCTCCGCCTCTCCTTGCTGCAGCGCCTCGACCAGCTGCTGGGTACGGTGACCGAGCATGATCCCATGCATCCTCACCACGGATCCGGTTCTCCTCCTACATCGTCCTCTTCTCGCTTTCGTCGAGCGAGCTCGAGCTGCCACCCTCGTCGTGGTCCTCCTGCATCCCCCGCCTCCCCAATTTGCGGCTCCTTTGTTTTTTTGCACTCATTGAATTTTGTTTCTGCATACATCGAGATCCATGGCGCCGAGAACCGGGGTGTGGCGCGACATCGGTCGACACAAAGACTGCTGGCTCTCTGTTGCATCGTGGGCGAGATCCCGCCATGTCACCTAACGAGCTTCTCTCCACCCTTGCAGTCTGAACAATGGCGGCGTGCGGTCGGCCAACAACGAGTTGCGGTGTGGTTCGGTGCGTGGAGGTGCATTTCCCTTGTGTTTTTTTCGAAAAAAATTATTCCCGATGATGTCCCAAGCGCCCTCGACAAAGCGATGCAGATGGCGACCCGACCTCATCGGTGACATACTCGCTTATTTTGTATTTCTTTTCAGGCGGCGTGATCTCTCGTGTTATGCCAAGTGCTAGGTTAAGCAGTAAAAACTTAGCAAAGAAATTCCCACAAGAGGTTGACTTCTTTTTCTAATGCAAAATTGTTTCGTTTGTGAGATGATTGAAAAAAATGTTATTGAAGTTCACTAGCAAAAAATAATACGGTTCACTTTGGATAGTGATGTTGCTCACTTGCGCCCGACGTGAAAAGTGCAGAAATATTAGGGAAACAACAAAAAAGTAATGCGGTTCACTTCGATATATGTCGCGGTTTACTTGCCTCCTCTCTACGGTCCACTCTTGTTCGTAAAAAAAAGTTTAGAAAAAAGACAACAAAAACTTCGTATGAGAGAAATTACACCGACAAAAGAAATTATGCGGCTTCGCTTACCCGTCCGTCACAAAGGCGGTTTTCGTTACGAAACAGTCGCGGTCGGCCGTATGATGTTATTCATCACGTGAGTGCAAAAAATTATTATGAAGCGATAAAAAGTAATGAGGTTCACTTCTTGATAGTGTTGTGGTTCATTTACACCCGATGTGAAGTGCACTCTACTTTCTCGTTCTTGAAAAAATCACGTTTGAAAAAAGAAACCATGCGGTTCTCTTACCCGTGCGATGCGGTGCGGTTTTCATCTCTGCGCGGTCGGTTTTTCGATCGGATGAAGTACCCACGTCCATTTGGGTGTCGCGAAAAACAGAGTGTCCACTTTTCGGTAAAATCGAAACTGCTCTTAAACCGTAAGGAATTAGAGAGAGTGTTCTACATGAAAAAGTTGCGTCTCGTTGATATCTTTCCAACGGCATATGATTTGAATTATTCCGACCAGCCGTTTGTAAAAATTTCACGAAAAAACAGCCGCTGCCTCTCGAAGTCAGCCGCACGATTTTCAAAATTAAATCAAAACCGTAAGGAATCTCCAAACCATTTCGACATATCAAAGTTGCGCCTTGTCCGTAGCTTTTCAACAGCGTATCATACGTCTCGTTCCGACAAACGGTTAGAAAACTGGAGCAAAAGCAGATGCGAAAATTTCAAAAATTTGAAAAAGCGAGTTCCGCGATTTAGTAAATTTGAAGCGCTCTTAAACCGTAACGAATTAGAGAAACATTTATATATGAAAAAGATGCGCCTCGACGATATCTATCCAATGGCGTATCATTTGCTTCATTCCGACAAGCGGTTTAGAAATAAACGCGAAAAAACGCTCGTTGCCACTCGTCATCCGCCTGCACCATTTTCAAAACTGCTCTTAAACCCTGTGGAATCTCGAAAACTGTTCAACATGTCAAAGTTGCGCCTAATCCATAGCTTTTCAACGGTATATTATACGCCTCGTTCCGATAAACAATCAAAAATTAGAGCGAAAACAGTAACAAAAAAAACATCGTGCGATTTTTTCCGACGCCAAGTTCACTAGTCTATATTGCGATGCTCGCCGTTAAGAAAATGCAGTGCACTTGCGGTCAGTGTGCAGTGCGAAAGTGGTGTGCAGAATAGTTATTCTGCTAATATTAGCAGAATAGACCGTCTGTGTGTCTATATATATACTTAATGACCGTGCAAGGAAAAGGCTTCGATTCACGTCCAAAACCCTAGTCAAATTCGGATTGGTTTTGTCCGAACTTTCCAAAACTGTTCGGTCTAAAACTGGCTGCATATTGTTGGTCTTTTTTGAGGTGGTAAACGACCTTGGATGGAAACGGGCCCAAAAGCCATCTTGAGCGTTTCGACGAGACGAACAACTTTCATGTTGAACGTTTTTTCATCAGAGGTCATCTCGAGGATCAAATCGCTCGTGCAAGACAGGTAATTATTCACGCAGCACATTAGACATACCCACATGTGTCTGGTTCCGGGCGTCATATTTTTACTCACTGCGCTGTGTGGGCTCTAACTTTTGCATATGACCTCGGATTGAGACGATCTTTATATCAAAATCGATCGTTTCGACGAGACGAAGACAATTCATGTAGATCAGTTTTCAATATGGGGCAGTCTTGGGGGTGTAATCAGCCGAAAAGTGTTCTGGATACAAAATCTCAGTACTTCGAACACATCTTCGGCAGAGAT
Source organism: Aegilops longissima (assembly GCA_021605205.1). NCBI lineage: Eukaryota > Viridiplantae > Streptophyta > Magnoliopsida > Poales > Poaceae > Aegilops > Aegilops longissima. The sequence continues at coordinate 504,629,063 of CM038682.1, read as the reverse complement.
GAGATCGGATGGCTATGACCCAAATATCAAAGTTTCTCCTTTTGATGATACGAAACTTTCTCACTTGGAGAACTTTTTCATTTGAGGCCATATTTATTGGGTTTTGTATCGTGCCACAATCGGGTGTCAACACTTCCGTCTACTTGTCAAACAAGAACTGGCTTCAGGAGAGTCAATGTGATGTTGTAAGTATTCTACAAATGAATGCAGACTATGAGAACCAAGGGATTCTTCCACGGACATGTACCTATGACAACATTAGAGATGCGAGGGAAGGGGAAGAGGTCATATGCATTCTCAGAAAATTTTGAAGATAAATCAGTTTGAAGACATTGACCTCATGGTGCAAAGACATTCACTTATTTGAAGTGAGTTGGTTCCAGATTTGTACGAATCCATGAATAAATACAAGTGAGGAATCTAACTAGTTATGAAGCATAAGTGAATATACTTTGCAAGATATGAGATTCAGAAAGAGAAAGATCCAGATTTGAAAGTGCAGAAACCACTTTTGGTTGAAGTGGATGGATTTGACAGATCGAAAAAGCGGTAAATAGTGAGTTTTACTTACCACTGAAGAACTGCTAGACGGGGCAAGATGGATGCCGAGCAGTCCAATCTTCTGCGTCCTAACTTGGCGGCGAAACACACCTACAGCGGCGGCGGAGAAGACAAGGTCCACTGCCGGCGTGAGGACGACGTCGAAGAGGTCGCGGTAGCTAAGCGCTTCGTCTCCGGCGTCGACGCGAGCTAGTGGTGGCGCTAGGATTTGAGAGAGATGGCGAGGTGGAAGAGGAGATAATGACCATGCGGGTGTGTATTTATAAGGTGAAGGGCTGCACAGCGCAATTACGCAGGTGCCCCTGGCGGTTCACAACTGATGGACAAGTGGCATGCATGCAACTCATTGAGAGTTGTTCCATGTTCCCACGCGTGCCTTGTTTGTTGGGTGGTCGTTCCGACTTCTCCGGTATCCAGGCAAAAGAGGTATGACATTCAAAACAGATTTAAATGTGTATCTCTTTATCTTCAGCTGACAAGGACACAGTTAAGACATTCTGACACGTGTCAACGGAATGCATACGACTAGATAGATAGAATTTGAGGAAGAAGCACAGAAGGGGTTAGGGTCCGATCACATTCACTTAGTTCAGAAAATGGCAAGTTTGAAGACATAGCTGTAAGTGAATGCTGTAGAGGACATACCACACACACACACACACACACACACACACACACACACACACACACACACACACACACACACACATATCAGAAAAGACCAAATCAACATTGCGAAGATAAACCTTGAGGATAACTCAGTGTTGAAGACACACCAAATATGCAATCATGACGCCAAATGAAAATCTTCTAGAAAGTTTGGTGGTGGCATTACCCACCGTATAGTAAGTATTAGACCCAGACACGGCGCAGAATTATCATGGCGCACCGAAGTCAAATTCTGCATTAATGTATTCACACTTACAGGATAAGTCTTCATTAATTGAAGATATACGTTACTTCGTGTGTTTCACATCTAAGTCATCAACATGCATAAGCGTAAGGATGTGTGTCCAATCATAGGACATTCGAGGATTCTAAGATATTTAGCTCACATAGCAGCTTGCAAAACCTTTTCTCATCCAAGGGCTTTGTGAAGATGTCTGTCAACTATCGAGGGTGTTGTGCGACATATGCCAACTGGTGGCTTATCATGGAGGGGGCTAATAATACGTCGCCAGTGCCTGGAAACGGGATAAGGCGCAAACATGCCCGCCGGCGAATCTTACCCAGGTTCGGGGCTCTCCTAGGAGATAACACCCCTGCTCCTGCTGTGCGGGGTCTCCGCATGATCACTCAAGCAACAATGGTGGTTACAAGCTTGCTCCTTGAGCTGTTTCTCTAGAGGGGGAAGAAGAACAAGGCTAGCCCTAGCTTCCTCTCTCTATGTGTGTGTGTGGGTGGACAAAGGTCTGACCCCTTTGCATGGGTGCCCTGGGGGTTTATATAGGCCTACCGCCAGGGGTATAATGGTAATCTGGCCCGGTGTAGGACCCGACTGTCAGTGTCTACGGTCGCTGGCTTCTCCACCGGCCGCTGGGGCCCGCCGCCTGGTGGGTCCCGCCGGTTGTCTCATACTTCACCGACAGGCCACGCCCGCTGCTTGCGGGTCCTGCCGGCTGCTTAGTACTGTGGCATTGCCACTAATGATGTGCGCTTTGTCGGGGAAGGCGTGGCTACAGTACCACCGCCTGGCTGGCGTTCACTGTAGCCACTCCCCGTCTCTTCGATTAATGGCGCCTGAGACTACGAGGAGGGAGGGCCGCTTTCTTGAGTCGGCCTCCCCTGGCCGACCGGGTCGGGGCTTGCCGCCTCGCTTCTCATGGACAGTAGGGCTCGCGCTGCGGGCCGTCTGACAGCCCCGTAGTGGGAGCATGGCTTTCTTTGCCATGGATGATGTCATGGGCTGCGTGGCAACAGTGCCGCGCTGGGCGAGGGATGTCCGCCTGGTATGCTGCACTGTGGCCACACTCTGCTCGGGATTCAGGGGTGGCAGGCTCCACTGTAGCCACGCCCCGTCTCGTCGTAATTATGTGGGTGCTAACTTTGAGGGCGTGAGGGGCCGCATGCTAGGAGCCGCCTCTCTGAAGGCCGCCTGCTAGGAGTCGGCCTGTCTCATGGCTTTCTTCTGAGGACCACCACCCTCTGGCAGCCGGCCGCTTGGACTAGCCGGCCCAGGAAGGCGGCTCTTCATCCCTGAGGCTTGAGGGCGCAGCCGGCCCCGATGTCTTGAATCGCCATGGGGAGCGGATGAGGCTACCCGTGGTATTTACTCTGACACCAACTGGTCTTCACTATTGACATGAATGATATCAATGTCTTCCTTCAACACATGATCTCTGAGAAAATGATGACGGATTTGAATGTGCTTTGTCTTCGAGTGCTGAACTGGGTTGTGAGCAATCTTGATGGCGCTTTCATTGTCGCAGTAGAGTGGCACATGCTTCATGTTGATGCCATAGTCCTTGAGAGTTTTCTTCATCCAGAGAAGCTGAGTGCAGCAAGATCCAGCAGCAATGTATTCAGATTCAGCAGTGGAGAGTGATACACAGTTCTGCTTCTTTGAAGACCAACAGACAAGAGATCGTCCAAGAAAGTGACATGTACCTGATGTGGACTTGCGATTAGCCTTGTCACCAGCATAGTCAATATCTGAGAATCCAACTAGATCAAACTCTCATCCCTTTGGATACCATAATCCTAGTGTTGGGGTGTGAGCCAAATATCGAAGAATTCGCGTCACTACTAAGTGATGCGATTCCTTTGGTGCCGCTTGGAATCGGGCACACATGAAAACGCTAAGCATTATATCAGGCCTAGATGCACATAAGTAGAGTAAAGAACCAATCATGGAGCGGTATAGCTTCTGATCGAACTCTTTGCCATTGTCGTCGGGGCCCAATTGGCGTTTGGTTGGCATTGGTGTCGTGTACCCTTTGCAGTCTTGCATTCCAAACTTCTTCACGCAATCTTTGAGGTATTTCTCTTGTGATATTAAGATGCCATTTCTCTGCTGACAGATTTGAAGACCAAGGAGGAACTTCAGCTCACCCATCATGGACATCTGATTTGGCACACAAACAGTTCACCATCATATGTCTTCATGAAGAGAGTGGGATCTAGAGAACCAGGTTTGAAGCCTTTGCTCTTCAGGAAGTCTTTGAGTGTGTCATACCAAGCGTGAGGAGCTTGTTTGAGGCCATACATTGCCTTGTTGAGCTTGTATACCATGTCAGGATGCTTTGGGTCTTCAAAGCCAGGTGGTTGTGCAACATACACTTCTTCTTCAATTTTGCTGTTGAGTAAGGCACTCTTTACATCCATTTGGTACAGAAGAATGTTGTTGTGGTTGGCATATGCTAGCAGTATGCGAATGGATTCAAGCCTAGCCACAGGAGCAAAGGTTTCATCAAAGTCAATCCCTTCAACTTGTGTGTAACCTTGAGCAATGAGACGAGCCTTGTTTCTGACAACTTGACCATGCTCATCTTGTTTGTTGCGATGATATTGTACTTGCGAGGATCAGGACGCTTTACTAGCTCCCATACATTGTTTAGTTCAAACTATTGAAGCTCTTCTTGCATAGCTGGAATCCATTCAGGTTCATCAACTTTCTTGGGTTTAGATATAGAGACAAATGCAAAGTGCCCACAGAAATTTGCTAGTTGTGTTGCTCTTGAACGAGTGAGTGGACAGGTGCATTGATGCTATCGATTATCTTCTCAATCTGGACTCCATTTGCAACTCGAGGATGTACTAGACGAAGATTTTGCCCTTGCTGATCATTGATTTCAGGCTGAGCAGTGTCTTCATGCTGATTAGGTGCAGAAATGATGATTTCCTCTTGAGCCTGTTCCTCTGAAGGTATGATTTCTCTAGTAACCATAAGTTTGATAGACTCACTAGGTGTAGCTTCATCTAGCACATTTGGCAGGTGCTCTATTTGCGAGCCGTTAGTCTCATCGAACCGCACATCCACAGTTTCAACCACTTTGTAGTGAAAGATGTTGAAGACTCTGTAGGAGTGCGAATCCTTTCAGTAGCCAAGCATAAAACCTTCATGTGTTTTCGGTGCAAATTTTGAAGTGTGATGTGGATCCTTGATCTAGCACCTACCACCAAAGACTCTGAAATAGCTGACATTTGGCTTCTTACAAGTCAGGAGCTCATATGAAGTCTTCTTTAGGAACTTGTGAAGATAAACATGGTTGATGATATGGCAAGCAGTATCAATGGCTTCAGGCCAGAATTTCCTTGGAGTCCTGTACTCATCAAGCCTCGTTCATGCCATCTCAATGAGGGTTCTGTTCTTTCGCTCCATGATGCCATTTTGCTGAGGTGTGTATGGAGCAGAGAACTCATGTGTGATGCCCAATGTATCAAGATAAGTGTCGAGGCCGGTGTTCTTGAATTCTGTGCCGTTGTAACTTCTGATGTGCTTGATCTTGATGCCATAGTTGGTCATGGCACAATTGGCGAATCGTCTGAAGACATCCTACACTTCTGTCTTGTAGAGAATTATATGCACCCATGTATATCTTGAGTAATCATCAACAATGACGAAGCCATAGAGGCATGGAGTGGTATTATGGGTAGAGTAGTGAGTAGGGCCAAATAAGTCCATGTGAAGCAGCTCGAAGGGACGTGTTGTTGTCATGATTGTCTTCGAGGGATGCTTGGCCCTAGTCATCTTTCCGGCTTCACAGGCACCACACAGATGATCTTTGTTGAACTTGACGCCCTCGATGCCAATGACATGCTTGTTCTTCGCGAGAGTGTGCAAGTTCCTCATGCCCGCATGCCCTAGCCTCCGATGCCAGAGCCAGCACTCTGAAGCTTTTGCTAGAGGACATACGGCTAGCTGTGGTCCTCTGGAGAAATCTACCATATACAGATCGTCTTTTCGATACCCTTCGAAGACTAGAGATTTGTCAGATTCCATAAGCACAAGGCAACAATATTTTCCAAATATCACAATCATGTTCAGATCACAAAGCATTGAGACAGTCATTAAGTTGAAACCAAGGGATTCAACAAGCATCACTTTATCCATGTGCTGATCCTTTGAGATTGCAACTCTACCTAGGCCCAATACCTTGCTTTTATCAGTGTCAGCAAATGTGTTGTGACTTTTGTCAGACGGACGTAGGGTTGAATCCATAAGAAGACTTCGATCACCATTCATGTGGTTAGTGCATCCACTATCCATAATCCACTCAGTAGTCTTTGGAGCCGTACCCTACAGTGCAGTTTAGGGGATAGGCTTCACAAAGAGAAGTGTGAAGCATAAACATTTGACGAACGAGCATACTATCAAAGGTCAGATCCTTGTCAGGGTAGATAGGATGATTGTCAAGAAACCCTAGGACGAAATACATAGTAAGACCATTTTGGCACTTTATCTTGTGTCCCACAAGATGTTTTAGGTCCCCGGCATTAGTGCCTGAAGCTTTTGATTTCCGGCTGGAGACCATTCCCTGCAAAAGAGAGTTAATTCTTCTTAACCACCCACATCTTCAGGGGTGGCCTAGAAGCAATGAGTCTAAGTGCAGCATCTGAGAACTTTGGCTTTGGATCCCTAGCAAATAGCCTTACAGGAGGTGAATAATACTCTTAAGAATAAGCAGAAAAGTTCTTGGTTTTATGAACATAGTGGTTTGATGAAACACACTCATATTCATAAGTCTGAGTATGGTTTCCCTGCAAAACATTGGCGTTAGGGTGACCCTGGTGGGTCCTCTGTCTGTATGAAGCTTTGGACCATATGAAGCCCATGGTCTGGGGTTTGTCTTCTTCCGAGGTGGTGTCATGATGACATTCACAGGAAGCTTCTCAAGACAACTTTTGGGAACCCAGATCTTCTTTAAGGGTGGTCCATTCCTGCAGTTAGTACCAATATACCTGGCAAACACTTCACCATTCTGATTCTTAAACAGTTTATAATTTGCATGAAAGGATTCATCAATGATAATAGGGTTAGCACAAGTGAAGCGGATAAGGTGGGCGGATCCTTGAAGGTCCCTTTGCAGCAACCCATGTGGTTTTGGGGTCTTTCTCGGGCCTCGATATGAACCATCAACATTCATTTTCCTCTCAACCCAACACCCTCTTTCCTAGGGTTTGGTTCGAATCATTTCTTGAGGACATCTGATGCCCTTTGAGACTTTTGTACATACCTGTTTCAAGCAAAGTCTTCAACCTAGCATTCTCATCAGCAATAGTAGTGGTATCCTCAGAAGAGGGGTTAGTCACCACATCAGCAGTTAAAGATATTGCAACACTAGCAGCAGTAGAACATTCAGCAACAGAGACAACATTATCATGCTAAACATGGTGGCTCAAAGTCTTCCTGAGCGGAACCGATCCCTTGAGCGCGAATTGAATCGTTCTCCTTTTGAAGATCTTCATGAGACACTCTCAGATTCTCAAGTTCTTGCTTCCTTTGAAGATAATCATAGGAAAGCTTCTCATGAGTATTTGAGACAGTTTCATGATGACTTTCAAGTTCCTCGTACTTAATGTGAAGATTTTTGATGTCTTCAATTAAGGACTGAGTTTGATTCATTTCCGCATCCAACAGGTCATCGCTTTTGTCTAGCAACTTTTGAATATGTTCCATAGCAGTTTGTTGTTCAGTTGCAATTTTAGCAAGTGTCTTGTAGCTAGGTTTGGATTCACATTCAGAGTCATCTTCACTGGATGTTTGAAAGTAAGCATCGCTTGAGTTTACCTTGGCACCACGTGCCATGAAGCAGTAGGTAGGAGCAGAGTCGTCCTCATCATCGGCTTCAGCGTCGGCGACGTGACCATTGTCTTCAATGTTGAAGATGGACTTGGCGATGAATGCCGAAGCTAGAGCCAGGCTTGCCACGCCTGAGTCAGACTCCTCCTCAGAGTCCACATCCATCTCCTTGCCAACGAATGCACGAGCCTTGCTAGATGAGCTCTTCTTGTGAGTCGAAGACTTTGATGAAGACTTTGAAGAAGACTTTGAGGATTTCTTCTTCTTCTTGTCATCACAATCATATTCCTTGCTCTTCTTCTTCTTCTTCTTCTTAGATTTCTTATCCCATTGAGGGCACTCAGAGATGTAGTGGCCTGACTTCTTGCATTTGTGGAATGTTCTCTTCTTGTGGTCACGAGTGGAAGCCTCGTCATTTTTTGAGATGGATCTTGAAGATTTTCCGAAGCCATTCTTTTTGGAGAACTTCTGGAACTTCTTCACGAGCATAGCAAGCTCCTTTCCAATGTCTTCAGGATCCTCATAACTTCAGTCAGATTCTTCTTCAGATGAGGAAACAACCTTTGCCTTCAAAGCATGTGTTCAACCATAGTTGGGGCCATAGATGTCTCTCTTCTCAGATAGCTGGAACTCGTGAGTGTTGAGTCTCTCAAGTATGTCAGACGGATCGAGATCTTTGAAGTCAGGGCGCTCTTGTATCATCAGGGCTAGCATGTCAAATGAGCTGTCAAGTGATCTTAGAAGCTTCTTCACAATTTCGTGCTTGGTGATCTCAGTGGCGCCAAGAGAGCGAATCTCATTTGTGATATCAGTGAGGCGATCAAATGTGAGCTGGACATTCTCATTGTCGTTTCTCTCGAAGCGGTTGAATAGGTTGCGAAGAACATCAATCCTTGAATCTCTTTCAGTTGAGACGCCTTCGTTGACCTTGAAGAGCCAGTCCCAGACTAGCTTCGCAGTTTCCAGTGCACTCACACGGCCATACTGCCCTTTGGTCAGATGACCACAGATGATGTTCTTGGCAGTCGACTAGAGGGGGGTGAATAGGCGATTTTTATGTAAGTCTTAAAAAACACGAGGTCTTTGAAGATAAACAGATGAAATGAACCTATTGATATGCAGCGGAAGATAGACTACACTACACAAGCCATAGTCAAGTAAGCAATGTAGTGAAAGTACGAAGACTATCAACAGCTAGGTAGTATGGATCAAGATGGAAGACAGTATGAAGCCAAATAGGCAATAGTCTTCACACAGTGAAGTCAAACAGATCAGACAGGCAAGCAATGACTTCACAAAGACAAACAGTAAAGTAAAGGGAAGCGGGGGATAGAACAAGTTGCTTGGCAAAGACATGGATTTGGTAGACCAGTTCTAGTTGCTATGACAACTGTACGTCTGGTTAGGGAGGCTGAGATTGAACTCAAAAGACCGCATCTTCACCTTATTCCCCTCGAGCTAAGGACACCCAGTCTTCGCCCAATCACTCTTTCAAGTCTTCAAGGTAGACTTCCAAACCTTCACAGACTTTGTTCACCGGCGATCCACAATGGCTCTTGGATCCTCAGAACGCGACGCCTAACCGGTTGGAGGATTCACAGTCCTCAAGTGTAACAAGTCTTCAGGTCACGCAGACAGAAATACTTCGGTGATGCCCAACACTCTTTGGCTCTGGGTGTTTTGGGCTTTGTCCTCACAAGTATCTCTCTCTCAAAGGCTTCGGAGGTGGGTTGCTCTCAAACGACAAAAGTCGTGCACTAACTCTGAGCAGCCATAAATTTATGGTGTAGGGGGTGGGCTATTTATAGCCACAAGGAAACCCGACTTGATATGTCCGAAATGACCCTGCGTCACTAAGGAACCGACACATGTCCAACACTCGGATTTGAAACACACACGGCGGCTTTACTTGGGCTACAAGCAAAGCTGACTCATCTAGCTCTGGATAAGATTTGCTCTCATTGTCTTCGCTCGAAGATATAGGATTTTGGTTGAGCATCACATCAGTCACTCTGACTTTGTTAACCTGTACCCCCACTTAATAGTACGGTGGTTCCTATCACTCAATAAAGAAGAAAGGAAACTATGAAACATATATGTCTTCTCACTCCATTGTCTTCAAGTGAATGTATTCACATGTCATAATCTTCATCGTGAATGTCTTCACGAACCACCATTGTCTTCAATGTCTTCACACATTTTAGGGGTCATCTTTGGTAGGTAAACCAAATAGATAAGGGACTATTACCTGTGTTATCCTGCAATTCTCATAAACACATTAGTCCCTCAACCAAGTTTGTCGTCAATACTCCAAAACCAACTAGGGGTGGCACCAGACGCACTTACATTTCTGGCACCCTGCCGGAGGGGGACTCGATCACGGAGGGCTTCTACATCAACCCTATTGCCCTTCCGATGAAGCGTGAGTAGTTTACCACAGACCTATGGGTCCATGGCTAGTAGCTAGATGGCTTCTTCTCGATGTTCTTGGAGATCTATCCGATGTAATATTCTTTTGCGGTGTGTTTGTCGAGATCCGATGAATTGTGGATTTATGATCAGATTATCTATGAATATTATTTGAATCTTCTCTGAATTCCTATATCCATGATTTGATATCTTTGTATTTCTCTTCGAATTATCGGTTTGGTTTGGCCAACTAGATTGGTTCTTCTTGCATTGCGAGAGGTGCTTAGTTTTAGGTTCAATCTTGCAGTGTCCTCACCCAGTGACAAAGTAGGGGTAGCGAGGCACGTATTGTATTGTTGCCATCAAGGGTAAAAAGATCAGGTTTTCATCATATTGCTTGAGTTTATCCCTCTACATCATGTTATCTTACTTAAGGCATTACTCTGTTCTTTAGGAACTTAGTACTCTAGATGCATGCTGGATAGTGGTCGATGTGTGGAGTAATAGTAGTAGATGCAGAATCGTTTCAGTCTACTTGACATGGACGTGATGCCTATATGCATAATCATTGCCTTGGATATCGTCATAAGTTTGTGCTTTTCTATCAATTGCTCGACAGTAATTTGTTCACCCATCGTATTATTGGCCTTCAAGAGAGAAGCCTCCAGTGAGACTTATGGCCCCGGGTCTATTTTCCATTATATATTTTCAGATCTATAAACCAAAAAAAATACCTCACTGCGTTTTATTTACTTTTACTTTGTTTCATGTTTTAGTAATCTTTTGTATCTATCTCTATCAGATCTCACCTATGCAAGTGACCGTGAAGGGATTGACAACCCCTTTATCGCGTTGGGTGCAAGTGTTTGATTGTTTGTGCAGGTGCATAGATTGGGGACTTGCTTGTATCTCCTACTAGATTTTATACCTTGATTCTTAACTAAGGGAAATACTTATCTCTACTTTGCTGCATCACCCTTTCCTCCTCAAGGGAAAAACTAACGCAAGCTCAAGAAGTAGCAAAAAGAATTTCTGGCGCCGTTGCCGGGGAGATCTACATCAAGCCTACCAAGTACCGATCATAAACTCTTATCTCTTGCATTACATTATTTGCCATTTACCTCTCGTTTTCCTCTCCCCCACTTCTAAAATCATTTTTAGAAAAACACAAAAAGATTTTCCTTTTTATTCGCCCTTCTTCCTTTCGTCTTTTCGTTTGCTTTTTGGTTGCTTTTGTGCTAGATTGCTTGCTTTGTCACGATGTCTCAAGAAAATACCAAGTTGTGTGACTTTTCTAATACTAATAGTAATGATTTTATTAGTACTCCGATTGCTCCCGCCACTAGTGCGGAATCTTATGAAATTAATGCCGCTTTGCTGGATCTTCTTATGAAAGATCAATTCTCCGGCCTTCCTAGTGAAGATGTCACATCCCATCTATATACTTTCGTTGAGTTGTGTGATATGCAAAAGAAGAAAGATGTGGATAATGATATTGTTAAATTGAAGCTATTTCCGTTCTCACTACGAGATCGTGCTAAAACTTGGTTTTCATCTTTGCCTAAAAATAGTATTGATTCATGGAATAAGTGTAAAGATGCTTTTATTTCCAAGTATTTTCCTCCCGCTAAGATCATTTCCCTTGGGAACGATATAATGAATTTTAAGAAACTTGATCATGAACATGTTGCACAATCTCGGGAGAGGATGAAATTGACGATAAGAAATTGCCCTACTCATGGATTAAGTTTATGGATGACCACACAAATTTTTTATGCCGATTTGAATTTTGCATCTAGAAATCTTTTAGATTCGGCCGCGGGAGGTACTTTTATGGAAATCACATTAGGAGAAGCTACTAAACTCCTAGATAATATTATGGCTAATTACTCTCAATGGCATACCGAAAGATCCTTTACTAGTAAAAAAGTGCATGCCATTGAAGATATTAATGTTTTGAGTGGAAAGATGGATGAACTTATGAAGTTGTTTACTCGTAAGAGTGATCCTATTGATCCTAATGATATGCCTTTGTCTAGTTCGATTGAGAACAATTATGAACACTACAAAAAATACACTTCCCTGATGATATGTGTTTGTCATAGTAGGTCACGTTTTCTGTCATGCATGTACATCCATGACGATTTTATGGCGAATCAAGATAGTCATACTGTCTTTGTCGTGAAGTGTTCCATGACATTACCAAAATTATCATCACGGAAGTGTCCACTTCCATGACGATAAATCGCGCGTCATAGAAGTCCTTTCGTCAAGGGTGACCAACACGTGGCATCCATCGTAACAGGTCATCATTAAGCTTTTGGGTCCGATTTTGGATCCGATAACCCGTTAATAGCCCGGACCAATGGGGATTTTCTACGTGTAAAATTCTCATTGGCCAGAGGAAATACATGTTGGCTCACCATTGGGACAGATGTCATCCACTCATTGGACATGAGGCGCCTATGATACGTCGACACGTGGCACGGCCCAATAGAGGCCCATTCCGGTGAAAAGGCTGGCCCGTTTCGGGCCGGCCCACGGAAAGCATGTTAACGGCCTGTTCCTATATCTCCCATTTACGGCACGCTAACTCCCGGCCTGTTACGGCATATCAGAATTAAGCCCAGTAGCTTCATCTAGGCCGTCCAATATGATTCCAGCCCGTTGTAACTTCCGGCCTATTTATGGCCCATGATGTCTTTCGACCCATATGAGGCCCTTCGTAACTCTGGGCCCATTAAAGGCCCGAGATGAAACTGGCCCATAATGAACAGTGTATCGCTTTATACCCATTAATGGCCCATTATTCCATCGGCCATTTCCAGCCTGTGTTAACTTTCAGCCTTCTAAGGGCCCATTCATTCTTGGACTCATTTCTAGAATTCGGTTAGTTACAGTCCGTTACTGGCCTGTTCTGTTTGTGGGCCAAATTCAGCCCGTGGTTACATTTGGCCCGTTTGTGGCCCATTAACCCGTTGGGCTGTTTTCATAGCGTTATCAAATACGTTCTATTAACGACCCGTTATGGTCCACTAATAGTACGACCCATGTTTTGCGAAATGATTATACGCCCCGTAGAAGGCCCATGGATCCTACGGCCCGTAGAAGACCAATGGATCCTACGGCCCGTAGAAGGCCCATGGATCATACGACACGTAGAATACCAATGGATCCTACGGCCCGTAGAAGGCCCATGGATCCTACGACCCATAGAAGGCCCATGGATCCTACGTCCCGCAGGAGGCCCATAGTTACAACAGTCCGTGTGTTGCCATGATTATTGTGGCCTAGTTACCAAAAATAGGTTATTGTGGCCACTACAAAAATGCGGAAAAAGAACTGCAATGACTACAAGCAAACAACTAAACAAGACAATAAGGAAATAAATAAGCAAGAAACTAACGCTAGCCTATTACAACTATTACACATATTACATCCACTGGGCATCAAAGTTCGCCACCAGTGCAAATATAGGGAACAAAGCAGCATATTACCTACACTGGCCGTCAAAATTGGCCACCAGTGCAAATAAACACGGTAGCAAAACAAGAGCATAACTGAAACAACTTCAGAAGAGCTCAAGAAACGTTATCCTGGGTATCCACCATGCCGACAATAAGCTTAGCAAGCTTGTTAGCTTTGTCCTTTTGGCGCTAAAATCCTCCAACGCTTGTTGTTGCACCAGAAAGTATGCATCTGAATGCTCCAAGGACTTCTGGAGTCCTTCCGCTTCTTGTCGCAGCACAGCTGATCGATGTCTTTCAGCTTGTAGTTAAGACTCAAGAAACCGAACTGATTCAGCCAGTGAGTTTGAATAGCTTGTGCAAGCGGTAGTGGCCAGTAACTCAAACAGTAAACCAAGACAGGACTTTAGGGTTGTCTCACTATCTTCAAGATAGCTTTCCTTAGCTGTTTTATCAGCTTTGTTGGAGACCAACAGGGATGTCTCACTATCCTGAACCTTATCTGCATTACTTCCTTTACCATTGCTTAATAAGGCACTATTCCCCAATATTCTGTCAGCATTCTAAAAGAAGAAACTAGCAGACACATAACAGGTTTAGCATGTAATAGTATATGAAACTCATTTCGGTGAACCAGTTCATTAGTACTTAAATGAGAGCAGTTGTTCTACAGGTTTAAACACTTGTTCTACATGAACATAGTACAGTAAGACGCAAGCATATAGTACTTAAAATAAAATGAGCTCATAGACCTTACCACATTCTTGGTTCGAGACCAGTACAAAACAAGGCGTTCCCAGTCATCGTCCAGTAAATGTGTCTCGGAGAACGTAAGGAATTTGATGAGTTTCTTTGCCGGTGAAATACGTTTTCTTGAGTAATTCGATACTACCACCAAGCATTCTTGAAGATAGCAGAGGTATTAGCACAGGTTACCTCATCCTGAGTTTCCAAATCGGTCCTTCTCTATAGAGAAAAATGGGAAAATTTGATGTATTATAACCATCATGGAGGTAGAATGTATGGGACAAAGCAAAGTAATTGCCATGAAAAACATTACTTACACATAACTCCTGGATAAACACCCGCAACTAGCATTTTCCTTCATCTTCAGTATAATATTTCCATGATGGGAAGATATGCACATAGGATTTAACAACATCAAATGCGATATATGCTAAACTATGAATGGCTGGTTGTGCTTCCTCCACATGAATAGGTGTACTAACCACTAGAGTTGGGGTTCGCCGTGGTAGTACTGGCGCTTTGGGCACTGGAGCTGCCTTACTAACTGCTCTTGTTTGGGAGCTCTGTGGTGGAGATGGTGTTGTGTCAACAGGAACTGGGTTACTATCTGCTGGGGTTGGTGTTAGATTGGGTGAAGCTGGTTCTTTGTCCATCACAGTAGGGGTAAAATCTGCGAGAGTCTGGGTTATGTGTGGCAGGGCTGGTTCTCGTGCATGTACAACCGGGGTTCTATCTCCACCAAGAGGTAGCACTGTTTTATTTGAAGACCGTGTTTTTACTCTGCTAGATACTGCCATCACCCGCTCCAATTCAAATGGCTGATAAACAAGAAACATAGTTGAATGTACAGACATTGCATGAGAGACAGCTGCAATAGATAGTGTGGAAAAAAGAGGGCATGAAATAGTTGACATGTATATTGTTTAACTAAAATGGATAGCATGACATAATTTCAGATATATGATGTCTATCTAAACTGGATAGCATAGCATAGCATAACATAATTCAAAGATATGATGGCTAAGTAAACAGGATTGCATGGCATAATTCACATACATGTTATCTAAGTAATCAGGATTGCATAACTTAATTCACATATGTGATTTATATGCTAAGCAGAGGGCGTTCGCATATATGATGTCTGAACTAAGAACATGGTGTTGATATTGTGTATATGATGTCTAAACTATGCAATGCAAGACACCATATGCATGATATGAGCAGTATAACCGTGCCAAGTTAGGGCATACACCTCGGTGGGGAATAGGACTGATCATCTGCTCTCAATCCATCTCTCGAGGAGCTATCGAGACCCAGCAAGAGATCTGCTTGACGTAGCACTCGCTCTGAAGGCCTTGTTTTCAATCCAGATTTTTCCATCACCCTCTCAAATGACTGATTCACAGGAAGAGTAGTTTAATGTACAAACATTGTTGACAAACGGAAATGTAATGAATAAAAGGATGGGCATGCCTGGTTAAATAGGATGGCATTGCACATTTCACATATATTATGGCTGGCTAAAAGACACGAGACTGCATAATTCCCATATATGATATTGAAACTAAACAGGTGGCATTACAGAACATGTCTAAACTAAGTAGATGACATATATGATGTCAAAAGTAGGCACTGCAAGGCCACATATGCATGATATGACTAACATCATCATGCCAAGTTAGAGCAAACACCTTGGGGGCTAAATAGGAGTGGTCAGCTGCGTCTGAATCCGCCTCAGAACAAATATCTTCCTCTGGATTACAATCTAGAGAGAGGGGGGGGGGGGTTGCCATTGAACCCACCATGGAGCGATGTCTGCATGACATTGTATTGCTGCACAAAACTCTTCTCTTTTTCTCTACATGTTCAGCATGACTGTGTACAATATCTGACATGCATACAAAAAAATATAGTGAGATTATGTAAGGAGAGCATGTAGAAATCTAGAGTAATGGTAACAACCAGTGGTTGGATCCAAAAATAATGATAGCAGGATGATGATTGCTTTAATTTAATAAAAAACAGATGATGATTGCTTTACTATTTGTTTCTCACCCAAGATGAACAACATAGGCATAGCCTAGGTGAACCAGATATTAGACAGAGATACTATTCGTTGCTGCCTCGATATGTGCCCCACAACTAATTTAGAACTCAAGTTTGAACATCAATTTGGACCTGACTTGGAGTATAAGAGGTGAACAAGACAATAAAGTAGCAGGTAATATTAAGCAATGCATAACATAAGCAGAAACAAAAGAGTGCGACCTCTCTTGTGGACCCGTGTACTCCTCAGGTTCATCTGCTGAGTCGATGATGGTGATGCCGTTGTGGTGGGTGCCGGCGGCAGGGAAGGAGATCTGAGGCGTGAAAGACGGTTAGGAGTCGTGATGTCTGGTTTGGTGGATGCTTCTGTCGATGGAGCAGCTCAGGTGAGGTGGACGACGTCGCGGCAGGAGCAGGACAAACCACACAAAGTTTTTTTCGACACCTACCTGTAACTGAAGTAGTTCTGTAAGGGCTCATTTGACTTGCATGATTCTAAAAACGCTGGGATAGGAGGAAAAACACCGGAATAGGATAGGAATGCACATGGGAAATAGAGCATTTGTGAACACAGGATTTCTGTCAACTTGGGTGTTTGGTTCACAGGAATTGGAGGAGTAGAGGAATGCAAAGAAACATGGCCAAAATAAAGTGAAACCATATGAAAGTGTGTATAGTTAGAATTATATTCTGCCACTAATGCACTTGGTCTTGTTTTCATGCATAGGATTTTGAAAAGTAGGTCCAGGTGGATGTTTTGCTCCATTCCTTTCAACAAAATGCATGAATAATTGAATAGTAGAGTGCCATAGGAAAATTTCATATTGCTATGTTTTTCCGTTGAACCAAAATAGCCCTAATGGATCGACATGAATGTAGAGTAATAAGTGATGCGACAAGTGTACAACCTCTTTGCCGCAGTCGTGTCGACCTCAGCATCATTGGGTTGGTCGTTGAAGAAGTTGAGGCAGAGGTGGTTGTCGGAGGTGCGGAGGAAGATCTGAGGAATCTATAGACGCCATCCAGGCCACTGCTCTATTGTGATGGATCGTTCCGTTGTTGGAGCAGCTCCGGTGAGCCGTAAAACGTCGAGGCTGAAGCAGCACAAGACAAACATCGTTAATCTCAAGTGGGATTCTAAAAGCATCTCCTATAGATGATGTAAAATACATTACCAAAAAGTGATCGATGTAAAATTTACATCACCAAAAACCACCTGACTACAACAGATGAGGAAAAAGCTCTTGACTCTGAACTTAACTGTCGAAACTGAAATTTACTGTGGAATCTGAATGTTACTATCGAAACTAAATGCAATGGTAGCAGAGAGGCACTTGACATGTAGTTTAGGGAGGGCCTGTAGTTCATCTTCAACCTGCACGCCCTGAGCCGCCAGCCACCACCGGCCTAACCGTCGGCCCCCGCGCCGCCTCGCCGCCCCGAAACAACTCCCACCGCCGGTCCGCCGCCGCCCCGGCCAACCCTCTAGCCCCCCCCCCTACGCCGAGCTTTTTCTCCGGTGATCCCCACGCCACCGCCCACCACCGCGCCCCCACCATGAACCATAAGATAGATAGGGGGTACCTCTCCGGCAAGCCCCCCTCCCCGTTGCAGGTGGTTCTTTGTTAACTCCGGCGAGCCCCTCCACCCCCTGAAAATCGACTGAACCAAAAGTCGATTCAGTCGACTGAAGTGTAGCTAAATCGGAGTAGAGAAGCAGCACGAGCGAGGGGGAGAGCAGCAGCAGCAGTGCGAGCCAGCGAGAGCCAGAGCAGCAGCAGCAGATCTGGCTGGTATGGACGTCGCCGCCGAAGGGGCCTCGCACTGGGGGAGAGCCGCCGTTGAGATGCCGCCCATGGCGTCGACATCGAGGTAGCCCCTCCATGGGGGTGCGGGATGGAGAACCATCGGTGCTGGGAGGTCGAGTTAAGGAGAAGGTGCGATGCGATAAGTGTACAACCTCTTTGGTGGCACCGAGTAGGCCTCGGCTTCGTCCAGGAGTCGGTGAGGATGCTGCAGTTCTGGTGGAGCAGGTTAAGGCGGCGCTGTGGGGATGGAGCAGCCGCGATAGACGAGGTGATTGTCGGAGCAGCTCCTTGGAGGTGGAGGACGGGGCAGCTGAACCGGCAGGACGACGAGATGGACGACAGATCCTCATCCGGGGAGTTGGACGAGGGATGTTGAGCTGTTGCGGTGGACGACTTCGTCGGGGAAGAGGCTCCAACTGGGCAGCGGTGAGGTGGCGGACGGAGGAGGGTGTGGTTTCGCGGCTGGAGCGGAGAGGTTATGGCGGCCTGGGATCTCGAATGGCGAAAAGGAGGCGATGGGAGGGGGAACCATGACTTAGGGACGCGCTTGTCCAAAATGTAGGGTGTGTTACAAAAGTACCCCCACCAATTTGAACTAGCGGCCCTTTCGGCTTAGGGTTAGAAGGGGGATTTCGAGTGTCGGGATTTGGCAGCTGGAGGGAGTTTTCGCGCACGTTGTAATTTCGGGATAGCAGGGCGCGGGTTGTGAAGGTGCCAATTTTGGGAGCACGATATCTGAATTTTCGGGATATAACAAGGCGCGGGTTGAATTTTAGGGACAAGCCTAACGTGTAATATTGTACTTGTACGTACCAAATCAATTCGCACTTCCCTCAACGAAAAAAATGAAAAAAAATAAAACTATTCACACCACACAAAGAGAGTGTCTTGTCCCGTTTTACTATACAAATGCTATTCAAAGCTACTCCCTCCATCCATCTATATAGGGCCTAATGCATTTTTCGAGGCTAACTTCGACCAAATATTAGAGCAATAATATATGACATGCAACTTACACAAAGCACACCGTTAAATTCGTGTGTGAAAGGAGCTTTCAATGATATAATTTTCACATTGTGCATGTCATGTACTATTAATCTTGTCAATAGTCAAAGGCGGTCTTAAAAACGCATTAGGCCCTATATAGATGTAAGGAAGGAGTATGAATCCATGTTATGTCAAATTAAATTTTTTTGCTGGCTGTATAATGCATGTAACCTACTCATACCAATATTTTAGTGCATTCCAAATGTCTATACTACCGCTGCAATTCGAACTGAATTTGAATTTGTTTCTCTATTTCAATAAGAATCTACAATCATGATTGTTGCCAACTTCAACCATCATTCATGTATTACCTTAACAACACACCACATGATTACTATAGAGACAGATACGAACTATGTGTACTATATGAACTCGAATTCTATTTTTTGAATACACTTGATGTTGATTCCAAATAATAGTACATTTGATGTACTAACTATATATTCATAATATAAACTATGTTCCATAGGTACACCGTGTTTATCACACAAAGTATAGTGCCCCGCCCCCTACATTATGACAAGTATTTAGCCCTGAGCTGCAAAAGCCACACATTAGCCCAAATTATAATCAATGTTCTATATATTATATGTAGTACTAGCAAGATGCCCATGCGTTCCATGGAACATCAAGATGATCGAGGGGAGCCCTTATTTGCAAATGTGGAGAGGGGTGTGGGTATCTTTTTTCAAAATTGCCATAGTTTCCTTCCTATCCGCCAGATATAAATCGGACGACCTATATTCCTGGATGGCAGGCACACCATCATCAACAACTCTGTTTTTTATAAGAGTAGAGATAAAATATATTATATGTAGTATAACATGTTCCTAACCACACCATGTGTATCACCGTATATATATTCATGCATGCGTCGGTTTAAAACACTATGATAAATTCTTCAAATATCCGAATTCACTTTTTATAATGAATATGATCTCTATTCGTCTTTTCCACCCACACAATCCTCTTATCTTTGTAGCTAGCGCTAACTTTCTCTCGTGCATGCACACGCCCGCATCCCTCTCACCCTCCCTCAACATTCTCTAGCTCCATCGCGCAAATTCGTCTTTTCACTTTAGGTCGTTCACCATGGTGTGTGTAGGCCCCCCAGCTCCTTCTTTATGGA
This sequence comes from Aegilops longissima, assembly GCA_021605205.1. NCBI lineage: Eukaryota > Viridiplantae > Streptophyta > Magnoliopsida > Poales > Poaceae > Aegilops > Aegilops longissima. Next base: position 504,609,107 of record CM038682.1, on the reverse strand, counting down.
ACACATCAATCGATATGCCTCTCTAGCCAGGTGTGCCTGCCACAAACACAAGCTTTCCCTCTTCTCTTCTCAGCGTCCATGCCTCACTCCCACCCCTCTTTTCATCAATCTCGTACTCGCACACTCCTTTTCCCTCGATATAGTATGCCCCTCGCACCACCTCCTAGCTGCATCCCCCTCTCTCTATCCTTCTCCCCGGGCCTTATCTGCTTGTAAAACATACATGCATGTATACCGATCGATCACCCTACATATACCTAGGTCGACTTTAACTATTTTCCCCCACCCATCAATCGACGTACCTCACAAGCTATGTCTCTCCTCTCTCTGACAAAGGATGATTGATCTTCCTATGTATTTACATTTGCTTACCACAGCCATGTCGTCCCCCCTCATCATTCGTGCATGCCTCCTGTCCCGTCTCTCACACGCACCTGCACAGATAGGCAGCCATCCCCTCTCTTATTGATATTGCAGGCGTGCCCTCTGTTTGTCTAGCAAGCCTCTCCCACCATTTGTTAGAAGCAACTCCACCACCACCCCCTCCAACACTCTAGCTCTGTCTCTCTCCCAACTTTATTCCTCTCCTACACATATGCATGGATGCCGATCGATCTCCCTCAATACATAAGGTAGGCCTCTCTCCTCCTCCACACATATACCAGCCATTGTACCTCTATAGTTAATTAGGTCTGCCCCCACCCCACCCCCACCACACACCGATAGTCGAGCGCTGTAGGTAGGTATCCATGCCACAGAGACAAACTACACCTGTCCCCTCTCACGTTTCAGTAGGCTAGCCACCCTATATCTTTGACGTGGGCACACACAAATTCGATGGCACTCTTTATCGATCGCGCGCGCGCACACACACACATCATCCCTCTCTTCGATTCTATGGATACCTCAACCCGATTATACCTCCACTCTCTTCTCATGGATCGCCCCCTCTATATATATATGATATATCCAGGACTCTATTTCACACACATTGCATATGTTACATTTTTTGATTGAAATATCATCCACATATATTGTGTGTCTATTTCTCACCCCCCAGAAAAAAACACTCACGAACCCACACACTATATCTCTCTATATTTGTATCTTTCTCACAGAACCCCTAGGTGCACGTACTCACGCTTCGTGCCCAGCCACACCCGTGCGGGTACACGGTGGAGCTCATTTATGTACGAAATGGTATCCCGCGTGGTAATTTGAACGCGTGTAGCGGTTGTTTACCTACGGAGGTCGTGTACCACGTGTGCACGAAACAAAGTTTGACTTGATGCGTTGGCGCGTTATTTTTAAGTAAAGTTATACCGCTCAATGGCACGTACACAGAATATAAAACGATTTTTATGGAGAAAAAGGTAGTCCACTCCACTATATACAATGGAGCCTTCCTGCCTGGGTTTGTCTCTCTTTAGAGTATCTCACACAAGGCAGCGGTGGCCTATCTGTCTCTCACCTTTGCTCACTGATCCGGCCGCATCCCGTCCGCCAGCGGAAAGGGAGGATGTGCATCGTTTCTCCGTTCGACGGTGCCAAGGCAGTACGTCCCGATCTACGGTACCCGCCGTTCTCTCTGACCAAGCTCCGGCGCGGTAGGGCCGACGCCACCTGCTCGCTGCCGCAGTATGGGCAGATCCCGCCCGCCGCTACTCTCCTAGTTACATCCTGATGACCCCCAGGTATCCCCTTCGGCCTTGCTCCACTGCCTATTTTCCCATGTCGCTGCATGTGGAAAATCTTGCATGTGGATCCTCCATAGTTCTTTGCCCAAAACGTAGCTCGTCCGGCGTACTTTCCATATCGCAATCTCGTCTTCACACCGTTTTAGACAAACACAACCGTGTTATTATCTTCCCTTAGGTCAAGGAATATGCTTCTTTTTTGTCGTCATATGTATCATCAACTATTATTGGCCAGTAATTGTTTCCTTTCTACCTATTTTTTGCAAACAGGGCTATCCATTTCACCTCGTTGCTATTGCGATCTTTTGGTGAACTGCACAAATCACTTTTTTCTTAAGAGTGTTTTGTGCAGTTGTACTAAAATGTCACACGGGCAACGTCTCTACATTTCAGTGCGACTGCACAAAGGGAGATTGATTTTTCTCTATCCTCCTCATCCAACTCTGAGCCTAATCTTATCCAACTATTTGCTTAATCTTCTCCAATTAGTTAGTCTAAGAGAGACTGCAAAGGTGACTGGCTTCTATTTGTGTGTTTATTGTTTCATCAACAGTCCTCTATTATTGTAATCACACTTAATATCTTTGGAACAGGGATGCTCAGCTCTATGTTAGTGGAACTGCACAAAATGATCAGAATGTTGCATGCTCCAGACATCTACTTTTTTCCCAACATGCCTTGTTGATTTAGACAGAACCGGGGGACGTTGCTACCAATGGAAGCACGTATCAATTTTAATTTAACACCTTCTCACAACTTTGTCTTCAGTTGTGATGTAAATATTAGCTCTGATCTGTTGATCATTGAGATGCATTAGCGAGGAAGTTAGTTTTTTATTGTTTCCGAAAGAGCATGGATGGCAAGACACACGAAACAAAAGCTGAAAGCTCAGAGCATTGTACAATTTCTTGTCGCTGGAAAATTATTTGTATAGTACGTCAATTATGTAAACAAATGCTGGAAGCTTGATAGCATTGCCAGAAGCCTCTTTAGCATCTGGGTCCATGTGCCATGCACAAAATTATACTTCTCCGTTCCTAAATATTTTTGTTTTTACAAATTTCAAATGGACATATTTTAGAGTGTAGATTCACTCATTTTGCTTCTTATGTAGTCACTCGTTGAAATCTCTAGAAAGACAAATACTCCTTAGTATATTTAAGAATGGAGAGAGTAGTGCACAACTGCATGGGAGACCCGGGGGGTGTTTGTTCCAGGGACTTTTTGGTGTAGGGACTAGAAAAAGTCCCTCTTAGAGACTTTTTAACCAAACAGGAGGGACTACTAGGGACTAAAAGTTGCTTTTTGGGACTAAATGAAGAAGACTCTTAAGGAGAGTCTTTTTTGGGACTTTTTAGGACTTTTCCAGCAATGCCCCTCCCTGCACCCATTGTCCCGCCGCCCCATGGTGTTGTTTGGTTGTTACTTTTCTGTATACTAGGGGTAACATGGTATTTTACATGTCATTTGATAACCTCTAGGGAGGGACTAGGGACTTTTAAGTCCCTGGAAACAAACAGGGAGGGACTTTTAGTTGGGACTAGAAAAAGTCCTAGGACTTATGAACCAAATAGGGCCTCAGCCCAGTTGTTGCGCCGCACTAATAGTGAGTACTACCTCCGTCGTGGTTTATAGGTCCCCTTTGTAGTTTGTGCCAAATTTTGACCAACGATTTAACTAACAAAATGCTAATGCATGTCAACAAAAATTATATTGTTGGATTCGTATTTGAACATAGTTTTCAATGATATAATCTTTTGTGACATGCATGAACATTTTGTTAGTTCAATCTATGGTCAAAATTTGACACGAAATACAATGGTGACCAATAAACTAGGACAGAGGTAGTAATGAGCAGTCAAATCATAAGCCCCACCTTTCCCACTGTAAGTTGCTCGGAAGAAGCAACCATCAATACGCCCTTCTTTGGATCCACTCATACTACTCCCTCCGTCACTGTTTATAGAGCGCGCTTCAAAAAAAGAACAATCTCTAGGACCAAGGCGACTAGCGATCAGCCTAAAAAATAGCATTGGTAGTTATAGCATGGTGTCTATTACTAGAGGAAGTAATGCGTACACACATGCATGCAGTGCTTCCACCCCGGATACACACATGCATGCACTTACTCCACGTCTTAGTACCTCGAGAGAAATGCTGGACTTGATTGCGGTTACCATGCCCTAATTAATTGAGCATTAAACCAAACGCGTCTAAAGTCTCTCTGGTGGTGGAAATGCATGGAGAGAAATGCATCAGAATGAAGCGCGCCCTGTAAACTGTGACGGAGGGAGGAGTAGTATGAAGGTGCAAAATCAAGTACGCGTATGGCCAGTCGGTCAATGCACTTCCTCTTGGCATATCACTGACATGTGTGACCGGAGTGTGAGCAACCGATCTCAATTGATGGCAAAATGGCCAACCCACCGTTCCTTGTGAGAGACGAGGAGCGAGAACACACAGACATGCTCGCACGGAGGCCAAGATATATTCAAGCATGGTTGATCGATATCATCATTACATGTTTGATGTTTTTTAGGGGTTGTTTGGTTTGAGACTAAGTTTGCCTAAGGTTGCCACACCTAAGGTTAGGCAAGTTTGACTAACTTGGGTGGGTGTTTGGTTCAAGCCACACCTTAGGCAAGCCACACTAGGGTCCCACATCACATACACTCAAAAAGTGTGGCAATATTCCCTTAGGCTTGCCAACTTGTGGCTCTCATTTTGAAGAACTAACCTTAGGCAAGTGTGGCAACATTGTATGGCAAAGTGTGGCATGGTTAGGCCTATAACCAAACAGCCCCTTAATACTACCATTGGGCTGACGTTTTCCGCCCTTCCCCGAATAAATGTGTACTTTATCAGATATTAAAATAAAATAATAGTACAGATGCTCCACCATGCGGTTCTAGTAGTAGTACTACTCGTACAACTAAACATTGCGCTTGGCTCTTCGCCTCTTCGTGAAGTCGAACAATGACGGTACCCCACATGTTGGGTACTACAGTGTATGCCTCTGGCAATCTGACACCGAATGAACTGCTGCATGTCCACCGCCTGGGTGAGGGTAGGTTGCATTAGTCAAAAGGCGTAAGCGATCTTCACCTTGTCCTGCAAGCTTCTAAGAAGAAAGAAGCGAGGTGTTCCATCAAGACAGCTCTCGGCCACATTCAAACTGCAAGAAGCAAGGTTCACACAAAGATGCGCCGCAAGGTTTGCTGACCTGTTTACATGCTGAATAACAAAAAAAGAGAAAATATTACTAAGCTCTCCTATTTGTAACAGGATATGAGCCAGAATTAAGCGAGAATTATGGCGAGTGTTCCATGCAATCAACTTCCATTATCACATGCGAGAATCCTCAAAGAGAACCAAATGTGTTGAAGATTGCTTTATCACATTTTAAAATAAAATTAGAGTGCAGACGCCCCTCCATACGGTTCCTAGTAGTAGTAGATACCTCTATAGTAGTAGTACTAGTACTAGTAAACTTTGCGCTTGGTTGTTCGCCTCTTCGGGAAGTCGAACAATAATGGTACAGTGTATGCTTCTGCCAATCCGACAGCGAAGTAACAGTTGCATGTCCACCGCCTGAGCGAGGGAGAGCTTGCATTAGTCAAAAGTTTCTCCTTGTCCTGCGAGCCACCGCGCGCAAGCTTCTCCCGTCCTGCAAGCTTCTCCTTGTTCGGCAAGTTGACGGGACACAACAAAGTAATGCTAGTCCATACTGCCTCCTTTCCAGTTAATATGGCTTAATTTCAAACGAGATAAATACACCGTCATCACAGATATTTGTAAAAATACGGTCAAGGACTTCATAATACGCCACTGCGCTCAATATATACATTTTCTGGTGTTTATACGGTCACTAGCTCACCCTGTCTGAGTATGTGTGTGCATGCACGTATAGGTTGAGCACTTGAGCATGACCGTGTGTGTTCCGTCGTGTGCTCGGACATGCATTCATTAGGGCGCCGCGCGCGTTTTTGCCTCCATGTGTACGTGTGACTGTTGCATGCATGCACGAGGTTGTAGTCCCTCACATTCACATGTTCATAAGTCAATGCTTTGTCAAAACGTTGCATGCAAGGTTTAATCATTTGTTGTTCACGCATGCATTCCTGATATTAATACGTTGGTAAAGACAATTTCTTGAGGAAAACCAGCCCATGAATTGAGTACAAAGGGGACCAATAGGCCAGGACGGAGGGAGTACCAGTAGTGAACCGGAAGGAAGGAGTAGGTACTAGTAGTATAGTACTACGTAACAACATGCAGTAACAAAATTCCTCTATGCGCATCCTGTCTACGTGTCATGCAAGAAAATAGAGATAAGTACAAGTGAGACTTAGGAACGGTCATACATGTAGGGGGAGTACGTGTAGGGGCCACTATGGAGCAGTCAAATCACACAGTAAGTTAGTCGGAAGAAGCAACCATCATTTCACTCTTCAATGACGCATACGCAATATAAATGGTTGATATGGAGAGAAAAAGAAAACCACTATATATGCACTAGCAAGAGCCTAAGCTACAAGTCTGATTGCTTGGGTTGCTCTCTTCACAAGCATATAACGACGTTGGGGGAAGGGAACGATGTTCTACGTAGATGCGGTCGACATCGGCGAGGGAGAAAACCCACAGTCGGTGCTTCCCAATCAGGGGTCCTTGCGGTATGGGCTGATGCCGCCTCCGAACCGCCCTTCTAGCTACAGCCCGACGTCCCAGGTACATCTTCCTTTTGGAGCCGGCCTGCTTCACTGCCGCAGCTCCCCACGTAGCTCCATCTCCATGTTGATCTTTCTCTACTTCTACCGGCTTCTATTTGTGATGAGTTTATGTCTCATGAACTAGTGCTAGTACTATTATTCTAATCCCACTTCTTCAATATCTTTGCCATCAGGGATGCTCAGCTCGATTTTAGTGGAACTGCACAAAAGCATCATAAGATCCGAGGGTGCCAGTCGTCTTTCCTTCAACAGGTTCTACCTAGCCAGGAAATTAAATCCTGTTTAGGGTTTAAGTCGTAGTGACCCCATCAATAGTTTTTCTTTTGTACATGCTCTCACAACTTTTGTCTTTGGTTGTGAAGTAAATATTGGCTATCATCTGTGAATCATTGAGATGAATCAGCAGCGTGTTAGTTTTCCTTTGTATTTGATGGAATGTTGTAAGGCGGCAACCTTGGATTAGGAACGAAAACGGAGTGGAAAGTTTCCGTTTTTCCGGAGAAAAAATTGGAACGGGGAGAAACCAACATTTCATTTTGTTGGATCGCGCCATCGAGCAAAACCAATGTTTATATAACGTCTATCGCGTTCATGTCTCACCCTCCTCCACGGCTCCACCCCACACGGTCGCTCGGCATGCCACTCACCGCAAACCGAATATACGATAACTTTCTCGCCTGCTTGTCGATGGATCGCGCCATGGAGTACTAGCACTACTGGAAGAGATTGGCGAGTTGGGGGAGGACAGCTTGCTGTAGCTCGGCCTCCCAAGAACTTTTAACAGGCATGTTGTGGCCAGCTATTGCAACCTTTGAACGCGGAGCAGTCGTGTGCACCGGGAAGCGGCGCGGGCGACGCTCTATAGGCCGACGCGCCGCTTCAATGCCTGTGCCAGTCAGAGGTCGCGTCCGCTCTGGCCGGGCATGAATGTGGCACTGACCATTTCGGGCGGGAAGCACGCGCGGGTGATGAAGAGGGTTTGGGTTGGTCAGGAGCGGGCGTGGCAGTGGTCCGGACGCCCGCATACAAGAGACGTTGTACGTTAATATTGCTGCGTATATAATTAACAACATAAATAATGTGCCAGTTGGACAAATATGATTGGAGATGGAGATGGAATTTTACGTAAACATGGATATGCATGTCTATGTCTATGTGTGTGTGCGCGACGACTCTCGCGACCTGGAAGCGGGGGCGTATTTTCGATCGAGTTTTCTTTCTTGGTACGTTAAAAAAATTGTCAGCCAGTTTTCGTTTCCTTTTTTCGAGAACGCGCATATTCTATTTAAAACCACGGCTATGGAGATTTTTTTTACTCCATTGTATATATAGCCTCTTGTTTGATAGGGTTTCTCGCCTCTCGCTCTCTCACCCTATCCATATCAAAACAAGATGACAGTGTCCACTCTATCTCTCTCCTCACCGGTGGTCACAGATCCGGCCGATTCCCGTCCGTTGCGGGAGGTGAGGAGGTGCAGCGTTGACGTTGTCGCCATCGACGATGGAGGAAGCCGATGCGCACCATCCTCTCAGAGCCGGCGTTGGTGCGGACGAAGGTCCTCCGCGCCCTTGTTCACTGCCCTCGTGTGGGCATATCCCGCCCGCCTAAGCGACATCTTGCCCACCTGAGGTATAACTTCTTGTACTGGTCCAACTCCCCAGGTCGCTGCATGCGGGTTTTCTTCTATGCGACTACTCCCCAGCTCCCCATGTACAATAGCTAGGGGTCGTCGGCTGGTCCAACATCACCTACTATTATAGAGGAAATGCCACTCGAAAAGTTGTCCTGGTTTATGCCTCGTTGGAGGTATACATGTTGTTTCGACAAAAAGTACATGGTGGTTGTGCGATTATTGTCCATATGCTCCTATTGCTGCTGCTAATCTAATAGTACTATCACTAGTTAAATGAAGAAATGATTTTTTTCTCGGGTATCCTAGTTTAGTTCCCATCAAGATAATCATGATGCTTCTGTTTGTTGTTGTACTTTTCATTAATTCTTATTGACAATTGAGATGTCGCTGTTAATCTTGTACAACCGCCAAAACAAAGTAACAACACTATATCCCTTTTTTATATTTTTGCAAACAGCGATGCGTATCTCCATACCTGGGCATGCCTTCCTCAATTTTAGTGGAACTGCACAAAATTGGATGGCCATTGTTGTTCCGCCTCAATGTCCTCTGCCACGTGGTTCTTCCTTCCTCGAGCTTGATTACTGAGAAGAAACAGACCACGGTGAGGATTTGTCGAACTTCATTGGTGCCTCTCCCAAACTTGATGCCAAATGGATGATGCATCACCACGATGACCTATCGATGCTCATGGTTGCGCCTCATGGTTGCATCGGCTGGTGAAGCTAATCGATATTCCATGAAAAACAAGCTGTCTTCCATCACTGCTCTTTGCTTATTACCCACAAAGATGATATCCTTCATCAGTTCACCTTGGTTGCGTTGGAGACGCAGTCGTCTTTCACGTTGGTGCAATTTTATCACAAAATTGGCTATGAACCAAATGTTTCCTCAAAGAAGGATCGCCGTTGGTACTAAGAGCATAAGTTTTGTATTGATTTCTAAGCCTTCTCACAACTTTGTCTTCAGCTCCCATGTAATTTTATTTGTCCAGCTATTAACTTTGATTAAAAAATGGTGTGGACTAAAAACCCGGATGGACGTAGTAGCCCTCCATTTTTACTTACTCTGCATATTAGATTTGACTGAAGTCAAACTTTGTAAAGTTTGACCAAGTTTAGGCTGACCACAACAAACCATAATTTTTGAGAGAGGGCAAACTGTACATACTCTCAAACCTTTCCGACAATTGAAATTAAAATTCTTTATTTGTACACACTCTCACACGTTTCTGATAATTTGGTGCATGTGTGGTTGTTCACTTAAGGGAGGGTAGTGTACCGCACGTGAAGGGCAGGAAATGCGACGAGGACGCGTGGATCGTTAGTTCATCGGAAGTAGTAGTTTTCTTCACTGGCATGTTAAATAAAGATTTTCGTTTCGTACTTGCACAATTTAAAACGATTGTTATGGAGAGAATAAGAAAACTACTCCACTATATATTAGTAATATACACGAGTACTATATGGACGCAGCTTCATTGATTTAGTACACTGCTTTGGGTGTATGACAGTGGGCCCAAAATGTGGCTGGCCCACTGCATACAGCCAAAGGCAAAAGTGCAAGGCACCGAGCTCATCTGTATACAAATATATATACTATATAAGCTGGAGCCTCAAGATGCTTGTTCGCTAGGGTTTGCACTCTCCACACTCTACCAAGATATATATATATATATATATATATATATATATATATATATATATATATATATATATATATATATATATATATATATATATATATATATATATATATATATATATATATATATATATATATAGGCTTAGCTTAGCGTACCTTTGCTAGGGTTTGCTATATTCACAGCCTCTCACCCTCTTCACTGTGATCTAAGCAAGACTGCTTGGCCTCTGTCTCTCTCTCCCCCCTCACACCGGTGAAGGAGGCGTCCGATCCCGTGGCACCGGGAAGGGGAGGAGGTGCAGCGTTCACTCTATCACCTTCGGCGAGGGAGGCAATCCACTGCCGGCTACACTATTCTCTTTCACCCAGCACTGTAAGGGAGGGCCACCGACCCCTTCTTCCTCGCCAGACGTAGTGTGGGCAGATCCGGCCTCCTTGCCACATCCCGATTTAATTCTAAGGTATAAGTTTCTTTGAAACCGTGATTGCTCTAGCTGCATGCGGATATTTTTCGATTCTGTAGTCGAATCTAGGTCTTGGTTCAAAGAGGAAAGAAGGGTGCGGTGGGGTGGAGCATGAATCTAGGATGTGGTTCAATTAGGAAAGGAGGGAGGGAAAGTAGTATAGACTGGCTATCCAGCCGCTTTGTTGGTCGAAAAGGGAAAAAGGGGGTAACCTAGTACACACATTTGTAAGGAACCTACCTCTTTGTTGAAAAAGGAAAGAAACTGGGGGGTCAGGTAGTTTGTGCAGGACTAGATTTGCTGCCCTCACATAGGAAAAAGGTTCAAAGAGAACAAATATGGGACCAACGCAGATATGCTGCTTGGTAACATACTCTGATCACCCATTTATACGCAGGACGACATGGTGCCGGGCATGTCCCATGTCCCATACAACTATTTTGCTGTTGTTAATCTAAGAATGCCGCTGGTAAATTGAAGCAATGCCATTGTTAAAATTAAATTACATTTTTAATAAATGTTATTTTAAGAGAATTTCTCTGTTAATATGAATCAATGCAACCATTTAGAAATGCTACTGTCCTATACTTTGTTTTCCATCAAGATAAGGTAGATGCTTCTTTTTGTGGCCGCGTGTTTCATCCTCCTTTATTACCCAATAATTGTTTCCTTTTTTGCCTCTATTAAAATAGGGATATCTATTCAACTTTCTGTTGTAGCGAACCTAAATGTCACACCGGCAACTTTGCTTGATTTTAGTGCAACTGCACAAAACGAGATTGGATTTCCTATTCGTGTTGGTAGATTCATAATTTATCTTGGTTGTCTCATGAAAGGTCAGTGCATGCCTTAATCCACATGATTGTGCAGTGTGCTTTGAGATGTTGTGCTACCTGTATTGGTACTATTTTAAATAAATGTTGAATTGAAGCTATTGTATTGTTGTCTTATCCCATTAAGTAGTGAACAAAAATGGGACCAACCAAGACATGATGCTTGTTGCTTTGTTACAACAAACTCTGCATCACCCCCTTTATAAGTAGATGGAAGCACATGTTATTGTTGCACCCACTCACCCCTAGAACTGTTTATGCCTTTTGTTAATCTAATGCCGCTGGTAAAATTAAGCAATGCCACTCTCATAATTAACTACTGAATCTTAGTTCAAAACTGCAACACTTGTTAGGGATTGGCGGGATTACCATTTTTCTGGCCGCATGTTTCATCCTCCTTTATTGGCCAATAATTAATTCCTTTTTGGCCTCTGTTAAAACATGGATATCTATTCAACTTGTTGCTATTGCGACATTTTGCTTCCCTACGCAAAACACTTATGTTTTAGGAGTGTTTTGTGCAGTTGAACTTGAACGTCAGACCGACGACTTTGCTTAATTTTGGTGGAACTGCACAAAAGGAGATCGGATTTTCATATATGTGTTGGGATTTCTTTCAAGTACTCTTCACGAGTTGTTTAAATCTTGGTTAAGAAAGGTCAGTACCGAATTTCATCCACATGATGCTGCAGTGTGCTTTGAGATGTTGTGCTACTTGTATTGGTACTGTTTTGGATAAATGTTGAATTAAAGCTATTGAACTGCTATCTTTTACCATTACGTGAGCAAAAATTGTTCCAACCCAGACATAATGCTTGTTTCTTTGTTACAACAAAGCTCTGCATCACCCCCTTTATAAGTAGATGGAAGCACATGTTGTTGTTGCACCCACTCTCCCCTGGAACTTTTTATGCTTTTTGTTAATCTAATGCCGCTGGTAAAATTAAGCAATGCCACTCTCAGAATTAACTACTGAATCTGTGTTCAAAACTACAACACTTGTTAGGGATTGGCAGGATTACCTTTTTTGTGGCCGCATGTTTCATCCTCCTTTATTGGGCAGTAATTGATTCCTTTTTTGCCTCTGTTAAAACAGGGATATCTATTCAACTTGTTGCTATTGCGACATTTTTCTTCGCTTAATTTTGGTGGAACTGCACAAAATGAGACCAGATTTCCATATATGTGTTGAGATCTCTCTCAGGTCTTCCTCATGAGTTGTTTCAAATCTTGGTCTTGAAATGTCAGTACCGACTTTCAATACCGACTTTCCTCGGAATTAACTACTGAATCTTAGTTCAAAACTGCAACACTTGTTAGGGATCGGCGGGAGTACCATTTCTTTTAGGGATCAGCCGGAGTACATGTTTAAGAAATGTATTGTTCAAATAATGTCTCTATTATTATATATCAGTTACAGTGTTTTACAAATGGTACTATCCTGCTTTCTAGTTCTTTCTACATGTTTAAACAAGGTATTGTTAAGACAATGTCTCCGTTAAAATGAATCAGTCACATTGTTTTAGGAATGGTACTTTTCTACTTTTTTGTTCTTTATACATGTTGAAACAAGGCATTGTTAAGATAATGTCTCAGTTAATATGAATGAATCACACTGATTGAGAATTGCTACTCTCCTGCTTTGTTTCCCATTAAGATAAGGTAGATCAGTAGATGTTTTTCTTCTGACAGTACAAGTCATCAACCGTTATTTCTCAGTAATTGTTTCCCTTATATCTATTGTTGTGGAATTGTCATGGCAGATGTCCTAGCAAAAGGACTTAGTCGTGGAGCCATCGCAACTAGGTTAGCTTAAAGTGGTGAAATAGGACAAAGGACACAGGGAGTTTATACTGGTTCAGCCTCTTGCGGTGAAGGTAAAGGCCTAATCCAATTTGAGGTGGTATTGCTTGGGTTTTGATTACTATGAAGCGAATACGCTTGACCTAGTACTCGATCTCTTGTTTCTTGCCCTAAACCGCCACCGGGTCGTCCCTTTATATACACAGGTTGACGCCCAGCGGCTCACGGAGTCCAGGCCGGCTCGTACACAACGTGTCCGGCTTGGTGACTAACTACACATGCCTTACAATACAAGTCATACATATATGGCGGTTTACACCTGTGGGCCTTAAGTCGCCTCTGGGTTTCGGGCCTTTAGTAAGCCTGCTTCGTGAACCGCCATCTTCAACATCTTTGTGTGCTTTGTTATTGTGAACCGCCAGTGGTCTGACCCGGCCCCTCCTAGGCGGGTCCTACCCAATAGTTATATCTCCAACATTAGGCCCCAGGTTGATGTGAAATTGTTCATATCAATCTTTCAACACTTAGAAAAAATCCTTCTTCATTTGCTATTGCAACATCTTGTAACCCGCCATGACGTCATCTCCTAGGATTGCGGTAACCCACCGTGACGTCACCTATCATTAATATTACGCAAGGCCCAAATCTTAATATATCTTGTTTTTAACGAGCCTCCAAAAATCGAGGCGTCTGCGCTGTCACAGATCCATTTTTAGCCTCCTCGATTCCCGCGCATGCTATTTATCTTTCTAGCCTTACAAATAGGGCCAGGGGCCCCTTTTCACTTCCCTCCTTGCCTCCTCGTCTCTGTCTTCTTCCTCGCGTCGCCTCAGCGCCCGAGCTCCGCCGCCGCCGTCGACCTTTGCCACCACCTCGACAATGGCCGCTGCATCAACCTGAATTGACCAGAGTTCGTCTGCGCACCTCCGCTGTTTAGCAGCTCTGGTGAGTTCTCCTCCTCCTTTTCCCCATAGATCCCAATAGGGTTTCCACGAGTTCGTCGGAGTTCATGTTCACTCTTCACTGTAGCTTGTGATTTTTGATTCAAACTTGGTACCCCTCCTGCGCGGCGGTAGTCATGGTACTCATTTTTGCTATTAGGGCATCTCCTTTTGCGTAAGAAATCCAATCTGGACACATGAACTGCTCAAATACTGTAATTTAGGTCTACATATTTTCCATTATCTGAAGTGTAGTAGATCCAAAATCATAGCATCAATCTGTAAAATCTGTTTTTCCAACACTTAGCAATTTTTCCATTCTCAAATCTGTAAATCAATAATTGTGTGGGTGGCTTAACTCAGAAACCATAACCCGCCAGGTACCATTAGTCCCCTCTTAAGCCGCCAATAGCTTATCTTCATAACTTCAATGCCATCCTCCGGTTTAACACCTATGCATGCTTCATTATTATTTGCCTTTTAAACCAACAACCGGCTTAACCATATAATCTTGAACCGGCATAGTCTTTCTTTCAGATCATCGAAAAATGGCTAAGACATACACTGCTTGCAACTGGGTCCAATCCCGGGTCACTGAAGAAGATCTGAACAACTTCGTTGCAACTGGCGCCCTAGCCAAGAAAAAAGACATCCACTGGAGGGCCCCTGGTGAAGAAAGTCCTCCTAAACCCAAGGATGGAGAAGTGATGGTTTTCACTGACCACCTGAGCCGGGGGTTCAGCCCGCCCGACTCAAAGTTTTTCCTTGACGTGCTTCATTTTTTCCAACTTCACCCTCAAGATATTGGGCCCAAGTCTATATCCAATATTTGCAACTTCCAAGTTTTATGTGAAGCTTATCTTCAAGAGGAGCCCACAGTTGAATTATTCAGAGAATTTTACTACTTAAAACGTCAGACAGAGTTTACTGATATGCCCAGCTTGAAACTCGGTGGGATTTCAATTCAGAAGAGGAAAGAAGTCAACTTTCTGTACGCCAAGCCGTCGAGTGAGAACCCTCTGCCGGGTTACCGTGACCACCCACTTAGCAACACACACTGGCTTCCCCCACAGATCAACACGAAGGAGCAGGCCAAATATGCACAAACTTTTTCAAAGCTTAGAGCCTTCATTGCTAATGGCCTAACCGGCATTGACTTTGTTCTGTGCTGGGTGTCATGGAGCATCTTGCCATTAAGCCTCCGCCCCGGCTTAATGTGTGAATACACTGGCAATTTAAAAGGTCACCAGCGCCACTGCAGCATTCAACTGACTGACGCAGAAATTACTGAAGCCACCAAGAAATTGCTGAATGAACCTCCAAAGGAATGTAGTAAAACAGGACTTAGTCCTTTCTGCACCTTCAACAAGCCGCCAGCCGTAAGTGTTGTACATGCCTCGCTCAACCATATTTGCAATAATTATGCCCACTTATGATCTTTTTGACCTCAACAGGCTGATTCTCCACTTCGTAAGAAGAAGCCACAAGATAAACCGGCCAAACTGGCTCATACCAAAACCAAGGCCACCAAGAGGCCTGCCAAGAGGAAAACCACCGAGTCCCCCGATTTAAACTTGGATGATGACACTGATGATGACAAGTCGGAGGTAGAACTTGACCTTCTTGGCTCATTTTTTATACATCACATTGACAATGATTGTTCTCACGAGGAAGCCAACACCAGCCATGCAGATGATGCAGAGGTAACTATTCTTTCCTTCGGCTCAGATCCTCTGCCAACACAGAAAACCCGACAAGCAAACCGGAAAGTAAGCTTTTCTCACCCTTTAGCTCACTTGGATCCCAACTTTCTTTTGAAGAAGCAGCAACATGAAGCTCGCCGTACAACTCGGAACAGTGGCAGTGGAGTTTTATCCTCCGGCTTACCAAACACCTCAGTACCTCGCAAACGTCGACAGGAGGTCTCAAAAATTTCTGACTTAAATTATCCAAAGGCCGGTGTTTATCGACAACCTCTTAATCCCTCCGATTCAAATTATCAGGGAACATCTGATTCTTTCTCTGGCGAGGCAACAAGGACCCATATCCCGGCCTTCAAACCGGTGCCAGGGTAAGATTAACCTTTGCTTTTTAATTTATATACTCAATTGTTGTACTAATCTTGCCTTGTGTTTCATTGATAGGGCCATGGCAAAACCCAGCAAGAAGGCGAAGGTAACCAAAACTCCTAAGAACCCTGCTGAGTTGGAGCAGCCAGAAAAACCCTCTCAAGCTCGTGAAGCCATAGTTGATGAACCGCCACTGGTTGATCACAATGTTGACGTTGATCAGATGAACATTGACCCGGCCATCACCGATCCGCCAAGCCCCATCAAAGTAGCAAGCCCTATTAATGCGGCGAGAGGAAAAAACGATGATGTCACCATCCCTGGGCATGACTACACAGAGCCGAGCAAAGCCACTGCCCTATCCAAACATAGTGCTAAGGAAGAAAATCCTATTGCTGACAAGGGCAAGCGGTCAGTCAATCTGGATAGTTATGCCAGTTTCAATGACCAAGAAATTCACTCTGGGTATTTGAACCACCTTTATACAAGCTGCGACTATGATGCCGGTTTAGTAAACTTGATGAAGGAGCGCTATGAGGTAAACACTGCAACTCTTTTCCATATGAACATACTTCCATTAGCCGCCAAGTTTATTGGAGATGATAGAATAGAATGTGCTATAAACTTCAATGATTGCATAGATCAAATCCAGTAGCCCCCAAGGGCCGGTTTATGCTTTCAAGATAAAACCGAGACTTATAATAATAGTATTTCAACTTTGCATGTGTAGCCCTCAAGGGTCGGTTTAATCTGTCAAGATGAACCAGGACTTTGGATAATAAGGATTTAATTTCTCATCTATAGCCCTCAAGGGTCGGCTTAATATGTTAAGATAAGCTGGGTCTCAATACCATATATATCCCGAAAATTTAAGCACAGAGCCTCCTTGACTCGGCTATAATCTGCATGTAACAACCAAATCATCACAAACTTATCTTGAAAAAGAGCAATAGACATTATCCCCCAAGTGCCAAGGAAAATACTTGTATTGTGCTTGAGACTTCAAAAAATATCTTAAGAGCAATAGGCATTAGCCCCCAAGTGCCAAGGAAAATACTTGTACTGTGCTCGGGACTTCAAATAAATTCATTGCAATCTCATTTACTGTTTCTCTCTTGTAGGACGAGCTTAGTAGCAAAACATCCCAAGTCGCCGACCTTCAAGAAAACATCATGTCACAGCAAGCAGAAACCTCCAAGGCCAAAGATGAGCTGACCACAGCTTTAGCAGAAATGGAGAAACCGCAAGAAGGCTTCAAAGCTGAACAGGCGGGTTGGGATACAGAGAGGTCAGCCCTGTTGAAGAGGGCTGAGGATGCTGAAGTGGCCCTTAAGCCGGTAGCTGCAGAGCTTGACGGCTTAAAACAACAAATCAATGCCATGACTGCTGCCATTTTTGGTAAATAACTTCCTCTTAATCTTTTTAATGTATGTTAACCAATGTGCTCTCAGCTTACAAACTTCCATGATGATGCAGGCTCCAGAGTTGCGCACCTTGGCTCAGACATGCGCAAAAAACTGAAAGCCGCCTACACGCTCATAGAGCAATTAATTACTGGTGCACAACGGGTCATCTGCATAGCTTCTCACAACAAACAACGTCCAACCCTCATCAAGGATACGTTGGAGAAACTATCTATGCCGCCTCCGCGTATCAAAGAATTGTAGAAATCAGCTGCCAGAGCCAGTGCACTTACATCGCTAACCCGGGCCAAGGCATGGCTAGCTGATCTTGAACCGGCAGACTTGGCAAATGGCTGCCCGAGCGTGAAAGAAGACGGGTCACCCTTCAGCGCCGAAGACTTCTCTACCATTGCAAGGGAAATGCATCCTCTGGCCAGTAAGTTGGCTAAAGACACTAATCTTTCACATTATCAACCAATTTATGACGCCGACAACAAGAAGGTCAAGGCGCCGACTCACGATGCTCAGGCCCTGACTCCTCTGATCCGTAAGCACACTTTTGCCCCTGATGTTGACCCCTCAACACTTATAAGTGATGAAGATGTATTCAGAGCTTTGACTGGGATCAACTGGGAAACCACTGACTTCCAGCCATTGGGTGAAGACGAGCAGGATGAACCGGCACTGGACGATCCACAACCTTCAGCTCATCAAGGCCAAAATCCATAAGTCGCTGGTCGGCTTAGCATCTGTTTTCTGTGAAACTACCAAAACAATTATTCTTTTGGGGCATCAGATGCCTTGTAATAGGCTAGTTAAACTCGTGATCTGCCATGCCATCGTGCATGTTTTGTTTTGCATAACACTGCTGATCCGCCAGTTGAAGATCTGCCACTTTATGCTTATACTATCCTCAAGTATGTTGAGCAGATTTTATTTTCCCTGCACATACACAGGTCACAAGTGCTCGGTGCTTTACTCCAGAGCAGGTCATAATACCTTAGATAAAAACCACAGGTGACTAAAAACAATCCATAACCAGGGCCGGTTTAATCATAACTTTTTATAAGCATAACAAAAATATCATACCTTTGATATCTGCTCACACTGCCGGTTTATCATACCTGTGCAGTAAGGGTTACAACCCAAAAAATTGAGCGTATACTGCCCTGTTCAATTGACTTATATTGCCAGCTTACAATGCCGTATGCACCAAGGGGTGATATCCCAGGACTTAGAGCACATCGCTTCTAAGCATATAAAATCATCATACACTGGTGACTTATAGTCCAAAGCCAGGCCAGGTTAACAAACGCCTAAAAGAATCATATATAAACCATAAGGCAACATGGCCCTCATCGATTTTCTACCATGTATTTAACATGGCACCAAAGATAAATCTAAAAAAAATATTCAAATCAAAAAAGAGATTAAAAGGCAAAATAAGGCTTTCACAGGCTGCCAAACCTTCAAGTCAAGTGCTTTCAAAGGGCCACATAGCCGCTGAGTTAAACCTTCACGCAACTTTCTAAGTCGGGCCTCACATGACCAATTGTCGTTTTAACTTTGACAAGTTCAGGCATGTATAAGATTGAATGTCAAAAGTATGGCAAGGCATTCCAGTCAATCTAGGCGGAGTGGCAGACTTAAAAGGCAGGATAACCCGGGTTTTTAGGTGAATACACCTGGCTTCCAAGCCTATTACAAGGGTCATACAAACTCTTGTCCGTTGAACAAACAGTCCCCAAGTAATATTTCATTCCAGGCGTACAAGCCGGATCAATAGGGTAATCATAGCTATGCTCAGTGAATAGGAAGCCCCCAAGTATTTTGCAATCATGGCGTACAAGCCGGATCAAAAGGGTAGTCATAGCTATGCTCAAGGAGCAGGAAGCCCCCAAGTGATCATATGAAGTGACAATAAAGACTCATTATTCTTAAAAATGAAACGACAGAGGCCCTGAATTATCAGGGATGCCGGCTTTATTATATTCATCATAATATATACATTGTCAAAATATGTACATCATAAGAGCCAGTGGCTCAAGTGTAATAAGGTCGAAGATGAGCAATATTCCACGGCCGACGGGTCTTCTCCTCCGACGTGCGTGACTCCTTGTGGTCTCGAACATCGATAAGGTAGTATGACCCGTTGTTCAGATTTTTGCTGACCACAAAGGGTCCTTCCCAAGGTGGGTGTCGGGGGAGAGCTGATCGTGTCCCACGAGCACCTACGGGACCTGGGTCCCTTGTGGTTCGGAGGGGGGCGGAGATTGCACAAAGAGCGGATCGAGGCGATGCACACGAGCGGATTTACCCAGCTTCGGAGCTCTCCGGGAGATAATACTCCTACCGCTGCTTTGTGGATTATCTTGTGTTCTTGCCAGGAACAATGGGAGCTACAAGACCTAGCCTCGAGTGTGGTTTCGTATGAATGTGATGAACTAAGTCGAGCTGGACCGAACCCAGCCAAACCTCTCTCACGTAGCACTTGGGCCTCCTTTCATAGGCACAAGGGGTTACCACATGTGGCAAGTAGACAAGGGTATGTTGGTAAAACATAGGTTGGTACACCGCTTTGTCAGCAAGGTACAATAATCTATACCTAACTCGACGGCAAGGGACAAGAGTCATCAATGCCCGCCTCGATCGCCGAAACAAAGTGTAACAGGACCGCTGGCGCGCCTCCGCTTGCCACGATGGTAGCTTGTCACCGCTTGTCGCGAACTCCCCATTGGCTGCACAGCCCGTCGACACGCCAGCATTGGGAGAGCCTCGTGGTGACACATTGGCGGGTGAGCTGGAGCAGATGAAGAGAGGTCGCCCGCCCGGCAAGCGCCTTTGCCGCGCAGGGAACCTTGTCGCTTGGGGGGCTCGGCGCCATTAAGTCTTCCCGGCAAGCTCCTCTTGCCGGGCCTTGTTTCCTTCGCGCCTAGTATTTTCCTGCAAGCTCCTCTTGCCGGGTCTTGATTACTTTGTTCTTGAATGGCTCCAAAGGAGCCGCCGAGGACCTTGGCGGTCATCAGGCCAGCCCCGCCATGAGCGCTGAATCGTCTGCAGACGAGTTCGGGTACTAGGGTACCCTACCTAGTACACCGGCAGAGCCCCGGCTGGAGCCACACACGGCGCCAAGCTCCTGGGCCAGCACAAAAAAGTGCACGGGCACGCATGGTCTTGATTACGCCGTTATTTGCCTTGGACCCACCACGCCTCCCACGAACGGCACGCACGGACGTGGCGTCGTGGGGAGATCGTGGGGCTTTTTAATGGAAAAAGGATCGCCGTCCCTCTCCCCTTTATAAGCG
The DNA here is from genome assembly GCA_021605205.1 of Aegilops longissima. Lineage (NCBI taxonomy): Eukaryota > Viridiplantae > Streptophyta > Magnoliopsida > Poales > Poaceae > Aegilops > Aegilops longissima. The sequence goes on along the minus strand of CM038682.1, from coordinate 504,588,584 downwards.
GGGAACCGGGCAGACGCCCACTTGCCCTTGCTGTCACATCGAAACCCCCGTCGCTTTCTTCTTCGAGCCCAAAGAGAGCGACGCCCGCCCCTCCATTGCCACCGGTGCCACCAATGCCGCCGGCTTCTCCACCACGACTCCCTATGGTCTCAAGGCCGATAAGGGAAAAGGCGTGAAATCTGCCGAGGCGCAGCGGCTCCAAGGCGCTGCGGAAGGAGCGGCCCTTCGATCCCTGCTCAACAGAAGGAGCCGCGGGAGCTGTACTACCTCTTCGGTCGACGTGACTCCGGCGCACCAGCGACGAGGGTCATCTCCGCCGCCACATCTGCTAAGGTCTCCATCTGCACCCTTCTTCGCGATTTTCTTGGTGGGGCTCGCCCGCCTTTTCTCAATTCTTCTGCGATGTCATGAACACATATGACCTCCGCCTCCTTGACTTCACCTCCAACGCCATCCTTACCATGGCTGCTGACATCTCTGTGAGAACTTTGTCGGGTCCACCCAAACGTCCGACTCTTCCGCCACTACTTCACACCGCCAGAGAGAGGAGAGCCGCTGTCGGAGGAATTGCATGGACCTCTAGGATCGGCAAGAAGGAAGTGTATCTTGACGGAGAGTTGCGCAGCAAGTGGGAGGAGTGAGGGCTGATCGGTGCCGGATCTTAGAGGAGGAGCCACAGCCTTTACCGCCTCAAGAAGACCCCCCATAGTTCGCGGGTAACGATTGAGCAACTTACGCCGGAGGACGACAAGTTGAAGATTGCCACGACTAGATTTTTGCGCTCCGGAAAGCAGGGCTTACCGTAAGAGCAGTTGGCGCGACTTCCTTCGCCAAGATTGCGCCTTTGCAGGAGAAAGGAGGCCTGCTTGGGAATTCCGTAACGCGCGGATATCATGAGGTCGCGCCTGTGTCTGAATTGGAATTTCACTACCTCGAGCTTGACGGCATGCCGCGGGAGCTGTTCAAGCTCAAGCGGATAACCCGGATGGTGCATGTTGCCGAGGGAGTTGTGCCCTTGTGCAACAACTCGTCGCTTGATAGCATCCGCGCGATAATGCCGCCAGCGATTCCCATGGATCGCTCCAACTTGGCAGAGCCCGCCGATGACATAGTGCAGCAGCTTCGACGACTTGGTTGAAATGCCGATCCACGCCGACGAGAAGAGGCGCCACCCATGACACCATCGCCAGAGATGGCGCGACGCGCACAAGGTTGGAGGAGGCTGCAGAGGCCGCCATCACGGGCGCTTTGGGTTCACTGTCGAGGAGGCAGAGAGGGCCGAGGCGGCAAGCCTTGCCACCAAGAATTGTTCGCCGGTGAGGAGGAGCAGACCGAGCCCGACAACGACCCAAGTGAGCCTCGCTGGGCGCCTCCTCCGCCGGCCAAGTAGCTTGCCGCAGAGGAGCTCGCTGCCCCGCCAAGGAGACGCCTCCTAAGACCGGAGAAGTGGCGGGGAGCATACGTCCAACAGCCGCCTGCCGCCCGACGCGCTTCCACCGCTGCAAGCATCAAGCAGCTGGAGCGCCTCATTCCGCCATGGCGACGGGCGCAGGCCTTCGAGTCGCCCCTCGCACTCCGCCAAGCGCCGAGGGAGTCTTCCCCAATCCATCGCTACGAAAGCAGAGTTTGATCTCTCCGCCTCACCCGAGGAAGAAGAGGAAGAGTAAGATCTTGTCGCCAAGTATTTGTAATCTCCCAATTTATTGCTTTATCTTATATCTGACGGTTCCACTCAACTTTCTTCTTCAGACGTTGGTTCAGAGCGTCAAGAGGGCCAAGACGCCGGTGGTTGTCGCTCGATGACTTCAGAGCAACAGGGGCACGTCCGAACTCCCTTGCCGGATCCGCAACCTTCAACAGAAAGCAGCCTCAAAGACAGCCCCCCAACAGAAGTGTCCGGTATGCTTCTCGTGGTTAGGTGCGCTTGGGTGCTTTTCCACATCGATATCTGGTTTGTTGGATTTTGTAGGAGCAGAGCAGCCACATCATGGAGCACCGGAGGCTACCCCGAGGTCCAGCCTCATCAGAGGCCCCGAGGTCACTCCCAAATTCTGCTTGCTTCAACTACGCCACCAAGGGAGAATTCTCCGCCAAGGAGCGCCTCCCAAGGGAGGCTTCTCCCACAAGGGGAGCTTCGATAAGGGCTGGCGCCGACAACCGGCCCGTGGTGGAGACCGCGCCACGCACCCCACCGCAGGTAATCTTCTTGTTTGATAGTTTCCTGGGTTCTTTTCTTCCGCTTTTTTCTTTCAATATCCGCTGATTTGTGCTTTTCTTCCGACCATCGATCCATCTCCGGAGATCTGATGGAAACCGAGGCTGCCGGGCGAGGAAGACGCCACAAGCACAATGTCGACGCCGCCAATATGGAGGAGGAGGTCGGCGCCGACAGCCCGGCCGGGCAGGAGGCTGCCGAGGCCATCGGGCGCAGAGGTCGAGGAGGAATTGGCGATCGACTTGACGCCCGGAGGCCGCAGGAGCGCCAGCGCCGCACCGATCACGATCCCCCGCCACCGATGCCGCACAGACTCTGAGGAGCCTCAGCCCGGCGCCCACCAAGGCCGGCGAGGGCGCTTTCATCAAGCTCCCATGGGCATCAAGCCTGTGGCGCCGGTCGAGGGGGAGACTTTGATGCGGAACTGCTTGCTCACGCCGGCTGTCGCTGGTTGATGCCCCGAGCAGCAGCAGCTGTGAGCCCGAGGAGGAGCAGCTATGAAGTTGCTGTCGCTTCACCGCGCCTCGCCAAGCCAAACTGGAGTCTGTGGAGGCGCTTGTCGCGAGGGCGGAGCTGATTTGGAGAAACGCGCTGAAGAGCTCCGCGCCAACAAAGAAACCTCGGGGATATAGCGGAGGAGCGTGAGCAGCTTGGTGAGGAGCGCACGACCTTCATCTTGGAGAAGGGCGAGGTCGAAGAGGAGCAGAGGCTCGCCGGCGAGAAGCTCTCCGCGAGAGGGTGAGCTGGTGCAGCGAAGATCAACCTCGACAGCTATGAGGAGGATCTCAAGGCCAAAGCAAACGGTTGGCGGGCCACTTCAGAGGCAAAGATGCTGCGGCTACCGAGGCCGCCAAGAGGGAATTGGAGACGAGGGTGGCTCAGCTGAGTCCACCTCCCGTAAGAGTGCCGAGGAGGTCGCCGGGTTGAAGCGCGAAGGTGAGAAGGACGCTTACACCTCGGCGTAGCTACAAGGTCGCTTTGCTGAGAAGATCAAAGAGCTCGATGCCGCCAAGGACTCCAAGGCGGATCTCGAGCTGAAATTGACCACCTTGACGGAGACGCTGAACGACGCCAAGGAGCGGGAAACGGCCTCACTGGAAAAGATCAAGGCCACCGAGGAGTTGCCGTCGAATGTCGTGACCGCCTGTAATAATCTTCGACAGCATAATGCATTGGATGTAAGGTCTTGTGGACACCGCCACGCATCCATAATGAGCTGATGGAGTTGGGGATGACAGATCTTGATATTCCACCGACGAGAACCTCCAACCCAGCCAAGCTCAGCCTATTCTTCAAAGGCGTGTTATGGGTATCCAGCGGCTCCGGATGAGGTTCCAAGCAATCAAGGAGGAATCACGCCAAGTCTGTGGCCGAGGCTCTCCGTAAGGTGTTGATGAAGGTGGCCTACAAGAACCCATGCGCCGACTTCACCAAGGCCCTCAAGTCCCTGCCCATCCGCCGATGTTGAAGCGCCAAGACCTTGTCGCACCCATCGTGACAGGGTGAGCGGAGTTAAGAGGCTCGAGGGCGACCGCTGGACTAGGCCGCCAAGTCTATCTTTCTTGTCGCTGAGGTCATGTTTGCTTAAAATCTATTAGATCTCATGACAAGTTATTATGTAATATACACTATCTTAGGCAATTGAATGCACTGTTATTTCCTTTACTCGATTTATTCCCTTGTACGCTTATACCCCACGCCAGGGGAACTTGCGGCAAGGGCACCCTTGCCGCGAAGCCGAAAAGCGGAACTTCAGCAGCCTGCTGGCGGGTCGCATCGACAAGCAACCTTGTCGCGACTAGCTGCAGCTCACTTGTTGTTGAGCGGACTCAAACAAAGCAAGGGCGCAAGTTAGTCGCGAGTCGGTTCCTCCGCCGCATGTGTTTTCCATACAAAGTACTATCGCTCGAGGAGGATAACTTAAAACTTAAAACTGGTCGCCTAAACTTAGCAACTTAGCTTTTCTGTTGTCCATTTTCCGCAAGGCGATAGTTCCTCCGCAAGGCGATAGTTCCTCCGCAAGGCGACAGTTCCTCGAAGCGACGCCGGCGGCCCACACCATTATCTTCTCCTTCCCCTGTTAACTTGTGGGTGGATGAACCTTCTCCTTGTTTGAGAAGAAAGAAGAGAAAATAAAGTTATGGAGCCTAGTGGCTCATTATCGCTATCAAAAGCGGTGCTGCACAAGATGTTAGTAAACACATGCATATATGATTATGAAAGCATGTATTGACAAAATGTGCGAACGATAGGCTTTATCGATGCACGGGTCTGCGCCTCGCTTTGTACAAAGGATTACATGAAACAGCGGCAAGACTTGTATTAGGGGTGGTTGCTGAACGGGTTCCGCAACCGCTACTTCATGGGTAAAACTTGGCGAAGATGCTCTATGTTCCAGAATTGCTCACCGAAGGCCATCTTCGGTCTCAAGGCGGACATCGCCGGCCTAGTGACTCGCTTCACCCGAGCAGGGCCTTCCCACTTCAAGGCCAACTTGTTGGAATTCTTGCGGATTGAACGCTACCAAGAACAAGGTCGCTTTCCTCGAAGCTTCTAGCATTAACTTTGCGGTTATGGTAGCGACGCAAAGCTTGCGGTAACGAGAAGCTCAGACAAAGAGCTCAAGATCTATCTTCCTCGAGGAGCAGCGCCATCTTGTCACAGCCGCTTTGCTCAAGCTCATCATAAGCGAGCACTCGAGGTGACCCAGAGCACGAAGTTCCGTGGGGAGAACTGCCTCGCCCGAGACTAGAGAAAAGGGTGTCCGCCAGGCTCGATGGCGCCGCCCGATCGACCAAAGAACCACCGCAGCCTCGATCCAGCTTCCTTCCAAGACTTGCGCAGCCTGCCGAAAGTTCTGTCTTGAGTCCTCGCAGCACTTCAGCGCTTGCTTTCTCGCTTGACCGCTGCTTCTCGGATGAGCAATGAAGCAAAGCAGATCTTGGCGCCAAGATCTTAGGCGATCGCATGAAGGTGCGGCTCGTGAACTGTGCCGTTGTCGGTGATGATCCGTTAGGAATCCCAAAATGGCAAACAATTGACCAAGAACTTGACGATCGACGGTTGTCACCTTCCTCACTGGTTCCACTTCCGCCACTTTGTGAACTTGTCGATTGCACGCATAAGATTCAAAGCCCCGACAGCTCGGGAAGGGGCCGAGGATGTCGAGCCCCTGCATCAAAAAGGGCCAGATAAAGGGATCGCCGAGAGCTTGAGCTGGTTGGTGTATCTGCTTTGAATGGAACTCGCACGCTTCACACTTGGTTACTTGTGCGCTGCATCCGAGGGCTTCGCCGTAAGAAACCTTGCCGGAAAGCTTTGCCGGAAGTGCTCTTGCGCCAATGTGGTGACCACATATGCCTCCGTATCTCCGCCAACAGCTTCGGCCCATCTTCCCGCAAATACACTTCAATTTCAATTCGCTGAGTCTTCTTCAGCAGTGATGTTGTCAACAAACTGGTACATACTTGACCGCCGGGCTACTTTTTCCGCTTCTTCTTGCTCTTCGAAGTTCTCCGTCTCAAGGAAATGGACGATTTGTCGTGTTCCATGTTGGAGCCTCGTGGCTCGGCTAACAAGGACTAAAGGCTCATCTATCATCAAGGGAACATCAGCTTCTACGGCAAGGACCTCGTGGGTCCGCCGAGTTGATGATCCCGGCAAGCTTGCCGGAGCCAAACTTGTCGGGAGCGCTTGTTTCAACGATACAAATCAGATGGTTTGTCGGAGCAGACGCTCCTCGCGATACTTATGCTGGTTTTAGGACCTTCTTGGGGTGGCTTCAGAGAGCTCGCGGAAGGTAGTCGCCGGAAACCAATTTTCTTCTTGTTCGTCTCTGTTGATGATGCTACGGTTATCGAGTCAGCTTGAGCACAAAATTTTGGTTCCACAGTGCAACTTAAGTGCGGTACATTTGGAGAGGCCATCACTATATCATTCTCGAAGTTCTGGAACGGTTCCATCTCGCAGCCTTCAAAGTACTCCTCTAGCTTTCTCACTTCATCGACGAGGCTTCCATCAATGGACTTTGATAATCTTTATTTACTTGCCTGACGACAAGTTGTGAGTCCCCCGACGATGAGCTTTAATCCCAAGGTCTACAAAGAATCTCGAGACCGCAAGCAAACCTTCATACTGCAGATTGTTTGTTGCTTGTTCCTTGGGAAAGTGCATCCGACTATGTACTTGAGGTGCTCTCCGTGGTGCGATAAGCAAAGACGCCGCAAGACCGGGCGCCTTTGCAGCGAGAAAGCTCCATCAAAGTACATCAGCCACTCTTTATTTGCCTCCTTGACGGGATGCTTGTCTCGAATTTCTTCGCCTTGTGTGGCGCCCACTCGCTATGAATTCTGCCAATGCTCGCTCGATAGTTGAAGTGCTTTCAAACTTGAGACCAAAGCTTGATAGTTCTAGTGCCCACTGACAATCCTCGCCTGCTGCTTCGGATTCTGCAATATCCTCTTTAGCGGAAAGCGAGTGACAACTGTTATCTCGTGTGCTTGAAGTAATGGCGCAGCTTTCTCGAGGCCATGAGGAGGCCGAAGCAGCTTCGACACCAGAGTACCTTGATCTAGCCCCCGCGTAAGGGAACCGACAAAGTATACCGGGCGCTGCACCATCTTCTTCAGATCTTGTTGCAACCTCGCTGATCCGTCCTTGTCGGGACCAGAGCTTGACGGCGGCACCTTGCTTGTCGCTGGATGCGCTTTGCCTCGCTTGTTGGCTCATCATCTGCCTCCTCTTCGCATTAACGCAGCACTAACCACTTGATTGGTCGCCGCTATATACAGCAGCAACTTCTCTTGTGGCTTAGGTGCGACAAGTATTGAGCGGAGGACAGGTATCTCTTCAAGTCTCGCAGCGCAGCCTCCGCTTCGAGTCCATTTCATTGACCTACTTTTTCAAAATCTTGAAAACGGCAGGCGCTGCTCAGCAGACTTAGAGATGAACTCGCCGAGAGCAGCCACGCAACCGCAAGCCTCCCCGACATCCTTGACGCCGCATTGGTGCTTCGATCCGCTCAATGGCCTTGATCTTGTCGGGATTGGCTTCAATTCCCCGCTGAGATAAAAGAACCCGAGAAGCTTGCCGAAGGGACTCCAAACACGCACTTCTCGGGTTGAGCTTGAGGTTGATCTTGCGCAGATTTGCAAACGCCTCATCCAAATCCTCGAACCAGAGTTGCTCGGTTTTGCTCTTGACCACTATGTCATCCATGTAAGCTTCTACATTTCGTGTATCTCGGGTCCAAAGGCTTCATGGACTACCTTGCAAAGGTTGAACCAGCATTCTTCAAACCGAAAGGCATCCGTATAAAGCAGACGCGCTACATGGTGTAATGAATGCGTTTTCTTCATCCTCTTCGCCATGAAGATCTGATGATATCCTCAATATGCATCAAGAAACGAAAGCAAATCGCATCCACCGTGGAGTCAACAATCTGGTTGATACGCAAGGAAATGCGCCTTTGGGAAAAGCTTTATTAACGCCATGAAGTCAATACAAAGTCTCCATTTCCCATTAGCCTTGGCGCATAACTACCGGATTGGCCAACCACGTGGTGGAGGACCTCCGACAAGCCCCGCCGCTTCTAATTTCTTGATTTCTTCCGCTATGAACTCTGGCGCCCATCGCTCTGCTTTCCTAGCTTTTGCTTGACGGGCCGCTGTGAGGACAGATAGCTAGGTGGTGCTCAATTACTTTCTCGAACACCGGGATGTCGATGGTTGCCATGCAAACACATCGACATTCGCCTCGTGAAAGCAACGAGCTCGCCTTCCTATTTAGGGTCAAGCGTAATCGATGGTGAAGGTACCACCAAAGGCCGCCCTCCTTGGCGGGCACCTTCTGGTCTTTGGCGGGCCGCCATCGCCTTGTTGCACTTGCGGTGGAGCTCGATGGTGCGCGCTCGATGGTAGCGCAGCACTCAAGAGGTGCGCTTGCCGGAGTGGGCAACAGAGTTTTGCCGACCTGGTGGTCTTCTTCTTCCCCGGAGCTTCAGCGGTAAGTGGTTTACTCTCGTCGCGATCGCTGCATCCCGGTAAATCTTGTCGGCGCAGATAAGTGCATCTTTCTTGTCGCCATGGACAGAAATGACGCTTATCGGGCCGGGCATCTTGAGTAGGTTGTAAGCATAATGAGAGGCGGCCATGAACTTGGCGAAGTGCCGACGGCCAAGTATGCCATTGTAGGGCAATGGGAAATCGGCGACGCCAAACGTGACCTCTCGCCTGAAGTTGAGCTCACGCCGAATGTTACCGCAACGTGATCTTCCTTTGGGCTTGCTCCTTCCCGGGTTGATTCTTGAAAGTACCAGCTTTCTTCAGCTCATTGTCGTGGATTTGAAGCTTGTGGAGCACCGCAGAGGAGATCAAATTCGCCGGGCCCGCCGCCAACCAAGCATCTTTGTGACTTTGAGGTTGCGGATGGTTGGTGAGACCAACATCGGCAGCACCGACCGCAGTGATGCGATCGTGGTGGTCCTCAATGTCAAAGATGATGGGCGGCTGGACCATTTCGTAGATTTGCGGACTCTATGGATGGTTCTCGCTGCATTGACCTCACGATCCATTGCTTGAGTTGGCGGTGCGAGGTATGCGCAGACGCACCACCGCCGACGCAAAGGACCTCCGCTGCCTTTTGAAACTCCTGCCATTAGCTTCATCGCCTTCATCGCCCTCGCCATCTTCATCTTCATCCTTGTCGCGCCACGGGAGGTTCTGCTCCTTGCCGCTGCTTGGCTTTGCCGCGCGCCTCCCCGACCGGTCTCTTCTTACTTGCTGCACCTGCACCTTCTTGGGCCTTTTCCTTGTCTCGCCGCCATACTCAGCTCTCAGAGCTCAACAAGCTGCTCGACTTTCTTGCAGCTCGAGATCGTGGCCCTTGGTGCGGTGGATTTTACAAGATCGCTTGTTGAGCTGTCAGCTTGTCGGCGGCCGCCACAGCTTGGCGGTCGACGCTAATGGCATCCTCCTTGCCGAGCCACTAGCCTTGGCTTTGTTGGCGCACCATCTTTGCCGGACTGCTCGACAATTAGTACTTCTTGGTTTTTCTTCCTCCCGTTGTTCCGCCACGGTTGTTTCTTGTCGGGCGATCCTCACCGCCGACTCTGCCCCACATTCTCTCCCGAGTCTTCTTCCTTCTTCAAATAAGATGCACACTTGTCGGCCAGTATGAAGAGCTCGCTGACGCCTTTTCACTTTGCACATCGCCATCTCCTCCTCATCTCGCGATTTCAGACATTCTCGATGGAATGCACCGATCATCGCAGCAGGTGGACGCCTGATGTTGTAGTGCACCCGATCAATCTCTGGATGAATTTGCGAGACTTCTCCTTCCGGGCAAGCAGGTGGAGATCACTCTCCGCCATGAGGCTTGTGGTCACCGTGAAGGCGCCTAACAAACTGGTGGCACAAATCTGCCCAAGAAGAAATAGAGCTATCCGGCAAGTGCATGAGCCAAGACCGACGCTTGGCTTGAGCACCAAGGGAAAGTAGTTGGCGAGGATCTTGTCGTTCGCCCCCCGCAGCTTGCACCGCGATGGTGTAGATGCCGAGGAACTCCGATGGATGTGTCCTGCCGCCATACTTCTCCGCACGCCCTGTTTGAAGTTTTTCTTGTCGGGCCACCGGACTTGCCGCAGCTCACGAGTGAATGCAGGGCAACCCATCACAGACGGACAAGTCGCCTGGTTCCTTCGGCGCATGCATATCGACAGGGGCCCGCGCGTTGGTCGATTGACGGCGCGCTTTCTTCGGCGCCAATACGGGTTCGAAGGCTTCTTCTTGCCGTTTTGAAGAACTTGTCGTTGGTCGCGACGAGCTCATGGATCCGACGACGCCGTGGAGTCGCTGCCGAGGTGGATCCGGCGAGTCGGCGATCTTGGCCTTCGAAGGGGAGGTACGGTGGGTGCACCCCGCAAGTCTGCCGCCATCGGCTCGCGCTTTATCGCCGCCGCTGCCGCGGCATTCTGTTGTCGCGGGACGCCGCTGCTGGCGGCCGATGAGACTGAATTGTGGCCTCCATTCGTCGATTTTATCGGCCGCTGAGGGTAATCTAGAAGTAATCGAGCTTTGCCAAGGCTTCCGCTGGTGTGGTTGGCGGCAACGGCGTGACGGAGCGAAGAACGGATGTGCTCGACTCAACCGTTAGAGGAGCAAGATCCCGCCTGGCGATCGAATCGCATTCCACTCGCACGCATGCCGAGGTGCATGCGGTCTCGAGGGCCTCGGATCCTCCAGCTTGGCCTTGATCCAATGAGCGATGGTGCCGCGAGTATCATGACGCTGCCGGTCCCGCCTCCCCGTGAAGGATGCGGTGCAGATTCGACGCCGACGCCTGCGCTGCCTTGTCCTTGACCTGGCGGCATCGTGGCTCTCTCGACGACGCTGTTCCTCCGCTAGCGCTTCCCCACCACCGACGGCTCCGAGGTGGTGGGTTCGACGCGACGGCTCAAATGCTGCCAAGACTTCTTCTTGGCGCCATGTCGACGAAGATGTCGATGAAGTTGCTCGTGGTGACCGCTGGATCGGGTTCACACAGCCTCGACGCCCCTACCGGGCGCGCCAAAGATGTCGGGGAGAGCTGATCGTGTCCCACGAGCACCCACGGACCTGGGTCCCTTGTGGTTCGGAGGGGGCGGAGATTGCACAAAGAGCGGATCGAGGCGATGCACACGAAGCGATTTACCCAGCTTCGAGCTCTCCGGGAGATAATACTCCTACCGCTGCTTTGTGGATTATCTTATGTTCTTGCCAGGGAGCAATGGGAGCTACAAGACCTAGCCCGAGTGTGGTTTCAGATGAATGTGATGAACTAAGCCGGAGCTGGACCGAACCCACCAACCCTCTCTACGTAGCACTTGGGCCTCCTTTATAGGCACAAGGGGTTACCACATGTGGCAAGTAGACAAGGGTATGTTGGTAAAAACATAGGTTGGTACACCGCTTGTACAGGTACAGAATCTATACCTAACTCGACGGCAAGGGACAAGAGTCATCAATGCCCGCCTCGGCCGCCTCAACAAAGGTAACAGGACCGCTGGCGCCTCCGCTTGCCACGATGGTAGCTTGTCACGCCGCTTGTCGCTACTCCCCCGCTGGCTGCACAGCCCGTCGACACGCCAGACTTGGGAGAGCCTCGGTGACACGCTGGCGGGTGAGCTGGAGCGGAGATGAAGAGAGGTCGCCTCGCCCGCAAGCGCCTTGTCATGGCAGGAACCTTGTCGCACTTGGGGTTTCGGCGCCGCCAGCCTTCCCAAGCAAGCTCCTCTTGCCGGGCCTTGTTTCCTTCGCCCCTAGGGTATTTTCCCGCAAGCTCCTCTTGCCGGGTCTTGATTACTTTGTTCTTGAATGGCTCCAAAGGAGCCACCGAGGACCTTGGCGGTCATCGTGCCAGCCCGCCGCTGAAGGCCAGAATCGTCTGCAGACGAAGTTCGGGTACTAGGGTACCCCTACTCTAGTACACCGACAGTGGGGATAGCTTGTGCATATCAGTTTGATCCTGGATAAGCCAGAGCACCAAGTCGCCTTCTTGAAAGGTCATGGTTTTAACCCGGTGGCTGTGATAATGGCGCAGATCTTGCTGGTAAATCGCCGAACGAGCCGCCGCAAGGTCATGCTCTTCATCCAACAGGTCAAGTGCATCCTGACGTGCTTTTTCATTATCAGCTTCAACATAAGACACCACATGAGGCGAATCGTGACGGATGTCACTGGGAGAACCGCCTCTGCTCTGGAAACCATGAAGAAAGGCGTGTAACCCGTAGATCTGTTGGGGGTAGTATTGATACTCCATAACACTGAGGGCAAATCTTCCACCCAACAACCCGGCGTTCTCTGCAAAGGAACCATAAGCCGGGGCTTGATGCCTCTCAAAATCTCTTGATTGGCTCTCTCAGCTTGACCATTGGACTGGGGGTGAGCTATTGATGATACATCAAGTCGAATATGCTCTCGTTGACAAAACTCTTTCATAGCACCCTTGGACTGATTAGTGCCATTATCAGTTATAATCATGTGGGGAAAACCAAAACGGAAAATCACCTTTTTGATGAACTGAACCACTGTTGCCACATCACACTTATTGACCGGCTCTGCCTCAACCCACTTTGTAAATTTGTCAACCGCCACCAAACGGTGGGTCTTTTTATCCTTGGACCTTTTGAAAGGTTTGACCATATCAAGCCCCCAGACTGCAAACGACCAAGCAACTGGAATCATCCTCAATTCTTGAGCCGGCACATGAGCTCGCCTGGAAATTTTTTGACAGCCATCACATTTACTGACCAAATCTTCTACATTAGCGTGAGCCATCAGCCAATAAAATCCATGACGAAAAGCTTTGGCCACGAGGGATTTAGAGTCGACATGATGACCACAATCTCCTTCATGAATCTCTCGTAAGATCTCACAACCTTCCTCAGAAGAAACACAACGTTGAAACGCCCCTGTGACACTGTGATGATGCAATTCTCCATTGACAATAGTCATTGACTTAGACCGCCTGGTTATCTTCCTGGCCAAAGTTTCATCCTCAGGTAACTCGCCCCTGGTCATATAAGCCAAATATGGAACTGTCCAATCAGGAATGGCATGAAGAGCCGCCACCGATTATGCTTCCGGGTCAAGAATAGCCAAATCTTCTTCTGTAGGCAATTTAACTGAAGGATTTTGCAGGACATCAAGTAAAGTGTTAGGTGGCACCAGCTTATGCTGGGACCCTAACTGGCTCAAAGCATCAGCCGCCTCATTTTTCCTACGATCAACATGTTCAAGTTGATAACCTTTGAAGTGGCCAGCGATAGCATCATCCTCTCGGTGATAAGTCGCCATGAGTGGATCCTTAGAATCCCAGTGCCAGAAACTTGCCGAGCTACCAAATCTGAGTCGCCGAAACACCTCACCCGGCTTAAATTCATCTCCATAGCCATTCTAAGACCATGGAGCAAGGCCTCATACTCATCCGCATTGTTAGTACAAGGGAACATCAACCGGAGAACGTAAGAAAATTAATCACCTCGTGGGGAAGTCAAAACAACTCCAGCCCCCGAGCCCTCCAACTGCCTGGATTCATCAAAGTGAATAGTCCAATATGTATTATCTGGCTTCTCCTCAGGCATCTGCAGCTCTATCCAATCATTTATGAAATCCACAAGTGCTTGAGACTTGATGGTTGTTCGAGGCATATACTTCAAGCCATGAGGTCCAAGCTCAGTGGCCCACTTGGCTACCCGACCTATGGCTTCTCTGTTTTGAATAATATCCCCTAAAGGAGCAGAACTAACCACAGTGATGGGATGACCCGGAAAATATTGCTTGAGCTTTCGACTAGCCATGAACACCCCATATACAAGATTCTGCCAATGCGGATACCTCTGCTTGGACTCAATAAGCACCTCACTGATGTAGTAAACCGGCCGCTGAATCGCATGCTCCTTGCCTGATTCCTTCCTTTCCACCACAATGGCTACACTAACAGCTCGGCTATTGGCAGCCACATATAACAACAAAGGCTCTTTATCAATGGGAGTTGCAAGAACCGGCGGCTCAGCCAATTGTTTCTTCAAGGCCTCAAATGCCTAATCAGCAGCATCACACCAAACAAAGTGATCTGTCTTCTTCATCATCTGGTAAAGAGGATAGCCTTTTCACCCAACCGGCTTATGAACCGGCTTAAGGCTGCAATACGACCCGCCAGACGCTGAACATCATTAATACACGCCGGTTTAGCCAAAGAGGTGATGGCCTTTATTTTCTCCGGGTTAACTTCAATATACCGTTCTTCAGAAATCAGAAAGCCCAAAAGCTTGCCTGCTGGTACACCAAAGACACACTTGGCCGGGTTAAGCATCATCTTGTAGACCCAGAGATTGTCAGAGGTTTCTTTCAAATCATCTATCAAGGTTTCCTTCTTCATGGACTTCACCACAATATCATCCACATAAGCATGAACATTGCGCCCAATCTGACTATGAAGGCAATTTTGCACACACCGCTGGTAAGTCGCCTGGGCACTCTTGAGGCCGAAAGGCATAGACACATAGCAGAAGGCTCCAAAGGGAGTGATAGAAGCCGTCTTCTCCTGGTCCTTCACTGCCATCTTGATCTGATGATAACCAAAATAAGCATCCAAAAAACTCAAACGCTCACAACTCGCCGTACCATCAATAATCTGATCAATAGGGGGAGAGCAAAGGGATCAGCCAGACAAGCTTTGTTTAAGTCCATATAATCCACACACATGCGCCAGATGCCATTTTTCTTAAGCACCAGCACCGGGTTAGCTAACTACTTAGGATGAAACACTTCGACGATAAACCCAGCCGCCAAGAGCCAGACCACTTCTTCACCAATAGCCTTGTGCCTCTCTTCATTGATACGGCGAAGGAATTGCTTGACCGGTTTAAACTTTGGATCAATATTGAGAGTGTGCTCAGCGAGTTCCCTCGGTACACCTGGCATGTCTGAAGGCTTCCATGCAAAGATGTCCCGATTCTCATGGATGAACTCGATGAACGCACTTTCCTATTTCGAATCGAGATTAGCACTGATGATGAACTGCTTGGTTGAATCACCAGGAACGAAGTCAAATAGCTCAGTGTCATCTTCCGACTTAAACTTCAACAAGGGGTCATGCTCTATGGTTGGCTTCTTCAAAGATGTCATATCCGCCGGGTCAACATTATCCTTGTGAAATTTCAATTCCTATGTTGCACAAACAGACTCAGCGTAAGCAGCATCACCTTCTTCACACTCCAAGGCTATCTTGCGACTTCCATGCACTGTGATAGTGCCCTTGTGACCCGACATCTTAAGCTGCAAATAAAAATAACAAGGCCTTGCCATGAACCTAGCGTAAGCCGGTCGCCCAAATAGAGCATGATAAGGGCTTTTGATTTTAACCACTTCGAAGGTCAACGTCTCAGATCTGGAATCATACTCATCTCCAAAGGCAACCTCCAAAGATATTTTTCCCATTGGATATGCCGACTTACCAGGCACCACACCGTGAAAAACAGTGTTCGACGGCTTAAGATTTTTATCAGTTAATCCCATGCGACGGAAAGTGTCATAATAAGGGATCTTGATGCTACTGCCTCCATCCATGAGCACCTTTGTGAATTTGTATCATCCAACCTGAGGTGCCACCACTAAAGCCAAGTGACCCGGGTTATCAACCCGGGGCGGGTGATCTTCACGGCTCCAGAGAATAGAGTGTTCAGACCATCGCAAGTAACGCGGAATTGCCGGATCAACCGCGTTTACTGCCCTCTTATGGAGTTTCTGATCTCGCTTACACAAGCTCATGGTGAAGACATGATACTGTCCACTATTCAACTGCTTCGAATTACTCTGATAACCAGACTGTTGCTGATTCCCTTGACCATATTGTTGATTAAAACCACCCTCATTGTCTTGGCCCTGAAAACCAGAATTAGAACCACCACCACCGTAACCCAGACCGCGAGAGCTGGGTCCTGAGCCGCCGTCCGGCCCATGATTGTTCTGAATTTTCTTTGAATTTTTGTACTCTCTCATAATGAAGCAATCCTTCCAGAGGTGAGCGGCCGGCTTTTCCCGTGTACCATGCTTCGGGCTGGACTGATTCATCATCTACTCAAGATTCAAATCTCCAAACCGATGGGGTGGCTTTCCCTTATGACACTGACCATTATTCTGCGTATTGGTGTTAGCCACAAAATCCAAATTACTATCAGCTTTGCGCTTACCATTGCCCCCCTGACTCGCCGGGTTATGCTGCTGCCCCTTGGTGTTGCTACTCTTCTTTCCCTTACCCGAATTTTTATCATCATACTCGGGGTCCTTGGTACTATCAGAGTCGACATACTTGACTAGAGCCACCATTAGCTCCCCCATGTCACTGCAGTGGCGTTTAAGCTGCCCCAACTTCTGCTTAAGAGGCATAAAACGACAGTTTTTCTCCAACATTAGAACTGCTGAACCGGCATTGATACGATCCGATGAGTGCAGGATGGCTGAGACCTAGCGCACCCAATGGTTTGTTGACTCGCCCTATTCTGGGACACAGGAGTCCAAATCCATGATAAACATGGGCTGCTTGCAAGTGTCTTTGAAATTCTGGATAAACCGGGCTTTTAACTCGGCCCATGATCCAATGGAATTGGTAGGCAGCCCTTTCAACCAAGTACGAGCCGTCCCATCCAACATCATACTGAAATACTTAGCAGATGCAGCATCGCCAACATCCAGTAGCTCCATTGCCATCTCATAACTTTCAACCAAAGCTTCAAGGGGTTGATCTGCTATATAGTTAGGCACCTTACGAGGACCCTTGAAATCCTTGGGCAAATGCTCGTTACGCAGAGCCGACACTAAACATGGCACATCCAAGGTTCTAGAGGTCACGCCTGCCTCCACCGAAGTTGTCGGATAAGCCGGAGAATGTTGATGAGCCGCTTGCTGAGCCGCCAGCTCGGCCTCCCGACGCGCTCTACCCTGATCCACTAGAGTCTGATCATTGGCACCACCGCGCGTCGGGTCATGTCCACGAGGCTGGTTACGGCGCTGTTCACTGCTTGAAACCGTCGGTGAGTCAATGTGCTCGCCAGAACTCGCTTGGACGAGGGTTGATCAATCCGCCGCGACTATAAGAATAAGCCGCTTGCTGCTCCAATGCTTTCTGAAGAAGTTCTCTGGCCCTTTGCGTTTCAATGGCCGTTGGAGACTCGCCTTCAACCGGTAGAGCCGCCAATCGCGTTGCCGCAGCAATCATATTGTCCAAAGGGTTAGAATAGTGACCCGGCGGCGTTGAAACATGCTGAGGCGGGGTATTATTCACACGCGGAGAGCCCATCGTGCGCGGCTGAATCGGCGCTCCAGCTCCCGATGCTTCAACCGTCCGGTTTACCACCGGCGGGTCACTGGTCCCTGCTCCAGGCGTATTGAAGAGGTTCCTCGGCTCATAAACCGGGGGTAAATGACTCCGGTGTCTCCAACTCATGACTTCATTTGAAGCGTTCTGATCAAACGTGAGCCGGAAGGAATCCACTTGGATCCGCTGTGTCTGAGCATCCAAGACAGCTCCTTCTGCAGCCATCTTAGCGTTCTCAGCCGCCAGCTCTTCCTTGGCTTGAGCTATCTCATCTCGCAGCTTAGCCACATCCACCTTGTGCTGTTCCTGGTTGTCCGAGGTTACTTATACCCCCATCAGAGTCGCCAGAGCCTCTAACAATTCTGTGAGAACTTGAGCCGGTGGGCGCACCGAGCCGCTAGCACCAGCCGCCGTCGCAGCCATTGAACTAGAGGTCATAGCCGCGGCGGTTGTTGAGCCAAGCGCCGGTTGTGTGCCGGACATGAAGATCGCAACCCTGTTCGGCGGCTCGTAGGGGTCCAGAATATTGTCACCATCGGAATAGCCCCCAAGCCGGCCGTCTTGCAGCTGATACAATGAATTGGTCTCGCCCGTGGACGACTCACCATCAGAATAGATGGCCGTCTCACTGCCAGAAACAGATCCATCTTCGATTTCTGCCCCATGGATGAAACCAACAAAGGCACGCTTCACGATGGGTTGAACTCGGGCGGGTCGCGCACGCTGAGCCGTCTCGAGGATGTCGGTGCAGATGTTTGGCTCAGGGCCCGGTTTGCTGATCTTGCCGATGAAGACGTGGATTCTAATAAAAACAGAATTTTTGATGTGGAATGCTACCAAACATAATTTTCAATGTAATTCTCTTTATTGTGGCATGGATGTTCAGATCCATAAGATTCAAAATAAAAGTTTAATATTGACATAAAAATAATAATACTTCAAGCATACTAATAAAGAAATAATGTCTTCTCAAAATAACATGGCCAAAGAAAGTTATCCCTACAAAATCATATAGTCTGGCTGTGCTCTATCTTCATCACACAAAGTATTTAATCATGCACAACCCCGATTACAAGCCAAGCAATTGTTTCATACTTTTAGTGTTCTCAAACCTTTTCAACTTTCACGCAATACATGAGCGTGAGCCATGTACATAGCACTATAGGTGGAATAGAATAGTGGTTGTGGAGAAGAAAGAAGGAGAAGATAGTCTCACATCAACAAGGCGTATCAATGGGCTATGTAGATGCCCATCAATAGATATCAATGTGAGTGAGTAGGGATTGCCATGCAACGGATGCACTAGAGCTATAAGTGTATGAAAGCTAAACAAAATAAACTAAGTGGGTGTGCATCCAACTTGCTTGCTCGCGAAGACCTAGTGCAATTTTGAGGAAGCCCATCATTGGAATATACAAGCCAAGTTGTATAATATAAAATTCCCACTAGTATAAAAGTGACAACATAGGAGACTCTTTATCATGAAGATCATGGTGCTACATTGTAACATCCCAAAATTCTAAATTTTGGAATGTTATAATAAATAGATAGATTTGATTGATTGTTTGATTGATTGTGTGAAATCGAGTGAAATTCGAAACTTTTTGAAAGTTAAATGAGAGGGAATAAAAGGACTTTCCCAAACTTTCATTTTGCATTCGTGATCTTTGTGAATTCAAATTCTTTTCACCACAAAACCCTGGAGAGAAGATGACATGACTTCTTCCATTTATTTAAATGACAAGGGGTGTTGAAAATATTTGCATTTCATTTGGAAAATATTTCCAACCCATGAACTTTATGCAACTCAATGATTTTCACGAGCGAAGATAAGATGACTTCTTCAAAACATATGAAATATGAGTTGGGAGTTTCAAAGAATTAAATTCAAAGTTCAATTTGGACTTATTTGAGTTTTATTCAAATTATTTTTCTTCAAAAATAAAATATATGGAAAATAGCGTAACATGATTCCCTACATCAGAAAATTGGAGAGAAATAAATTTGAATAATTTTTTATATTTTTAAAATGATTTTTACTGGATTTTACTAGAGCAGAAGCACTCTTTGTTTTATTAGAATTTGAGATTATTTTATTTGATTCTAGAAAAATGTTCAGCTTGTACGAAATCTTTTTCTAAAATTTTTGATATATAATATGCCTATATAAAATTTTACTTTATTTTATTTATCCGGTTTTCCTTCTGTTTCTATTTAAAATAAAACTGCGTGCGGCCCATAGTTACTTGTCGCCCACATGCGTAGCATAGTGGTAGCGGGCGCCTCATCTTATTATTATTTTGTTCTCCTAAGTGGGCCAGGCCCAGCCAGCCTTTTCTTTCCAGATTTTTTTTCTTTCTTCCTTTGAAAGAAAACCTGCCGCACCATTGTACGCGCGCGGCCGAACTTTTAGCCCATGATCCTTTTCAAATTTCATCTGCGTACGTATATGTTTAGTCCCACATTGCCTAGCCTTTAACCTTTAAGCCTCTTTTCCACCAATAAATATAGACCCATAGAGCCTCCAAAAATCATCCGATTCAGGTTAAATCAATATTTTGGTTTGACTAGATTCTTTAAAGAAAAATATTTTTCTCCTCTCCGGCGCGACTTCTGGAAATTGTCCTCTCTTTCCCGAAGTTGTTTTTTCTCTGCCTTATAAAGGTATCTTTCTTCATTTTTTTCCCGTAGTTAATTATTTTATAGACTAGTACGATAAAATAATTAGATTACCCATTTGTCTCTGTATTTATACATTAGACCTAAAATTCTTTTAGCTGTATCTATTTTTTCTTCTTCCGTAAAACAGCTTGGCCCTGATCTTTCAAATAGCCATAACTTTTTACTCGTTCATCCAAATTAGATGAAACCAACGCCCACTTATTCGTTACGATCTCCTCTATCCAGTAATCCAACTCAAACATGTTTTTGAAAGTTTAAATTTCAATAAGACCAGATTTGAATTTGAACTTCGTTTGATCGTAACTTGAGTTTTATAACTCCGTTTGAGTTGATTCTTTTTGCAAATCGAAGCTCTTGACCTAAACTTTCTGATAAGGCCAAATTCATATAATTTTGGTACTATTAGAAATTTGTTTTATGTTGCAAGAGTTATTTGCTTGGTTTTGATGTTTTCCGAATCGTCTTCTTCGTTCTTTCTGATCTTTTAAGTGATTGCTTATGTGTGATTACTATTGATTGCTTACGATAGATTGACCGGAGTGTGATGAGTAGACCTATCAAGAGTTTTGAGTGCGAATTGATCATATCCCTTTCATACCCAGTTTTTATGCATTAGCTTCACCCTCAAAGATTGCATGAGTAGGTTTGATAACATGTGGGTATTGGGAAGTAGTTGATGAGGTAGGAACCTATTGTCCTGCATTCAAACCTTGGGAGTTACTTCTATGTTATGCTTATATTGCCATGCTATGCTCGTAGACGTGGATTGGGTTTGAGTGTATTCCATGACAGATGTGAGATTGTTTACTTAATGGTTCAACTTAAGGTGGAAACTTTAATACACATCTGGGTGGATTGGTAGGAGCACCCTGGGGATATACCAGTGGACTTGCCCGGACACCTGGGGATATACCAGTGTTATCCTAGGAGATCCCGGGGATACACCGTGTGATCATCCTATGGTTCGCCACCCAGGCTCAAAGGGAACTGAGATATTTTCATGCTAGAAACTTCTGTGTGCAGCCACAAGCTATTATGGGATCTAGCATAGTTGAGTAAGTTACGTGAAGCTCTTGAAGAGGTAGATCAGCAGGTAGTGGGTTTGTAGGTTTGGTATGGTCTGCCGGAGTAAAGAGTTAATGTTTTGAAAGATCGTGTCTCGGCCATCCGCTTCTCAAACATCATGTAGTGCGAGAAATCCAACGGATGCGATCGAGTCTTGTGGGGAAAAGTGCACAAACCTCTGCAGAGTGTACAATCTAATCATGGTTAGCCGTGTCCCCGGTTATGGACAATCTTGAGTATTAAGATACTTGGAGTATCTTAAGTATCTCATCATATTACTTAAATTAATTTGTTGGGTTAATGATTACTTTTAGTTGGGGTTGAGAGGGGGTTTACCTTATCAATATTTTATCAACCAACTTTGTAGTTAAATAAAATATATTCCTTTGTAGTAGAAAAAATTGGCTTTTCGCAAAAACTATAACCATAGAGCTTTCCACCAACCAAATATGCATGTAGTGATAGTTATTATTCATCATTATCCTATGGTGTGAATTTGCCAGTAGTACTGACCCTTTGTGGCTGCAACGTCTCATGTTGCAGGATCTTACGACAAGTAAGTGATACGTTAGGGTTACGATTTCTACACTCAACTTTGCCGTTGGTGTTGATGGGAATCCACAACCTTGTTACTTCCGCTATTTTGGATTGAGGTAATAGTATTTATGTTACTTTATACATGTGATTTACCTCTATTATAAATCCTCGAGTACTGTGTGTGTCAGCATACCGATCCAGGGATGACACTTAAGCACAGAGACTTGACCGTATGAGGTCGGGTCGCTACATACTTTGAAGCACAAGTGTGGTAAAAGGATACTAGCATTGTCCCTTCTCTCTTTTTCTCTCATTTTTTATTTGGGCTTTTCTCTGTTTTTATGGCCTCTTATTATTATTATTTTTCGCCCGGAGTCTCATTCCGACTTGTGGAGGAATCATAGTCTCCATCATCCTTTCTTCACTGGGACAATGCTCTAATAATGATGATCATCACACTTTTATTTACTTACAACTCAAGAATAACAACTCAATACTTAGAACAAAATATGACTCTATGTGAATGCCTCCGGGGGTGTACCAGGACGTGCAATGATTCAAGAGTGACATGTATGAAAAATTATGAATGGTGGCTTTGAAACAAATACGATGTCAACTACATGATCATGCAAAGCAATATGACAATGATGGAGTGTGTCATAATAAACGTAACGGTGGAAAGTTGCATGGCAATATATCTCGGAATGGCTATGGAAATGCCATAATAGGTAGGTATGGTGGCTGTTTTGAGGAAGGTATATGGTGGGTGCATGATACCGGCGAAAGGTGCGTGGTATTAGAGAGGCTAGCAATGGTGGAAGGGTGAGAGTGCGTATAATCCATGGGCTCAACATCAGTCATAAAGAAATCACATACTTATTGCAAAAATCTATTAGTTATCGAAACGAAGTACTACGCGCATGCTCCTAGGGGGATAGATAGGTAGGAAAAGACCATCGCTCGTCCCCGACTGCCACTCATAAGGAAGACAATCAATAAACAAATCATGCTCCGACTGCATCACATAACGGTTCACCATACGTGCATGCTACGGTAATCACAAACTTTAACACAAGTATGTCTCAAATTCACAACTACTCAACTAGCATGACTCTAATATCACCATCTTCATATCTCAAAACAATCATAAGGAATCAAACTTCTCATAGTATTCAATGCACTTTATATGGTAGTTTTTATTATACCCATCTTGGATGCTCATTATATTAGGACTAATTTTATAGCCAAAGCAAATTACCATGCCGTTCTAAAAGACTCTCAAAATAAAACCACCACCGTGCTCTAAAAAGATATAAGTGAAGCACTAGAGCAAAATTATCTAGCTCAAAAGATATAAGTGAAGCACATAGAGTATTCTAATAAATTCCGATTCATGCGTGTCTCTCCAAAAGGTATGTACAGCAAGGATTATTGTGGTAAACTAAAAAGCAAAGACTCAAATCATACAAGACGCTCCAAGCAAAACACATATCATGTGGTGAATAAAAATATAGCCTCAAGTACAGTTACCGATAGACAAACACGAAAGAGGGGATTCCTTCCGGGGCATCCCCAAGATTAGGCTTTTGGTTGTACTTGAATTTTACCTTGGGGTGCCTTGGTCATCCCCAAGCTTAGGCTCTTGCCACTCCTTATTCCAAAATCCATCAAATCTTTACCCAAAAACTTCAAAACTTCACAACACAAAACTTAACAGAAAATCTCATGAGCTCCGTTAGTATAAGCAAATAAACCACCACTTTAAGGTACTGTAATGAACTCATTCTTTATTTTTATTGGTGTTAAACCTATTGTATTCCAACTTCTCTATGGTTTGTACCCCTAATACTACTCATAGATTCATTAAAATAAGCAAACAACACACGGAAAATAGAATCTTTCAAAACAGAACAGTCTGTAGCAATCTGTATCAAACAAATACTTCTTGGACTCCAAATATTCTGAAATAAATTGGTGGAGGTAAGGAATTTGTCTATTAATCATCTGCAAAAATAATCAACCTAAAATCACTCTCCAGTAAAAAATGGCAGCTAATCTCGTGAGCGCTAAAGTTTCTGTTTTTTACAGCAAGATCGCAAAGACTTCACCCAAGTCTTCCCAAAGGTTCTACTTGGAAAAAACACTAATTAAAACATAAACCACATCTAAATAGAGGCTAGATGAATTATTTATTACTAACCATGAACAAAAATCAAGGAACAAAAATAAAATTGGGTTGCCTCCCAACAAGCGCTATCGTTTAACGCCGCTAGCTAGGCATAAAGCAAGAGTAGATCTAAGTATTGTCATCTTTGGTATGCAATCCATATGTGGCTCTCATAATAGATTCATAAGGTAATTTAATTTTATTTCTAGGAAATTTTTCCATTCCTTTCCTTAACGAAAATTGGAATCTAATATTTCCTTCTTTCATGTCAATAATTGCACCAATCGTTCTAAGGAAAGGTCTACCAAGAATAATAGGACAAGTAGGATTGCAATCTATATCAAGAACAATGAAATCTACGGGAACATAATTCCTATTTGCAACAATAAGAGCATAATTAATCCTTCCCATAGGTTTCTTAACGGTGGAATCCGCAAGATGCAAATTTAAAGAACAATCATCAAATTCACGGAAACCTAATACATCACACAAAGTTTTTGGAATCGTGGAAACACTAGCACCCAAATCACATAAAGCATAACATTCATGATCTTTAATCTTAATTTTAATAGTAGGTTCCCACTCATCATAAAGTTTTCTAGGGATAGAAACTTCTAGCTCAAGCTTTTCTTCATAGGATTGCATTAAAGCATCAATGATATGTTTAGTAAAAGCTTTATTTGATTATAAGCATGAGGAGAATTTAACACGGATTGGAACAAGGAAATACAATCTATCAAAGAGAAATTATCATAATTAAATTCCTTGAAATCCAAAATAGTGGGTTCATTGCTATGTAAAGTTTGACCTCTTCAATCCCACTTTTATTAATTTTAGCATCAAGATCTAAAAACTTCGAATCATTGGGACGCCTTTTAACTAAAATTGACTCATCTCCAGTCCCTTCTTTATAAAGATTTATATTGGAAAACAAAGATTTAATAGGAGTCACATCAATTACGTTTAGAACTTCATCTTTATTATCATGAAAACTAGAAGAACACGCTTTCACAAAGCAATCTTTTTTAGCACGCATCCTAGCGGTTCTTTATTTGCATTCATCAATGGAAATTATCATGGCTTTGAGAAACTCATTGATGTCATGCTTAGGTGGAATAGATCTAAGTTTCAAAGAATCAACATCAAGAGAAATTCTATCCACGTTCCTAGCCAACTCATCAATCTTAGGCAATTTTTCTTCAAGCAAAGCATTGAAATGCTTGTGCAAATTCATAAATTCTTTAACACTAGTCTCAAAATCAGAGGGCATCTTATTAAAATTTCCATAAGAGTTGTTGTAGGAATTACCATAATTATTAGAGGAATTACTAGGGAACGGCCTAGAATTAAAGTTTCCTCTATACACATTGTTACCAAAATTGTTGCTACCAACAAAATTCACATCCATAGATTCATTATTATTCTCAATCAAAGTGGACAAAGGCATATCATTAGGATCAGAAGAAACACTCTTATTAGCAAAAAAAATCATAAGTTCATCCATCTTTCCACTCAAAACGTTAATTTCTTTAATCGCATGAACCTTTTTACTAGTGGATCTTTCGGTGTGCCATTGAGAATAATTGACCATAATATTATCTAGGAGTTTAGTAGCTTCTCCTAAAGTTATTTCCATAAAAGTGCCTCCCGCGGCCGAATCTAAAAGATTTCTAGAAGTAAAAT
The DNA here is from genome assembly GCA_021605205.1 of Aegilops longissima. Taxonomy (NCBI): domain Eukaryota; kingdom Viridiplantae; phylum Streptophyta; class Magnoliopsida; order Poales; family Poaceae; genus Aegilops; species Aegilops longissima. Next base: position 504,563,382 of record CM038682.1, on the reverse strand, counting down.
TCAATCCGGCATATTTTTTTGTATAATCACCCAGAAATTCAAACCATGTGTAGGGAAATTACATATCATTAATTTCATCCTCTCCCAAGCTTGTGCAACATGCTCATGATCAAGTTGCTTAAAATTCATGATATCGTTCCTAAGAGAGAAGATCTTAGCAGGAGGAAAATACTTTAGAGATAAAAGCATCTTTGCACTTATGCCATGAATCAATACTATTTTTAGGCAAAGAAGAGAACCAAGTTTTAGCACGATCTCTAAGTGAAAACGGAAATAGCTTCAATTTAACAATATCATTATCCACATCTTTCTTCTTTTGAATATCACACAAATCAACAAACTTGTTTACTGTCGGTGTACTAGAGTAGGGGTACCCTAGTACCCCGAACTCGTGCACGGACAGTCGCAGCGCCCCATGGCCGGGCCGGCCTAATGGCCACCAAGACCCTCAGTAGCTCCCTTGGAGCCATTCAAGAGCAAAGCAGTCAAGACCCCGGCAAGAGGAGCTTGCCGGAAGGCCACCTGCATGCTAGGAAACAAGGCCCCGCAAGAGGAGCTTGTCGGGAGGCTTGGCGCCAAACCCCAAGCGACAAAGGTTCCTGCCGCTGCAAGGCGCTTGCCGGGCGGGCGACCTCTCTTCATCCCCGCCCAGCTCACCCGCCAACGTGTCACCACGGGCTCTCCCAAGGACGCGGTCGGGGCTGTGCAGCCAGCGAGAGTAGCGACAAGCAGCGCCGACAAGATACCATCGTGGCAAACGGAGGTGCACTTGACAGTCCTCGTTACATCGTTCGGGCGATCGAGACGGGCATTGATGACTCTTGTCCCTTGCCGTCGAAAGTTAGGTATAGGTTATCAGACACCGCATAAAGCGTGTACCAACCTATGTTTTACTACCCTACCCTTGTCTACTTGCCATATGTGGTAACCCCTTGTGCCTATAAAAGGAGGCCCGGGGCAACGAGAAGGGGTTCGGTTCGCTCGATAGGAAACCACACTCACGCTTAGGTCTTGTAGCCTGCATTGCTCCCTAGCAAGAACACAAGATAATCCACGGCAGCAAGAGGAGTATTATCTCCGGAGAGCTCCGGTTGGGTAAAATCCGCTCGTGTGCATCGCCGATCCGCTCTTTGTGTAATCTCCGCCCCCTCCGAACCACAAGGGACCAAGGTCCCTTAGGTGTTCGTGGGCACGATCAGCTCACCTCGACATCTTTGGCGCGCCCGTAGGGGCGCCGAGGTTGTGCGAACCTGATCCGGGCGGTCGCCGAGCAACTTCATCGACATCTTCGCCGACATGGCACCAAGAAGAAGCCTTCGCAGCAGCTGAGCCATCCGCTGTCGAACCCACCACCACCGGAGCCGCCAGCGGTGGGGGAACGCTGCGGAGGGACCGGCGTCGAGAGAGCCCACGATGCCGCCAGTCCAAGGACAACGCGGCGCTGGCGCCGGCGTCGAATCTGCACCGCGTCCCATCGCAGGAGGCGCGATGACAAAGGCCACGATACTTGTGGCGCCATACGCCATTGGATCAAGGCCAAGCTGGAGGATCCCGAGGCCTCGAGACCCGCATGCACCCCAAAGATGCCGGTGACGAGTGGGGTACGGTCGCTGGGCGGATGCTGCTCCTCCTAACTTGGTTAGAGTCCGGCACATCCCGCTTTTCGCCCGCACGCCGCTGCCGCCAACCACGCCAGCGGAAGCCTTGGCAAGAGCTCAATTACTCCTAGATTACCTCCAACGGCCGATAAGGTCGATTTAATCGAGGGCCACGATTCAAAGTCTCATCGGCTTCGCTTAACGGTGACGCCCCACGGCAACTGCTGCTTCGCAGCCGCGACGGGCGATAAGGCGCGAGCCGATGGCGACGAGACTTGCGGGTGCACCCACCGTACACTCCTTCCGGCGGCTAAGATCGCCGACTCGCCGGATCCACCTCGACATCGACTCCACGGCGCCGCCGATCCACGAGCTCGCCGCGACCAACGCCAAGTTCTTCGAGCGGCAAGAAGAGGACGCCGAACCCAGACGAAGCGCCAAGAGAAGCGCCGACAATCGACCAACGCGCTGGCCCATCGTCGATATGCATGCGCCAGGGGAACCAGCGATTTGCCGAGGCGGTGGGTTGCCCTGCGTCACTCGTGAGCTGCGGCAAGTCCGGTGGCCCGACAAGAAAAACTTCAAACCAGATGTGCCGGAGAAGCACGACGGCAGGACACACCCATCGGAGTTCCTCAAGATCTACACCATCGCGGTGCAAGCTGCGGGGGACGAGACGACAAGATCCTCGCCAACTACTTCCCTTGGTGCTCAAGCCAAACGCCGATCTTGGCTCATGCACTTGCCGGATGGCTCTATTTCTTCTTGGGCAGATTTGTGCCACCGGTTTGTTGGCGCCTTCACAGGAGGCCACAAGCCTCATGGCCAGGAGAGTGATCTCCACCTGCTTGCCCGTATGAGGGGGAGTCCTCGCAAATTCATCCAGAGATTCAATCGAGTGCACTACAACATCCTGACGCCCACCTGCTGCGAAGTGATTAGTGCATTCCATCGTAATGCACGAAATCGCAGGATGAGGGAGGAGATGGCGATGTGCAAAGTGAAAGACGCCAGCGAGCTCTCACGCCCGGCCGACAAGTGTGCACGCTACTGAAGAAGGAAGAAGGCTCCTGAGAGAGAGTGGGAGCAGAGTCTCGACAAGGAGGGACCGCCTGCAAGGAATAGCCGGGCGGAACAATAGGAGGAAGAAAACCAAGAAGTACTAGTTGTCGAGCCGTCCGCAAGGATGGTGCCGCTAACAAAGCCAAGGCCGGTGGCTCCGCAAGGAGGTTGCCGCTGACGCCGACCGCCAAGCTGTGGCGACACCGACAAGCCCGACGGCTCCAACAAGCAAGATCAGAAAATCCACCGCACTAAGGGCCACGATCTCCAAAGCTGCAAGAAAGTCGAACAGCTTGTTCAGCTACAGAGAGCTGAATATGAGCGGCGGGACAAGGAGAAGGCCCAAGAAGGTGCAGGTGCAGCAAGTAAGAAGAGACCGGTCGGGAGGACGCCAGGGCAAGGCCAAGCAGCGGCAAGGAGATGACCTCCCGTGGCCGCGACAAGGAAGAAGAAGAAGATGAATATGACGAAGATTATGAAGACGACGGTTGATGAGCATGAGTTTCAAAAGGCAACAGAGGTCCTTTGCGCCGACGGTGGTGCGTCTCTGCAGATACCTCGCACCGCCAACTCAAGCAATTGATGCGTGAGGTCAATGCAGCAGTAACCATCCATAGAGTCACGCAAACCTCTCGGTGGTCCAGACGCCCATCATCTTTGACATTGAGGATCACCACGATCGCATCATCGCGGTCGGGTGTTTGCCGATGTTGGTCTCACCAACCATCCGCAACCTCAAGGTCACAAAGATGTTGGTTGACGGTGGGGCGGCCTGAATTTGATCTCCTCTCGCAGTGCTCCGTAAACTTCAAATCCTCGACAGCGAGCTCAAGAAACCGGTACTTTCCAAGGAATCAACCCAGAAGGAGCAAGCCCAAGGGAAGATCACGCTGCGGTAACATTCGCAGCGAGCTCAACTTCGAACTGAGAGGGTCACGCTCGACGCCGCCGATTTCCCATTGCCCTACAATGGCATACTTGGCCGCCCAGACTCGCCAAGTTCATGGCCGCCTCATTATGCTTACAACCTACTCAAGATGCCCGCCCGATAAGCATCATTTCTGTCCATGGCGACAAGAAGGATGCACTTATCTGCGCCGACAAGATTTACCGGGATGCAGCAGCAGCGCCAAATAGCAAACCGCTTGCCGCTGAAGCTCCCGGGGGGAAGAAGACCACCAGGTCCGGCAAGAGCTCTGTTGCCCACTCCGGCAAGCGCGCCTCTTCGGAGTGCTGCGCCGCCGTCGAGGACGCACCATCGAGCTCCACCGTCAAGTGCAATAAGATGATGGCAGCTCCGCCAAAGACCAAGAAGGTGCCCGCCAAGGAGAACGGCACTAATGGTACCTTCACCATCAGTGCCACGCTTGATCCTAAATAGGAAGGCGAGCTCGTTGCTTTCCTGCGGGCGAATGTCGATGTGTTTGCATGGCAACCATCCGACATCCCCGGGTTCCTGTGAAAGTAATTGAGCACCACCTAGCTGTCTGTCCTCACGCCGCGCCCGTCAAGCAAAAAGTTAGGAAACAGCAAAGGAGCGCCAAGAGTTCATAGCGAAGAAATCAAGAAATTGGAAGCAGCAGGGCTTGTCGAGGAGTCCTCCACCCCACGTGGTTGGCCAATCCGTAGTGGCACGCAAGGCTAATGGGAAATGGAGACTCTGTATTGACTTCACAGATGTTAATAAAGCTTGTCCCAAGGACCCATTTCCCTTGCCGCGTATCGACCAGATTGTTGACTCCACGGTGGAGTGCGATCCGCTTCTTTCTTGATGCATATTCAGATATCATCGATCTTCATGGCGAAGGGGATGAAGAGAAACCGCGTTCATTACACCATGTGGCACGCATCGCTTTATACGGATGCCTTTCGTTTGAAGAATGCTGGTTCAACCTTTGCAAGGGTAGTCCATGATGCTTTTGGACCACAGATACACGTAAATGTAGAAGCCTACATGGATGACATAGTGGTCAAGAGCGTAGACAAGGCAACCTTGGTTCAAGATTTGATGAGACGCTTGCAAACCTGCGCAAGATCAACCTCAAGCTCAACCCCGAGAAGTGCGTGTTTGGAGTCCCTTCCGCAAGCTTCTCGGTTCTTTGTGTCTCGGCGGGAATTGAAGCCAATCCCGACAAGATCAAGGCCATCGAGCAGATCAAGCACCAAAACGCGTCAAGGATGTCGAGGCTTGCCGTTGCGTGGCTGCTCTCAGAGGTTCATCTCTAAGTCTGCTGAGCGCCTGCCGCTTTTCAAGATTTTGAAAAGGCAGGTCCAATGAAATGGACTCGGCGGAGGCTGCGCCGCAGACTTGAAGAGATACCGTCCTCCACTCAATACTTGTCGCACCTAAGCCACACGAGAAGTTGCTGCTGTATATAGTAGCCACCAATCAAGTGGTTAGTGTTGCGTTAGTAGCAGAGAGGGAGGCGGATGATGAGCCGGCAACCGAGGCAAAAGGCCCAGCGACGAGCGGGGCTTCGCCGTCAAGCTCGGGTCCCGATAAGGACGGATCAGCGAGGGTTGCGACAAGATACTAAGAAGATGGTGCAGCGCCAAAGATACTTTGTCGGGCCCTTTGCAGGAGGCTAGATCGAGGTACTCGTGTGGTTGCTGCCTCCTCATGGCCTCGAAAAGCTGCGCCATTACTTCCGTGCACATGAGATAACAGTTGTCACTGCTTCACTGAAGAGGATTTTGCAAAATCCGTAGCAACAGCAGGATTGTTGAGTGGGCGCTGAACTGTCAAGCTTTGGTATCAAGTTCGAGAGCACTCCAACTATCCGCAGCAGGGCATTGGCAGAATTCATAGCGAGTGGACGCCAACGCAGGATGAAGAGATTCCAGACGAGCATCCCGCCAAGGAGGCAAATAAAGAATGGCTGATGTATTTTGACGGTGCCTTCTCACAGCAAGCGCCGTGCCGGGCGTCTTGCTTATCGCACCCACCGGGAGCACCTCAAATACATAGTCCAAATGCACTTTCCCAAGGAACAAGCAACAAATAATACCGCAGAGTATGAAGGCTTGCTTGCCGTCTCGTGGATTGCGGTGGACCTTGGGATTAAGAAGCTCATTGTCGGGAGACTCACACTTGTCGTCCGCCAAGTAAATAAAGACTACCAGAGTCCGCTGATGGAAGCGACGCCGATGAAGTGAGGAAGCTGAAGAGCACTTTGAAGGCCTGCAAATGGAACACGCTCCAAGAGCATGTAATGATATAGCTGATGGCCTCTCCAAATGTGCCGCACTTAAGTTACCTGTGGAACCAGGGATTTTGTGCTCAAGTTGACTCAGCCAACCGTGACACCATCAACAGACAGAGCAAGAAGAGAAAATTGGTTTCGGCGACTACTTTCCGGCAGAGCTCTCCAAGCCGCCGCCAAGAAGGTCCCTAAACCAACGCAAATATCACCGAGGAGCAGCCTGCTCCGCAAACCATGCAGTTTGTATCGTTGAAGCAACGCCCCGACAAGCTTAGCTCCGCAAGCTTGACGGGATCATCGAGTCGGCTGACCCGCAGGTCCTTGCCGTAGAAGCTGATGGTCCCGCAGGATAGATGAGCCTTTAGTCCTCATTGTTGAGCCACGTGCTCCAACATGGGCACAACAGATCGCCCATTTCCTTCAGACAGAGAACTTCCCAAGAGCAAGAAGAAGCGGAAAAAGTAGCCCGGCAGTCAAGTATGTACCAGTTTGTTGACAACATCCTGCATGTAAGAAGACTCAACGGAGTGAAATTGAAGTGTATTTGCCGGAAGATGGATGTAAGCTGTTGGTAGAGATACACGGAGGCATATGTGGTCACCACATTGGCGCAAAGAGCACTTGCCGCAAAGCTTTCCGGCAAGGTTTCTTCGCCGAAGCCCTCCAGATGCAACGCACAAGTAACCAAGTGTGAAGCGTGCAAGGCCCATTCAAGACAGATACACCAGCCAGCTCAAGCTCTCTAGACGATCCCTTTATCCTGGCCCTTCTCGGTCTGGGGGCTCGACATCCTCGGCCCCTTCCCCCGAGCTGTCGGGGGCTTTGAGTACTTGTTCGTCGCAATCGACAAGTTCACAAAGTGGCCGGAAGTGGAACCAGTGAGGAAGGTGACAGCACAGTCAGCCGTCAAGTTCTTCAGGTCAATTGTTTGCCGTTTTGGGATTCCTAACCGGATCATCACCGACAACGGCACACAGTTCACGAGTCGCACCTTCATGCAGTACGCCCAAGATCTTGGCGCCAAGATCTGCTTTGCTTCCGTTGCTCATCCGAGAAGCAACGGTCAAGCGAGAGAGCAAACGCTGAAGTGCTGCGAGGACTCAAGACCAGAACTTTCGACGGTGCTGCACAAGTGCGGAAGGAATCTGGATCGAGGAGCTGCCAGGTGGTTCTTTGGTCGATCAGACGACGCCAAATCGAGCCATCGCCGACACCCTTTGCTCTAGTCTATTGAGCAGAGGCAATTCTCCCCACGGAACTCAGATACGGGTCATCTCGAAAGTGCTCGCTATGATGAGTTTGAGCAAGAGCAGCTGCGACAAGATGACGCGCTGCTCCTCGAGGAAGATCGCCTTCGTGCTGCCGTGACGAGCTGCTCGTTATCAAAGCAAGCTTTGCGCCGCTACCATAGCCGCAGTTAATGCCGAAGCTTCGAGGAAGGCGACCTTGTTCTTGGGCGCTCAATCCGCCAAGAATTCCAACAAGTTGACACCGAAGTGGGAAGGCCCTTATCGGGTGAAACGAATCACTAGGCCCGGCGCTGCTCGCTTTGAGACCAAGATGGCATTCCGTGAGCAATTCCTGAACATAGAGCATCTTCGAAGTTTTACCCATGAGGCGCGGTTGCCGGAACCCGCTCAAGCAACCACCCTTTTGTACAAGTCTTGCCGCTGTTGCATGTAATCCTTTGTACAAAGCCGGGCGCAGACCCCGTGCATCAGTAAAGCCTATGGTTGCGCACATTTTTGTTAATACATGCTTTCATAATCATATATGCATGTGTTTACTAACATCTTGTGCAGCACCCGCACCCGGTAAGCGATAATGAGCCATTAGGCTTCACAACTATCTTTTTCTCTTCTTTCTTCTCAAATAAGAAGGAGGTTCATCCACCCACAAGTTAACCGGGGGGAAGAGAGGAGGAGATAATGATGCGGGCCGACAAGCGTCGCCGAGGAACCGTCGCTTGCCGGAAAATGGACAACGAGTAAAAGCTAAGTTGCTAAGTTTAAGCGACCATTTTAAATTTTTCGAGTTATCTTCCTCGAACGATAGTACTTTGTATGGAAAACCCAGCGCTGAGGAACCAAATCGTGACTAGTCGCGCCCTTACTTTGTTTCGAGTCCGCTCAACAACTTAAGTGAGCTGCGGCTGGTCCGCGACGAGGTTGCTTGTCGGTAGCGACCCCGCCAGCAGGCTGCTGAAGTTCCGCACTCGGTGCTCGCGGCAAGGGTGCCTGCACCGACAAGTTCCCCTGGAAGCGTAGGGTGAAAACATACAAGGGAAGAAATCGAGCAAAGGAAATAACAGTGCATTCGATTGCCTAAGGTAGTGTATATTACATAATAACTTGTCGCGGATCTAATAGATTTTTCGCCTAAACATGATCTACAGCGACAAGAAAAAGATAGACTTGGCGGCCTAATCCACGCGGTCGCCCTCGAGCCTCTTAACTCCGCTCACCCTGTCCACAATGGGTGCGACAAGGGTCTTGAGCGCTTCAACATCGGCGGATGGAGGCAGGGACTTGAGGGCCTTGGAGAAGTCGACGCCTGGGTTGCGGAAGGCCACCTTCATCAACACCTTCTGGAGAGCCTCGGCACAGACTTGGCGTGATTCCTCCGCCAGTTGCTTCGGAACCTCATCCCGGAGCCGCCGGATACCCGCCAACATGCCTTTGAAGAATAGACTGAGCTTGACGCTGGGTTGGAGGTTCTCGTCGGTGGAATATCCAAGATCTGTCATCCCCAACGCTATCAGCTCATTATGGATGCCGACGGCGGTGTCCACGAGACCCTCTGTCCTATGCATTATGCTGTCCCAAGATTATTCTGGGCGGTCACAAGATTCGACAAAGAACTCCTCGGTGGCCTTGATTTTCTCCAGCAGGCCCGCTTCGCCTCCCCGACGCCGCTCAACGCCTCCGCTAAGGTGGTCAATTTCAGCTCTAGATCCGCCTTTGACGACCTTGGCGGCATCGATTTCCTTGATCCTTTCAGCCAAACGGCCCCGCAGCTCGCCGAGGTGTAAGCGTCCTTCTCACGCCGCGCTTCAACCCGCGACCTCCTCGGCACTCTTCGGAGGGTGGACTCCAGCTGAGCCACCTCATCTCCGCCTCCTTTGGCGGCCTCGGCAGCCGCGCAGCATCTTTGCCTCCTGGCTGCCCGCCAATCGCTTGCTTTGCAGCGAGGTCTTCCTCAAAACTGCCGAGGTTGATCTTCGCTGCGCCACTCACCTTCTCTAGCGGAGAGCTTCTCACCGCAAGCCTCTCGCTGCTCCTCAACCTCTCCTTTCTCCAAGATAAAGGCCGTGCGCTCCTCGAAGAGCTGCTCCCGGCCTCTGCTATGTCCCGGAGAGCCTCTTTGTTGGCGCGTTGGAGCTCTTCCGCACGCTTTCTCCAAGTCAGCCTCGCCGCGACAAGCGCCTCGACTCCAGCTTTGGCTTGTCGGGCGCGGTAGAGCGACAAGAACCTCCCCGAGCAGCTGCTCCTCCTCGGGTTCACCATCGCTGCTGCTCGGGGCATCAACCAGCGACAGCCCGGCGGAGGCAAGCTGCTCCGCATCGAAGGTCTCCCCTTCGGCTGGCGCCCTGGAGCTTGATGCCCATGGGAGCTTGATGAAGACACCCTCACCGGCTTTCAGGTAGGCGCCGGGCTGGGGCTCCTCGGAGTCTGGTGCGGCATCGGTGGCGGGAGGATCGGCGGTCGGCGCAGCGCCTGGCGCTCCTGAGGCCTCCGGGCCGTCAGTGCGATCGCCGGGTTCCTCCCCAGCCTCTGCGCCAACGCCTTCGGCTGCCTCCTCGCCGGCGGGCTTGTCAGCACCAGCTTCCTCCTCCTCCATGTTGGCGGCGTCGACACTGTCGCCGCCGGCGTCTTCCTCGCCGGCGGCCTCGGTTTCCATCGGGTCTCCAGCAGATGAATCTGATGGTCAGAAAGAGGAAGCAGAAATCAAACAGATATTCGAAAGAGAGAAACGGAAAAGCAGAACCCAAGGGAAACTATCAAACAAGAAGATTACCGGCAGTGGGGCCTGTGGCCGCGGTCTCCACCACCGGGGGGTCATCGGCGCCAGCCCTTGTCGGAGAAGCTCCTTGGCGGAGAAGCCTCCTTGTCGGAGAGCGCCCCTTGGCGGAGAATTCTCCTTGGTGGCGAGGTTGAAGCAAGCGAGAATCTCGGGAGTGACCTCCGGGCCTCCCCGATGAGGCTGAACCTCGGGGTAGCCTCCGGCTTCATGATGTGGCTGCTCGCTCCCTACGAAATCCGACAAACCAGATGTCAAGAACGGAAAAGCACCCAAGCGCTTAACCACAAAAAGCATACCAGATACTTACTGCCGGGGGCTGTGCGGGCTGCTCTGTTGAAGGGTTGCCGATCCGCGGGGAGTTTTGGACGTGCCCCTGTTGCTGTGGGAGTCGTCAGACGACAACCACCGGCGTCTTGGCCCTCTTGACGCTCTCCAACCAACGTCACAAGAAGAAAGTTCGAATGGCACCACGGATATAAGATAAAGCAATAAATTGGGGATTACGAATAGCAGCGATAAGATCTTACTCTTCCTCTTCTTCTTCGAGCTGAGGCGGAGAGATCAAACTCTGCTCGGCACGACGGATTCAGGAGAAGGCTCCCTCGGACGCTTGGCGGGTGTAGGGCCATGCGGCTCCGAGAAGGCCCTGCGCCTGTCGCCATGGCGGAACGAGGCGCCTCAGGGCACAAGATACTTGCCGCGTGGGAGCGCGTCGGGCGGCGGGCGGCTGTTGGATGGATGCTCCCCGTCACTTCTCCGGTCTTCCGGAGACGTCTCCTTGGCGGGACAGCGATGTAACGCCCCCGATGCGGTTATATCTCCCACGTGTCGAGGCACGACTTAGAGGCATAACCGCATTGAAAGCAATGTCGCAAGTGAGGTAATCTTCACACAACCCATGTAATAATTAAGGAAAGATACATAGTTGGCTTACGATCGCCACTTCACACAAGACATAAATAAACATTCATCATCCGAGTACACTCAAGGTCCGACTACGGAACCAAAATAAAAGAAGATACCCCAAATGCTAACACAGATCCCGAATCGTCCCAACTGGGCACCACTATCGATCATCTGGAAACGACACATAGTAACGACCACGCCTCGTCGAACTCCCACTTGAGCTCGGTTGAATCACCTGCACCGGCCTCATCGGAACCTGCAACTGTTTTGAAGTATCTGTGAGTCACGGGACTCAGCAATCTCACACCCGCGAGATCAAGACTATTTAAGCTTATAGGAAGGACAGAGTAGTAAAGTGGAGCTGCAGCAAGCGACTAGCATATATGGTGGCTACCGCAAAAGAGAGCGAGAAGAGGAGCAAAGCACGGTCGTGAAACTAGTAGTGATCAAGAAGTGATCCTGAACTACTTACGCCGACATAACTCCAACACCGTGTTCACTTCCGGACTCCGCGAGAAGAGACCATCACGGTTACACACGCGGTTGATGTGTATTTTAATTGAGGTCAACTTTGGGTTTTCTACAACCGACATTAACAAATTCCCATCTGCCTCATAACCGCGGGCACGGCTTTGAAAGATATTACCTGCAGGGTGTCCCAACTTAACCCATTATAAGCTCTCACGGTCAACGAAGGATTATTCCTTCTACCGGAAGACCCGATCAATCTCGAATCCCGGACTACAAGACATTTCGACAGAATAAAACAAGACCAGCAAAGCCGCCCGACAGTGCGACAAATCCCGATAGGAGCTGCACATATCTCGCTCTCGTGGCACATCCGGATGAGCAGACGTCGGCAACCAAGATGCCCCAAGTTGCCTCGTGGTGGCACCGCAAGTGGTTTAGTTTGGACCAACACTCGAAGGAGCATTGGCCCGGGGTTAAATAAAGATGACCCTCGGCTCGCGAAAACCCGGGGAAAAGGCTTAGGTGGCAAATGGTAAAACCAAAGTTGGGCCTTGCTGGACGAGTCTTATTCAAAGCGAACCGTCAAGGGGTCCCATAAATCACCCAACCGTAAGGAACGCAAAATCAAGGAACATAACACCGTATGACGGAAACTAGGGTGGCAAGAGTGGAACAAAACACTAGGCATAAGGCCGAGCCTTCCACCCTTTACCAAGTATATAGATGTATTAATTAGCAGATATATATATTGTGATATCCCCAACAAGTAAACATGTTCCAAAAAGGAACAACATCTCCATGTTCCAACAAGGAACAAACTTCAGCTTCACCTGCAACTAGCAACGCTATAAGAGGGCTGAGCAAAGCGGTAACATAGCCAATCAACGGTTTGCTAGGAAAGGATGGTTAGAGGCTGACATGGCAATATGGGTGGCATGATATAGCAAGTGGTAGGCATCGCAGCATAGGCATAGCAAAAGAGCGAGCAACTAGCATAGCAAAGATAGAAGTGATTTCGAGGGTATGGTCATCTTGCTCGCAATGTTCTCGAGTTGTCGAAAGCTTGATCCTCGAAAGCGTTCTCAACAGGCTCCTCGCTCACGCACTCGCCTCCCGACTCTACCCAAAGCAACAACACAAACAAAGGAACCACAATAAATCACGGTGCAATGCACAATCAACATGATGCAAAACATGACATGATATGCATGATGGGATATGCAATGCTTATGTGCGCCGGAAGGTAAATGATGAACCAGGCATCAACTTGGCAAACCAAGCATGCCACTGAAAGATGAGATGATTTCGTTGAAATCGATATAAAGATCACCGGAATCGGATGCACGGTTTGCAAATGACAAGCAAAACAAGAATGGCGCAAATCTGCCATTAACAGCATGATGCCACTTAGCAAGCAACAATAAATTAAGCTACTGCACCCAAACGTAACAACAAAGCACATGGCAGTGATCTACACATGATGCTCGACAAAAGATGAGCACTGAGCTACGGCTATTTCACATCATAACATGTTCAAACAAGCATGGCAAAAGTGCTCAAAGTAACAGGCTGGACATAGCAAAACAGTAACAGGTTGCAATGTTCAGATCATCAAAACTACATGCTACAGGACCTTAAAATAGCAAAACATGGCATGGCATGAATCTACTCAAAGCATATTTCAAAAGTCCCTTACTGACCATAAGCCAAAAGGACTAGAAAATATAGTAACACCCATGTCAATATTGAAAGTCTTGTTAACAGATTCAGCAACTTGACATGTCAAAACTGATAACGAGATGGCATGTTAACAAGCTCAATGCACTCACTACAGAGCCTTATATGATAAACTAAGCATACATACATCAAGAAGGCATGACATAGAAGACATACATGGCAAGAACACTAACATAGCATATATGGATCAACCACAACAAGCTTGGCAAAATTGAATAACACGTATACAATCTGCCAGGAATCATTTGGTAGCAAAAGTAGAGCTCGATTGACTCAAGCTATGGCATCCCATAATTGCAAACAAAGGCATGGATGGATAGAGCAAGTCATGCTTTACAAAACACCCTTACTGAAGTATCTCAAAATATGCATAGATCTCTCGGTATCATCAAGTAAACATGGCACCAAAATCAGCTAAAACAGGGCTGAAAATCAGCAACATTAGGACACCTACTTTGCATGCTTGTGCTAGTCACCACATAGATCACAAAAATACATGGCATATACCCCTGGAAAGATGACATGGCATTTTACAAAACACATGTAGGACTCCAATTCATAGGGTGCACACATTAATCATAGCAAAATAACAAAAGTGCAAGTCCTGATGAAAATCAGAAACTATCAGCACATTGCACTCTTCCAACAGCATTTCGGGCATCAAGATGAGCTCAAATGAAAATGATGCAATGGAATGAAATGATCTACTCTTCGAGGCGAACATTTTGACATATTATACGCGAAAATGGATCTACAGATGCGAAGATATAGCAAGTTGAAAATTGCACAAAATAACAGGAGATGCAAAGACTTAGTGAAAAAAAAAGGAGGAGGGGAAGAGGTCAACGGGCTCGCTGGCCGGATCGGATCGGCGCGGGCGGCGGCCGAGGGGCTCCGCGGAGAAGGGGCGCGCCGGGATGAAGGCGGCGGCGGTCGAGGTCGCCGGGCGGGCGAGGGCGGCGATCGGAGAAGCGGCACGGCGGCCGGCCGGGCAGCGCGGGCGAGGGCCGGCGAGAAGCCCGGCGGCGGCGCGCGACGACGGACGGGCGGGCGAGCGGGCGCGCCGCGCGGCGGCGGGAGGCGCTGCGGGCCGCCAGCGCGGAGGGAGCGCCGGCGGGCGGGCGGGCGCCCGGCCGGCGGCGGCGACGACTGGGCCGGATCCGCCGAGCGGGCCGGGCGGCGGGAGGAGAGAGGAGGCGGCGGCGGGGCGGGCAATACGTGGCGGTCGGCGATTGGCGGGCGGCGGCGGGCGGACGTCCGCTCGCCGGACGTGTCCGCGGCGGCGCGAGGGCAAAAGCTGCTAGGGTTAGGGGTGGAATGATCCGGATTTGGAGGAGGGTTTGCTTAAATAGGCATAGAGGGAGCTAGGAGAGTCCAAATGAGGTGTAGTTTTCGCCCACACGATCGTGATCGAACGACGGAGAGCATGGAAGTGACTTAGATGGGTTATTGGGCTGTTTTGGAGGGGTGTTGGGCTGCAACTTAAAAGAGGCCTTTCATGAGAGTGCGGTTAACCGCTGAGTACCAAACGAGCTCCAAATGACCCGAAACTTGACCGGTGGTCTCCGGGTGTTATACCAAGGCCACTAGACAAACCTCGGTCCATTTCGAGAAGGTTTAATACCCGCACACGGAAAAACGTAAAAGGGACCGCCGGGGGAGATAGGAGTGCCGGATTGCAAAACGGACAACGGGAAAAATGCTCGGAATCATGAGACGAACACGTATGCAAATGCGATGCACATGATGACATAATATAAAATGCATGACATGGACAAAATGCAAAAAGGAGAAAACCCAACCACGGAGGGAATATCATATATCAATGCCGAAAATGGCAAGAGTCGGAGTTACAAATATGGAAAGTTACTTCCGGGGTGTTACAACACTCCACCACTACAAGAGGATCTCGCCCCAGATCTAGGACTGAAAGAACTCCGGATACTCGAACGGAGGTGATCCTCGCGCCCCGTGTAGCTTCTCGGTGGAATGGTGTGACCACTTCACTTTCAGGAATTTGATTGACTTGTTGCGAGTCTTGCGCCGGTTTCTTCAAGAATAGCAACGGGTGCTCATGATAAGAGAGATCTTCTTGAAGGTCAATCTCTTCGGGTTGATAGTGCGTTCAGAGTCTTGAAGCACTTATGGCTGTGACACGTGAAACACATCGTGCACGCTTGCAAAGTTGGATGGAAGCTCGTTGATAGGCTAGATCGCCTCTTTTCCCAATGATCTTGAAAGGACCCACGTATCTAGGGGCAAGCTTCCCTTTGATACCGGGCGGCGAGTGCCTTTCATTGAGAGACGCGAGGTAGACATGGTCTCCGATTTCAAAAGTCACATCACGGTGCTTATCATCATAATAGCTCTTCCGCGCGATTATGCTGCTTTGAGATTCTCACGAATGACCTTGCACATTTCTTTTGCTTCGTGATCAAGTCATTGCCAAGAAGTTGGCGCTCACCTGCTCGCACTAATTGAGAGGAGTACGCACTTTCGCCATAGAGAATTTCGAATGGGGCCTTGCCCAACTCGCTTGGAAGCTGTTGTTGTAGGAGAACTCAGCATATGGAAGACAATCTTCCCACTTCATACCGAAGGAAATGACACAAGCCCCGAGCATATCTTCAAGGATTTGATTTACTCGCCGACTTGGCCACTTGTTTGAGGATGGAAAGCTGTCTGAAATGAATGTTGGTGCCCATGGCCTTCCTCAAAAGAATCCCAAAACTTGGAGGTAAAGATGCTGCCACGGTCTCAAGAGATCACTTGTGGAATGCCGTGCAAAGAGACAATCCTCGAGGTGTATAGCTCTCGCCAACCGAGCTGCAGTGATGGATTCTTTGATAGGAAGAAAATGAGCCACTTTAGTAAGCTTGTCAATGACAACGAAGATAGCATCATTTCCACGCTTGGACTTTGGAAAGCCACCACGAAGTCCATTTCAATATGATCAAACTTCCATTCGGAATAGCAAGAGGTTGGAGGAGACCAGCTGGTCTTTGGTGTTCTGCTTTCACTCTTCTCGCAGACATCACACTCATTCACGAATTGAGCAATTTCTCGCTTCATTCGAGTCCACCAATATGACTGCTTGAGGTCATGGTACATCTTCGCATTTCCGTGATGAATGGATAGAAGCGAATTGTGAGCCTGCTCATAATGACTTTTCGCAGATCACCCTTAGGAACCATAATCCGTCCTCAAAGAACAGAGTGTCTTTGTCATCAACGCGAAGCACTTGTACTTGAAATGCCCTTGTCGATACCACGCTTCACCTTTTTCACCATGGTATCCAGAAGTTGAGCCTCACGAATCTGATCTTCCAAAGTAGGAGAGACTATGAGGTTGGCAAGAAAGCCTTGAGGAACAACTTGAAGATTCAGCTTATGGAAAGATTCACGAGAGATCCGGTGAAAGGGCTTGAGGATTAGACTGCAAAGAAGCTTTCCTGCTCAAAGCATCTGCAATGACATTGGCTTTGCCCGAGTATACTCAATACTTGGGTTGTACTCTTGAATCATTTCACCCATCGAGTCTGCTCGAGGTTGAGGTTGGGCTGAGTGAAGATGTACTTGAGACTCTTGTGATCGGTGAAAATGTCCACTTTCCTTCCCAACAAGAGATGTCTCCACGTAATCAATGCATGGACAACTCGCCGCCAACTCAAGATCGTGAGTGGGGTAGTTCTTCTCGTTGGGCTTCAATCAAGAGAGGTATAAGCCACAACTCTCTTCTCTTGCATTAACACAGCACCGAGACCTTGAAGAGAAGCATCACGAAAACTTCATATGGCTTGGATTCATCAGAGGAGTCGAACAGAGCTGTGACGAGTTTCTCTTTGAGGGTATTGAAAGCAACGCCACACTCGGAGACCGACATACTTCACCGCTTCGAGAAGGTTGGAAAGAGGCTTTGCAATCTTGGAGAAGTTCTCAACGAATCTTCGCAATAGCTTGCAAGACCAAGAAAGCTGGAGCTGCTTGACATTCGAGGAGGTTCCCAATTCACAATTGCGGACACCTTCTCGGGATCAACAATGATGCCCTTGGCGAGATGATATGACCAAGATAAAGCACTTCATCAAGCCAGAATTCACATTTGGAGAACTTAGCATAGAATTGATACTCTCGAGCTTGTCTAGCACCAATCGCAAATGTTTGGCATGATCCTTCTTATTCTTGGAGAAGACCAAAATATCATCAAGATAGACCAAGACGAATTCATTGGTGTAGGGGTTGAATATGAAGTTCATCATCCGAGAGAATGTTGGAGGAGCATTGACGAGGCCGAAAGACATGACAAGATATTCATAAGAACCAAAGCTTGTTCTCAATGCTGTCTTGGGAATATCTTGTTCACGAATGCGAATCTGATGATACCCCATACGAAGGTCAAGCTTAGAGAACACAGTAGCACCTTTGAGTTGCTCGAAAAGCTCATTGATGTTGGGAAGTGGATACTTGTTCTTGATTGTCTTCTTATTCAATGGACGGTAATCGACGCAAAGTCGGTCCGTGCCATCCTTCTTCCGGACAAAAGAACACCACAACCCCAAGGAGATGAACTCGTCCGATCAAACCCAGACGCTCTTGTTCATCGAGCTGCTTCTTCAATTCCTTCAGCTCATCAGTCCAAGCTTGTATGGACGCTTGCAACGGGTTCCGTGCGTGCTCAAGATCGATAACTAACTCAACCGGCCGATGAGGAGGCATACCCGGAAGCTCTTCCGAAAGACATCTTGGTACTCACAAACGATCGAATCGAGAGATGGCATTCAATTCGCCCTTCTCATTGAGAGAAAACAACCAATGGTTTCATCACGAGAGGCATAGATGATCACATCATTAGAAGAATGAGTCAATTGAATTTCCCCGCAGCACAATCAATCTGAGCTTTGTCCGATAAAGCCACCCATTCCGAGAATAAGATCAATATCCGAGTCACCAAGGACAATTGGTTTAGACAGAATCTATAATCGCCCATCTTGATACCGACATTCGAACCAAAACTCGAGAAGTCATCTGCTTACCCGGGACACAATCTTCAATGGAACAGGAATCTCTTCATCACCAACTCATGCTTTGCAACAAAAGGTCTTGAGATGAAAGAAAGCGATGCACCAAGATCAAATAAGACTTTTGCAGGAATATCATTAACAAGAAGATTACCCATTAGCACATCGAAGAATCCTCCGCTGAGCTGCATTCATCATATTGACCTTGGCATACTTTGGATTATGCTTGACCACCGCATTGCTGGAAGATTTCACAGAGGAGGAGGCGGAAGACGCCTCGCTTGAAGCACTTGTTCAGATAGTGACCCTTCTGCGACACTTGTTGCAAGTGACCTCAGAGAGCGGACGGTGGTAAGGAGCACTTGACCTTGGAGCTTGAGAATTAGACTTGTTCGATAGCTTGGGTTGGGTGGGTGGGAAGATCCACGGCCACCGAGTTCTTCTCGCCGGTAAGGCCGACGGAACGGAGGAGGGGCAGTAAAACTTCTGCTGCTTGGCTGCCACTTGAGAGGACGAGGAGGACTGAACTGCATCCCCGATTCTCTTCTTAGAAGCCTCGCATTTGAGTTGTGCAGCTTCTTGCTTGAGAGCCATGTTGTAGAAATCATCATACTTATCTCGCTCAAACAGCACAAGAGGTAATTGCAGATCTTCTCTCGCACCACCTCCGAATCGATAGATCATACTCCTTTCATCGTGTACATCTTGCTTAGCAAAACGAAGCGAGCTTCGAACTGGATATTGTATTGATAGACGGACATGTTGCCCTGCTTGAGATTGCGGAACTCCTCACGCTTGCTCTCAACAACACTTTTCGAATGTGATGAGCTCGAAATCACGGCGGAACTCATCCTGTAATGACACGGCCTCCTCTCGAATCTTTGTATTGTCGGAACCACTCAGCAGCTTGATCCTTGAGTTGAAACGATGCAAACTTGACAAAGTCCTCGTGTCCGACATTGCTACATCCAAAGTGCTTGCAGATGTCCACTAACCAATCGTCGGCGTCTGTGGCCTCAACACGTAAACCGAAAGACTTCGCCGATTAGCGAGGAACCGATCGAGAGTAGCAAAGTGTGGCTGATGGTTGCCTTGACCTTGATTGCCTTGATTGCCTTGCCCCGAGTACGCTTCTTGCAAGAGCTGCAAAATCATCTCGAGCATTGGCATTGGTGGCTGCCATGATAGCTTGCCGTGCCTTTGGAGGCGGAGGTGGAGGTGGAGGTGGAGGATTCGACCGATCCCCATCATTGCGATCCGGATTCGACGCGTTGGCGGAGCCATCTCAAGAGGGTGACATCCGTTAGTCCTTTGATAGACAAATGATAAGTAGAATCAACGGATAGAAATTGCAACATATAGTCTTCACAATAAACATTCAACAAGAATGAACGAATGAATTCCAAAGTTAATCATCACACGTCCATTAAAGTGAGAAGCCACTTAGATAAAGATATGGAAACAACATCTGCTTAGAAACAATTCAATATCACAACTGAAAACAAAAGGTTGGCTTCTAGAATGAGCCGAACAAACACATGATAGAGATTTACGCCAAAGTGTTCGTGGTGGGGCCCACACGGACACGACGATAGCGGACGTCACGAATGACTAACAAGACGCCCCGAATCAGCATAGCCAAGGATTCTTTAAGACGCCTCACGACCAATCAGAATCGACCGTGAATGGGCGGACCACTAGACGTTGAACCCCAATCTCAAATCATACATCCGCTCGGAAAGAATATCCCGTAAGCTACTAGAATTCCCACCTATAAACTCCCAAACTTTCTGGTTATGCAATCTGGTGTTGGGGATACAGGGACACAAAATATATCACCCAAACTAACAATACCTAGATCCAACAGATCCATCCGTCAACACATAACCAAGAAATCCTCGAAATCGTGTACCTCGACCTTCAAAAACATCCGTTATGCAAGTCATGGCAATATTCCCTTTCGCCACAAGATCGGGCTATCGGGTTATCTCACCAACAACTGCACAAAAGAGATTTCGATGTCGGTAAAACTCGTATTCCGAATCGCAACGATAAAATTGTGACGACAACACCTCGGAGCTCAACTCCCGGACACCGCCACAACCCCTAAATGTCGAGGCACCAAGAACAATGTTCTCGCCACAAAACCATCGGAACGATTCCAAGATACCCACGTGATCCTAAAATTTTTTAGTGAAATTTGAGGAGAGAGAGTCAAAACTCTACGTCAGATACCTCACCAGAGCGATTTAAGGACTGGGAAGTAAAAGAATCCTACTCTCGATATATATAATCCTAAGACTCAAAACATTTTCCATTCTAGACTCAACAACGCCAAGAAACAATCAAGTAGGGGCTCCTAAGTCGGGAAGGCTCGATTACCAACTTGTAACGCCCGATGCGGTTATATCTCCCACGTGTCGAGGCACGACTTAGAGGCATAACCGCATTGAAAGCAATGTCGCAAGTGAGGTAATCTTCACACAACCCATGTAATAATCAAGGAAAGATACATAGTTGGCTTACAATGCCACTTCACACAAGACATAAATAAACATTCATCATCCGAGTACACTCAAGGTCCGACTACGGAACCAAAATAAAAGAAGATACCCCAAATGCTAACACAGATCCCGAATCGTCCCAACTGGGCACCACTATCGATCATCTGAAACGACACATAGTAACGACCACGCCCTCGTCGAACTCCCACTTGAGCTCGGTTGAATCACCTGCACCGCCTCATCGGAACCTGCAACTGTTTTGAAGTATCTGTGAGTCACGGGACTCAGCAATCTCACACCATGAGATCAAGACTATTTAAGCTTATAGGAAGGACAGAGTAGTAAAGTGGAGCTGCAGCAAGCGACTAGCATATATGGTGGCTACCTCGCAAAAGAGAGCGAGAAGAGGAGCAAAGCACGGTCGTGAAACTAGTAGTGATCAAGAAGTGATCCTGAACTACTTACGCCGACATAACTCCAACATCGTGTTCACTTCCGGACTCCGAGAAGAGACCATCACGGTTACACACGCGTTGATGTGTATTTTAATTGAGGTCAACTTTGGGTTTTCTACAACCGACATTAACAAATTCCCATCTGCCTCATAACCGCGGGCACGGCTTTGAAAGATATTACCTGCAGGGTGTCCCAACTTAACCCATTATAAGCTCTCACGGTCAACGAAGGATTATTCTTCTACCGGAAGACCCGATCAATCTCGAATCCCGGACTACAAGACATTTCGACAAAGAATAAAACAAGACCAGCAAAGCCGCCCGATTGTGCCGACAAATCCCGATAGGAGCTGCACATATCTCGCTCTCGTGGCACATCCGGATGAGCAGTACGTACGGCAACCGAAGATGCCCCAAGTTGCCTCGGGTGGCACCGCAGTGGTTTAGTTTGGACCAACACTCGAGGAGCATTGGCCCGGGGGTTAAATAAAGATGACCCTCGGCTCGCGAAAACCCGGGGAAAAGGCTTAGGTGGCAAATGGTAAAACCAAAGTTGGGCCTTGCTGGACGAGTCTTATTCAAAGCGAACTGTCAAGGGGTCCCATAAATCACCCAACCGTAAGGAACGCAAAATCAAGGAACATAACACCGTATGACGGAAACTAGGGTGGCAAGAGTGGAACAAAACACTGGCATAAGGCCGAGCCTTCCACCCTTTACCAAGTATATAGATGTGTTAATTAGCAGATATATATATTGTGATATCCCCAACAAGTAAACATGTTCCAAAAGGAACAACATCTCCATGTTCCAACAAGGAACAAACTTCACTTCACTGCAACTAGCAACGCTATAAGAGGGCTGAGCAAAGCGGTAACATAGCCAATCAACGGTTTGCTAGGAAAGGATGGTTAGAGGCTGACATGGCAATATGGGTGGCATGATATAGCAAGTGGTAGGCATCGCAGCATAGGCATAGCAAAAGAGCGAGCAACTAGCATAGCAAAGATAGAAGTGATTTCGAGGGTATGGTCATCTTGCTCGCAATGTTCTCGAGTTGTCGAAAGCTTGATCCTCGAAAGCGCTTCTCAACAGGCTCCTCGCTCACGCACTCGCCTCCCGACTCTACCCAAAGCAACAACACAAACAAAGGAACCACAATAAATCACGGTGCAATGCACAATCAACATGATGCAAAACATGACATGATATGCATGATGGGATATGCAATGCTTATGTGCGCCCGAAGGTAATGATGAACCAGGCATCAACTTGGCAAACCAAGCATGCCACTGAAAGATGAGATGATTTCGTTGAAATCGATATAAAGATCACCGAATCGGATGCACGGTTTGCAAATGACAAGCAAAACAAGAATGACGCAAATCTGCCATTAACAGCATGATGCCACTTAGCAAGCAACAATTAATTAAGCTACTGCACCCAAACGTAACAACAAAGCACATGGCAGTGATCTACACATGATGCTCGACAAAAGATGAGCACTGAGCTACGGCTAGTTCACATCATAACATGTTCAAACAAGCATGGCAAAAGTGCTCAAAGTAACAGGCTGGACATAGCAAAACAGTAACAGGTTGCAATGTTCAGATCATCAAAACTACATGCTACAGGACCTTAAAATAGCAAAACATGGCATGGCATGAATCTACTCAAAGCATATTTCAAAAGTCCCTTACTGACCATAAGCCAAAAAGGACTAGAAAATATAGTAACACCCATGTCAATATTGAAAGTCTTGTTAACAGATTCAGCAACTTGACAAGTCAAAAACTGATAACGAGATGGCATGTTAACAAGCTCAATGCACTCACTACAGAGCCTTATATGATAAACTAAGCATACATACATCAAGAAGGCATGACATAGAAGACATACATGGCAAGAACACTAACATAGCATATATGGATCAACCACAACAAGCTTCGCAAAATTGAATAACACGTATACAATCTGCCAGGAATCATTTGGTAGCAAAAGTAGAGCTCGATTGACTCAAGCTATGGCATCCCATAATTGCAAACAAAGGCATGGATGGATAGAGCAAGTCATGCTTTACAAAACACCCTTACTGAAGTATCTCAAAATGTGCATAGATCTCTCGGTATCATCAAGTAAACATGGCATCAAAATCAGCTAAAACAGGGCTGAAAATCAGCAACATTAGGACACCTACTTTGCATGCTTGTGCTAGTCACCACATAGATCACAAAAATACATGGCATATACCCCTGGAAAGATGACATGGCATTTTACAAAACACATGTAGGACTCCAATTCATAGGGTGCACACATTAATCATAGCAAAAATAACAAAAGTGCAAGTCCTGATGAAAATCAGAAACTATCAGCACATTGCACTCTTCCAACAGCATTTCGGGCATCAAGATGAGCTCAAATGAAAATGATGCAATGGAATGAAATGATCTACTCTTCGAGGCGAACATTTTGACATATTATACGCGAAAAATGGATCTACAGATGCGAAGATATAGCAAGTTGAAAATTGCACAAAATAACAGGAGATGCAAAGACTTAGTGAAAAAAAGAAGGAGGAGGGGGAAGAGGTCAACGGGCTCGCCGGGCCGGATCTGGATCGGGCGCGGGCGGCGGCCGAGGGGCTCGGCGGAGGCGCGCGCCATGGAGAAGGGGCGGCGCCAAGCGGATGAAGGCGGCGGCGGTCGAGGTCGCCGGGCGGGCGAGGGCGGCGACCGAGGGAAGCGGGCACGGCGGCAGCTCGGAGAAGGCGGGCGAGGGCCGGGCGAGCTCCCGGGCGGCGGCGCGGCGCGACGGACGGGCGGCGGAGCGGGCGCCAGCCGGGCGCGTTGGCGGGAGGCGCTGCGGGCCATGCTGGCGGGGAGCGGCCGCGGCGGGCGCGGCCGGGCGGCATGCGGCGGGCACTGGCTCATGGGGGCGGATCCGCCGAAAGGGCGGGCGGGCGGGAGGAGAGAGGAGGCGGCGGCGGGGCGGGCCACGTGGCGGTCGGCGATTGGCCGGGCGGCGGCGGGCGGATCGTCTGCTCGCTCGACGTGACGTGGTCGGGCGCGAGGGCAAAACTAGGGTTAGGGGTGGAATGATCCGGGATTTGGAGGAGGGTTTGCTTAAATAGGCATAGAGGGAGCTAGGAGAGTCCAAATGAGGTGTAGTTTTCGCCCACACGATCGTGATCGAACGACGGAGAGCATGGAAGTGACTTAGATGGGTTATTGGGCTGTTTTGGAGGGTGTTGGGCTGCAACTTAAAAGAGGCCTTTGCGAGAGTGCGGTTAACCGTTGAGTACCAAACGAGCTCCAAATGACCAAACTTGACCGGTGGTCTCCGGTGTTATACCAAGGCCACTAGACAAACCTCGGTCCATTTCGAGAAGGTTTAATACCCGCACACGGAAAAACGTAAAAGGACCGCCGGGAGATAGGAGTGCCGGATTGCAAAACGGACAACGGGAAAAATGCTCGGAATCATGAGACGAACACGTATGCAAATGCGATGCACATGATGACATAATATAAAATGCATGACACGGACAAAATGCCAAAAAGGAGAAAACCCAACCACGGAGGGAATATCATATATCAATGCCGAAAATGGCAAGAGTCGGAGTTACAAATATGGAAAGTTACTTCCGGGGTGTTACAAGCGAGCTCCTCCTGCGGCAAGCTACTTGACGGCGGAGGAGAGGCGCCCCCGGCAGGCTCACTTGGGTCGTTGTCGGGCTCGGTCTGCTCCTCCTCACTGATGAACTCTTCTCGGTCGGCAAGGCTTGCCGCCTCGGCCCTCTCCGCCTCCTCGACGGTGAACCCAAACGCGCCGGCGGCAGCGGCCTCTGCAGCCTCCTCCAACCTTGTGGCAATGCGCGCCATCTCCTGAGCAGTGGTGTCGTGGGTGAGCCGCCTCTTCTCGTCGGCGTGGATCGGCGTTTCAACCAAAGTATCAAAGAACTGCTGCACTATGTCGTCGGCGGGCTCCTGCCAGGTTGGAACGATCCCATGGGAATCACACAATGGCATTATCGCACGGATGCCATCAAGTGACGACTTGTTGCACAAAGGCACAACTCCCTCGCCAAAGATGCACCATCCTCGGGTTATCCGGTTCAGCTTGAACAGCTCCCGCAGATGCCGCCGAGCTCCAAGGTGGTGAAATTCCGGCCAGACTGGCGCAGCCTCATGGTATCCGCTGCTTCTCGAACTCCCAAGCAGGCCTCCTTTCTCCTGCAAGGGCGCAATGCGGCGGCGGCGAAGTCCGCGCCAACTGCTCCCTATGGTAAGCCCTGCTTGCCGGAGACGCAAAAATCCTAGTCGTGGCAATCTTCAACTTGTCGCCCTCCGCGCCAAGTTGCTCCATCGCTGCCACGAACTATGGGGGTTTTGGCGCAGGCGTTGAAAGGCTGGGGCTCCTCCTCTAAGATCCAAAGACCAATCAGCCTCCACTCCTCCCACTTCATCGCAACTCTCCGCCAAGATATGCTTCCTTCTTGCCGATCCTAGAGGTCCATGCAATTCCTCCGCAAGTGGCTCTCCTCTCTCTCGCTGGGGCGAAGTAATGGCGGAAGAGTGCGACGCTTGGGTGGACCCGACAAAGTTCTCGCAGAGATGTGCGAAACGGCCATGGTAAGGATGGTGTTGGGGTGAAGTCAAGGAGACGGAGGCCATATGTGTTCATGACATCACGAAGAATTCAGAAAAAGGCGGGCAGAGCCCGCACCAGAAGAAAATCGCGAAGAAGGGTACCCGATCGAGACCTTCGCAGATGTGGCGGCGGAGATGACCTCTCGTGCGCGGATGCGCCCGGTCACCGCCGACCGTAAAAGGTAATACATATCCACCAGCTCCTTCTGTTGAGCAGGGGTCAAGAGGGCCCGCTCTTTCGCAGCGCCATGAGCCGCCTCCGACGGATTTCACGCCTTCCCTTATCGGCCTTCGAGCCATCGAGTCGCGGTGAAGGAAGCCGACGGCGTGGGTGGCACCGGTGGCGATGGAGGGGCGGAGCGCCGCGCTCTCTGGGCTCGAGAAGGAAGGGGAAAGCGCGGGGTTTTCCGATGTGACAGCGAGGGCAAGTGGGCGCCTGCCCGGTTCCCCGCTTATAAAGGGAGAGGGACGGGCGTTCTATTTTTCCAAATAAAGAAAGCCCCACGATCTCCCCACGACGCCACGTCCGACGCGTGCTGCTCGTGGGAGACGTGGTGGGTCCAAGGCAAATAACGGCGTAATCAAGACCACGCGCGCCGTGCAGATCGCTTTTGGGCCTGGCCCAATAGAGCTTAGCGCCGTGTGGCCCAGCCCGGGGCTCTGCCGGTGTACTAGAGTAGGGTACCCTAGTACCCCAACTCGCACGGACAGACGTCCAGCCGCCCACGGCCGGGCCGGCCTAATGGCCACCAAGACCCTCAAGAGCTCCCTTGGAGCCATTCAAGAGCAAAGAAGTCAAGACCCGGCAAGAGGAGCTTGCCGGAAGGCCACCAGTATGCAAAGGAAACAAGGCCCCGCAAGAGGAGCTTGCCGAAGGCTTGGCGGGCGCCAACCCCAAGCGACAAGGTTCCTGCCGCTGCAAGGCGCTTGTCGGGCGGGCGACCTCTCTTCATCCCGCTCCAGCTCACCCGCCAACGTGTCACCACGGGCTCTCCCAAGGACGCGTGTCGGGGCTCTGCAGCCAGCGGAGAGTAGCGACAAGCAGCGCCGACAAGCTACCATCGTGGCAAACGGAGGTGCACTTGACGGTCCTGTTACATGTTCGGGCGCATCGAGACGGGCATTGATGACTCTTGTCCCTTGCCGTCGAGTTAGGTATAGGTTATCAGACACCGCATAAAGCGTGTACCAACCTATGATTTTACTACCCTACCCTTGTCTACTTGCCATATGTGGTAACCCCTTGTGCCTATAAAAGGAGGCCCGGGGGCAACGTAGAAGGGGTTCGGTTCGGCTCGATAGGAAACCACACTCACGCTAGGTCTTGTAGCCCACATTGCTCCCTAGCAAGAACACAAGATAATCCACGAAGCAGCAGAGGAGTATTATCTCTCGAGAGCTCCGGCTGGGTAAAATCCGCTGTGTGCATCGCCTCGATCTGCTCTTTGTGCAATCTCCGCCCCCCTCCGAACCACAAGGGACCAAGGTCCCTTAGGTGTTCGTGGGGCACGATCAGCTCACCCCCGACAATATGGGTAGCGGGATCTTCACTAGGAAGGCCAGAAAATTGACCTTTCATGACAAGATTCAACAAAGCAGCATTAAGTTCACAAGATTCAGCATCGGTAATAGGAGCAATCGGAGTGCTAATAAAATCATTGTTGTTGGTATTGGAAAACTCACATAATTTAATGTTGTCTTGAGCCATCGTGACAAACAATCAATCCAACACACAAGCACACAAGAGCAAGCGAAAAGAGGTGAATGGAAAAGAGGCGAGGAAAAGGCAAAGGGTTTTCGAAAATCGTTTTAGAAGTGGGAGAGAGGAAAATGAGAGGCGAATGGCAAATAATGTAATGCGAGGGAGGAGAGTTTATGATGGGTACTTGGTATGTCTTGACTTGAGTGTAGATCTCCCCGGCAACGGCGCCAGAAATCCTTCTTTCTACCTCTTGAGCATGCGTTGGTTATCGCTTGAAGAGGAAAGGGTGATGCAGCAAAGTAGCGTAAGTATTTCCCTCAGTTTTTGAGAACCAAGGTATCAATCCAGTAGGAGATAACACACAAGTCACCTAGTACCTGCACAAACAGTCAAGAACCTTGCAACCAACGCGATAAAGGGGTTGTCAATCCCTTCACAGTCACTCGCAAAAGTGAGATCTAATAAAGATAATAAGATAAATATTTTTGGTACTTTTGTTGTATGATTGGAAAGTAAAGATTGCCAAATAGTAAAACAAGATGTGATGTAAATAAAAGAGATGTAATATAATAAGAAAGAGACCCGGGGGCCATAGGTTTCACTAGTGGCTTCTCTCAAGATAGCATATATTACGGTAGGTGAACAAATTACTGCCGAGCAATTGATAGAAAAGCGCATAGTTATGAGAATATCTAGGCATGATCATGAATATAGGCATCACGTCCGTGTCAAGTAGACCGAAATGATTCTGCATTTACTACTATTACTCCACACATCAACCGCTATCCAGCATCCATCTAGAGTATTAAGTTCATAAGAACAGAGTAACACATTAAGCAAGATGACATGATGTAGAGGGATAAACTCAAGCAATATGATATAAACCCCATCTTTTTATCCTCAATGGCAACAATACAATATGTGCCTTGCTGCCCCTACTGTCACTGGGAAAGGACACCGCAAGATTGAACACAAAGCTAGGCACTTCTCCCATTACAAGAAAGATCAATCTAGTAGGCCAAACTAAACCGATAGTTCGAAGAGACTTGCAAAGACATCAAATCATGCATATAAGAATTCAGAGAAGAACCAAATAATATTCATAGATAATCTTGATCATAAATCCACAATTCGTCGGATCTCGGCAAACACACCGCAAAAAGTATTACATCGAATAGATCTCCAAGAACATCGAGGAGAACATTGCATTAAGAATCAAAGAGAGAGAAGAAGCCATCTTGCTAATAACAATGGACCAGAAGGTCTGGGGTAAACTACTCATGCTTCATCGGAGAGGCTATGGTGTTTATGTAGAAGCCCTCCGTGATCGATTCCCCCTCCTGCAGATCGCCGAAAAAGGCCCCAAGATGGGATCTCATGGGTACAGAAGGTTGCGGCAGTGGAAAAGTGGTTTCGTGGCTCTCCCTGATGTTTTTAGTGTATAGGAGTACATATAGGAGAAAGAAGTACGTTGGTGGAGCTCTGTGGGGCCCATGAGAGTGGGGGCACGCCTACCCCCCTGGGCGCGCCCTCCTGCCTCGTGACCGCCTCACGGAGTTCCAGTCTTCAACTCCAAGTCTTCTGGATTGCGTTTGTTCCAAGAAAGATCATCGCGAAGGTTTCATTCCGTTTGGATTCCATATGGTATTCCTTTTATGCGAAACACGGAAATAGGCAAAAAAAAACAGAAACTGGCACTGGGCCTTCGGCTAATAGGTTAGTCCCAAAAATAATATAAAAGACCATATTAAAGCCCATTAAACATCCAAAACGGATAATATAATAGCATGGAACAATCAAAAATTATAGATACGTTGGAGATGTATCAGATTTCGACGAAGGGGACCCGATACCCGTACTCGATTGAGCCGGCCTCGGGCCCCCAGCCTGCATCATCGATGTAGAGCTTGCCGCGACAACTCTTGGTCATCCAGCCCACAGCGTATCCCTCGATCCCTCCGAAGCTGCCCTTCAAGAACTCAAAACCACCATGCGCTGGCCCCACGGTGGGCACCAACTCCATGGTTTCCTGTATACCCATTAAGATAAGGTAGATCAGTAGATGTTTTTCTTCTGGGATTATAAGTCATCAACCGTTATTTCTCAGTAATTGTTTCCCTTATACCTATTGCCGTGGAATTGTCACGGCAGATGTCCGATTAAAAGGACTTAGTCGTGGAGCCATCGCAACTAGGTTAGCTTAAATGGGTTAAATGGGACAAAGGACACAGGGAGTTTATACTGGTTCGGCCCCTTGCGGTGAAGGTAAAGGACTAATCCAGTTTGAGGTGGTATTGCTTGGGTTTCGATTTCCAGGAAGCGAATACGCTTGAGCTAGTTCTCGATCTCTTGTTTCTTTCCCTAGACCGCCGCCGGGTCATCCCTTTTTATACATAGGTTACTGGTACAGCGACGTGCTAAACAAACAGTTTTTAACCCCTTTCCGTGACGACATTTGGAACCGTCGCCAAGTGAGTGTGTGCGATAGGGTGTCCTTCCCACATGACCCAGAAATCATCGGGGATAGGCCCTCCTGGGACCCAGTCTAGGGCCGTGTGCGATCGGGCGAGGCATCGAAACCCAATCGTTTCTGTAGGTATGTACATCCCACACGGTGAATCCCAGAAAATCATTTCCGTAGGTATGTACATCCCACACGGTGAATCCCAGAAAATCATTTCCGTAGGTATGTACATCCCACACGGTGAATCCTAGAAAAACATTTTCGTAGGTATGTATATCACACACAGTTCTTTGTGTGGAAACGTTTGTGCAAGGTGGCCTCACGCAAACAGTTCGCTGCCGGAAGCCATGTGTGATTGTTAGTTGATCGAACACGCCTATTTTCTAGAAACCGTGTGGGTTGTTTGAGTTCATCGCCCACGGTGTTGTCTGAGTAACCGTTTGCAACAGAAAAACCCAATAAGCAGGGTAATTAGCCTATTATTGATAATCCACGTACTAATCAAACTGATATTTCTTATAAAACACGCCAGATACACTACAAAAAAATATACTTCTGTGATGATACGTGTTTGTCACAGTAGGTCGCATTTTTTGTCATGCATGTACATCCATGACAAATTTATGACAGAATCAAGATAGTCATACTGTCTTTGTCAGAGAAGTGTTCCATGACATTACCAAAATTATCATCACGGAAGTGTCCACTTCCATGACGATAAATCGCGCGTCACAGAAGTGCTTTCGTCAAGGGTGACCGACATGTGGCATCCACCATAACGGAACACCGATAAGCTATGGGGTCAGGTTTTGGATCCGATAACCCGTTAACAGCCCCGACCAATGGGGATTTTCCACGTGTAAAATCATCATTGGCTGGAGGAAACACGTGTCGGCTCATCGTTGGGACAGATGTTATCCACTCATTGGACGGAAAGCGCCTATGATACGTCGACACGTGGCACGGCCCAACAGAGGCCCATTCCTGTGAAAAGGCCGGCCCGTTTGACTTGGTCAAAAGGTGGCGGGCCGGCCCATGGAAAGCTTGTTAACGGCCTGTTTGCATATAGCCCATTTACAGCCCGCTAACCGAAGGCTCGTTATGCCCTATCCGAATTAGGCCCAAGAGCGCTATCCGGCCATCCAATATGATTCCAAATTTCCCATTTTCACTTCGGCCCAT
This sequence comes from Aegilops longissima, assembly GCA_021605205.1. Classification (NCBI taxonomy): domain Eukaryota; kingdom Viridiplantae; phylum Streptophyta; class Magnoliopsida; order Poales; family Poaceae; genus Aegilops; species Aegilops longissima. Next base: position 504,532,409 of record CM038682.1, on the reverse strand, counting down.
GTATGGCCCATGACGCCTTTTCTCGTCCATATGAGGCCCTATGTAACTCTTGGCCTATTAACGCCCATGGTGAAACGGCCCGTAATGAATAAAGGTATCACTTTACACCCATTAACGGCCCGTGGTGAAACCGCCCGCAATGAACAAAGGTATCACTTTATACCCATTAACGACCCGTTATTCCATTGGGCCGCTTCAGCCCATGTTATCTTTCGCCTTCTCGAGCCCATTTAATCTTGGGCTCATTTCCAACATTCGCTTACTTACGGCCCGTTCTCGTCATTTTCGCTTGTGGGCAAATTCAGCCCGTCGTTACAATCGGCCCGCTTGTGGTCTCGATATCGCTGGGCGTTTTCATAGCGCCATCAAATCGCCTATTAACGATGTCCCGCTGTGGTCGGCCCATGAACCGACGATTCCAACTCTAGCCCGCTTACGGCCATAATGCGTCTGTTTGGCCCATGTTTGGCCAATCGATCATACGGCCCGTATAAGGCCCATTGATGATACGGCCCGCAGAAGGCCCATTGTTTCTATGGCCCGTAGAAGGCCCATTGTTTCTACGGCCCGTAGAAGGCCCACTGTTTCTACGGCCAGTAGGAGGCCCAGTTTCCCTACAGTAAATATTAGCCCACGGTTACTGTGGCCAAGTTTTAAAAAATAGGTTATTGCAGCCACTAGCTAACCGCGGAAAAAGAACTGCAATGACTACAAGCAAACAAATAAACAAGACAACAAGGAAATAAATAAGCAAGCAACTAACGCTAGGCTATCATGGCTATTATACATATTACATCCACTGGGCAACAAAGTTCGCCACCAGTGCAAATATAGGGAACAAAGCAGCATATCATATACATTTGGTTGTCAAAGTTTGCATCAAATAAGCAAATAAACGCCACAAAGAAAAGAAATCCAGAATGAAACCACTTGAAGATCTCAAGAAACAATATCATGGGTACCCATAATGCTGGCAAGATGCTTAGCAAGCTTATTAACTTTCTCTTGTTTGGCGCTTAAATCCTCCAAATAGCTTGTTGTTGCACCAAAAATATGCATCTGCATTCTGCAGGACTTCCTCACTCCTTCGCTTCCTCGTCAGAAAGCACATCCGATCGATGTCTTTCAACTTGAAGTTGAGACTCAAGAAGACTAACTGATTCAGCACCGAGTTCAAGAGCTTGGGCCAGCAGAGTGGCCAAGAACTCGAACACTACATCAAGACAGGACTTTTGGGTTCCCTCACTGTCGTCAAGATAGTTTTTATCAGCTTTCTTGGAGACTGTCGGTGTCAAAACCGGCGGATCTCGGGTAGGGGGTCCCGAACTGTGCGTCTAGCCGGATGGTAAGAGGAGACAAGGGACACGATGTTTTTACCCTGGTTCGGGCCCTCTCGATGGAGGTAATACCCTACTCCTGCTTGATTAATATTGATGATATGGGTAGTACAAGAGTAGATCTACCATGAGATCAGAGAGGCTAAACCCTAGAAGCTAGCCTATGGTATGATTGTTGTTCTTCCTACGGACTAAAACCCTCCGGTTTATATAGACATCGGATAGGGTTAGGGTTACACAGAGTCGATTACAATGGTAGGAGATCTACATACTCAGACGCCAAGCTTGCCTTCCACGCCAAGGAAAGTCCCATCCGGACACGGGACGAAGTCTTCAATCTTGTATCTTCATAGTCTAGGAGTCCGCCAAAGATGATAGTTCGCTATCCGGACACCCCTAGTCCAGACTCCTCAAGATCCCCGAACCAGGCTTCAATGACGACGAGTCCGTGCGCGATATTGTCTTCGGCATTGCAAGGCGGGTTCCTCCTCCGAATACTTCATAGAAGGTTTTGAACACCAGGATAGTGTCCGGCTCTGCAAAACAAGTTCCACATACCACCGTAGAGAAAATACCTTTTTGCACAGATCTGCTGACGTATTCCACGACGTGACATCACACCACGGCCAGGCCTTTATTCGAATTGTTTTTTTTACTGTCCCACCTCAGCTCGTTTAGCGAGGCGGTTTCCTTGGCACGTCTTATCAAAGCGTAGATCGTGCCCCTTATTCCGGGATTCTCATCAATACGGACGTGGGTAACCCAACCGCGCCATTGATTGCGGCGCTTTCGAGATAAGCGAGTTTTATCAGGCTGGTGGGGGACGATAGCTTCGTCTCATCCATATAAGGGATAAGGATACACCTTTTCACCCACGCCTTCCTCCTCCTTGCTCATCCATTTCACAAGACTCGAGCTCCAGCGCCGAGTCCGCACATCCTTCCTCAACCATCTCCAGCCATGTCCGGAGCGGGAGGCAGGTGGATGGTCTCCTCCGTCCACGGAGGGCCAAGTAAAAAAGCTGCGGAAGGCGGATACTTGTCCGATGACATCGCACATCGGCTGCCCGACAAGGGCAGCTCATCCCCACCCTCAGGCCCCATGAGAGGGTGGTGTTCTCCCCACTTCCTCCACGGACTAGGGTTTCCACTTCACCCATTTGTCCGGGGCTCATGTTCTACTATGGCCTAGATTTCCACGATCCGCCCAATTTCATCCTTAACATCTCGGCATTTATCATCGTAGCGAGGCCTTCCTCTCGCATCCAGCCCCACTTCTTTATGGCTGAAGATCTTAATGTCGGGCCAAGGTAGTGGGCGGCCGCCAAGCCGGAGTGCAGAGGCGCCATGGTTGGCAAGATGGCCAAAGTCCTATGGCTCGAGGGCTCCTTTGTGGAGACCGTAAAGGGGTGGCAATCGGGGTGGTTCTACATCACCGAGCCGCGCGACTCTCAATGGGCGGCGGCCCCCGAATTCTGATCTGGCTTTCCCACACGGCTCACGTCATGGAAAGAGACGGGCCAGACGTGGGGGGATTCGGATGAGCTATCCGGACTCCAAACCTGTGTCCGAAGCCTGGTGGACAAGAATCTCAGGCTTGTCAACGTAATCCAGGTGATGCTCATCCGCCGGATTCTCCCATGCCAACAACGGGCCTTCAAGTTGTGGGAGTTCGATCCGGCACAGCACCCAACTCTGAAAAGGCTTTTCGACACTACGTACGAAGATGCCTCGAAGGTGCTGTTCAAGGGCGCCGAGGCTCCCACATCCGCTACCGAAGATCGCGGATTCAGCTCGCAGCGTCCAGCCAGTGAGGTAAGTTATTTTGCCCTTTATGGGACTCTTTTTTCATAGTTTGACTTAATGCGGGATCTAAAACTCCCTAACCTTTGACAGGACTGGCTGGTGAAGTCCGGACAGATGAACTGTCCGACCCCTTTGCCAGAAGACCCAGCGGACGCCCGATTGGCGGGGCTGCTGGTTCCGGCACCTCACGTGGTGCCGGAGAAGAAGGCCAAGAAGGAGGCCACGGGGACTCGAAAGAGCTCCCGACGCCAGGTGCTGTCGGGCTCACCGCCTGACCACCCTGAGGCGGAATCCTCCTCTGAGGAAGAGGAGGAGGAAGAAGAAGCCTCTCCCCCAGCGAGGGGAGAGAAGAAAAGGAAGGCTGCCCCAACTGGGGAGGCCGGAGGGTCGAAGAAGGGAAGGACCCTTCCTCCGGACTTCTCCGCCAACGCCGACAGCGACGAGGAGGAGTGGCCAACATGGACCAAGCCTCTGGCGAGATTGTAAGTGTCCGGATACCCATGGTTTTTTTTCATTGCATAGTGTTCTAATGCCGAACAATCATGCAGCCCGCCCAAGGACGAGCTCGCCACTTCGTCGAGAGGGTCCCTGAATTCGTTGGAAGTGGAGAGTACTTCACTTCCGACCGCCTCCTCACCTCACGCTGCTGACGACGCTCAGGTGGGGCCCCAAGGGGGGCTTGGTCAAGAGGAGGTGGCGCAGGAGGCGCCGCAAGTCAGCCTCCCGGATTCCAGGCGCGAGGGGAGCGAGACCCCCAGGGGCTCTAAGCCCGACCCTTGTCCGAACTTCATACCGGAACCTTCAGCGGTTCTGAAGTCCGGCAGGCGGCCCCTTCGTAGGAAGGGTAAGACGCCGGTGTCCTCTGTCCAACCGGAGGCACCGGATAGCTTACTGGAGGCGCTTAACAGCGCCTCCATCAAGGAGGAGCACCGCACTGTTATGAGTGGGGTGATCTGGAAAGTTCAGTCCGCCAAGAGCGGGCTGACTGAAGCTCTGTACCAGCCTTCTAACAGGCTTTGAGGTAAATTTAGAATATGTAAAAATATTACCGCATAGACAGTAGCCCTCGATGCTTAGTTCGTGTTCGGAAAGAAAAGCGGACTGAGGATCTAAAAAGATATCTGTGAGGAGTCTAACATAATTATGTCAATATGGGAATGCAGGCTGCCTGCTGACCTCTCCCTTGACCGATCATGGAGGTCAATGCATTGAAGGAGAGCCTAGAGCGGTCCGAGAACGAGCTCGCCAAGCCAAGAAGCAGCTCGAGGACAAGGAAAGTAAGTAATACCTTATTAAAGAAGTACCTTATAGAAAGGATTCGGTTGCAAAAATGACAGGAATAATGTGGGTATTGTAGGGGCCACGAACGAGGTGGCGACCACAAGGAAGCGGTGTCTGCGGCGAAAGCAAAGCGGCCGCGAGCGCACCGAGCGAGAAAAGCAGGAGGAGCGGTTGGCGGAGGTGCGGCAAGAGCTCCGGGCTCTCGTGGAAAACACGAGTTTGGAGCGTGACTCAAGACTCGAGAGTCCGAAGCTCACCTCGGCTCTTGAGAGTGCCAAAGCCGCTAAGGCCGAAGCCCAAAAAGCCCTCCAAGAAATTGAATCATTAAAGAAGATAGCGGCGGGTAAGGCATTCTTTATGCAAAGCAAGAATGTAAAAGTGGATTACCTATTACTTACCCGGATTCGGAGCTCTCCAGGAACATTCGCAGATCTGCCCCGTAGTGCGTCTGATGCTGCCTCGTTCTACCGCGCCCAGGAGGGGAGCTCGACGGAGAAGGTGTTCTGGTCTCAGTATGTTGAGGCCGGACATCCGGTGCCCCTAAGCGACCAGCTGAAGCAGCTGGTCGAGCTCCACAAGGTCGCCGAACAGGCCATGAAGGTCCTTATTGTTCGATTGTGGCCATTGGAAGCCATGCCTGGGAGCTACTTTGGGCTAGTGCGGCGGCTGGTGGACGCCTGTCCATGGATTGAAGTCATCAAGCGCTCCGTCTGCATTGAAGGTGCCCGTCGGGCCCTTGCCCGTGCTAAAGTGCACTGGGGCAAGCTGGATGGGGAGAAGCTTGTGACGGACGGGCCACCGAAGGGCAAGGAGCACCGCACGCCCCAAATGTATTATGAGGGCGTCCTGAAGGGTGCCCGCCGTATAGCGGATGAGTGCTCCAAAGATGTAATTTTGAATAGAATCGCATTTGTTATCCCGTCTTACTGAAAACTTGTTCATATGCGCTAAGCAACGCTTGTTAATTTAAAATATTACCTTTATGAGGCCGTTTATCAAATTTGAGAGATGGCAAGTCGTTGGCTTCAGCCCCATGCCACGAGTCTTTGGGTGTTCGGATAAACTTGAGCGCTCTTGTTCCCATTCTTGGGTCCATCGAGGAGGCGCCAACGCAACGCGAACAAGGCAACCGGACTTATAATGCTTGAACACTCTCACTTAGCCATAGAATTCTATAATTTTAAATTTCGGCGAAGCCCCTAGTATTCGGAAGGCCGAGTTCGGGGCGCTATCCACGCCTTGGCCGGACAATGGCGACTCCTCGCTCTAAGCGGCATAAGTCTTTAGGGACCCGAAAAAATCTCTCGAACAGCGACCGGCTCTCGCCCTATCATGACGGTCAGTTTTAGCTTTCTCCACTGAGGTGCTCAAACCAGCTCAACCGGGGCACAATCGCAGTGGTTCTCCCAGCGCTACCTTAGCCGATATAACGGAATGTAAGGTACCAAAACATGGGAGCCGGGAAAACCCAACTATTGACCCAAGATATGATTCGGAGCCGATGCATATAATGCTATAAGTTCGGGGTGCCGCACTTGTGAAAGTGTTCGGACTTCTAACATCATATTCTGGGGAACTTAAGCCCCTGGTGTATTGGCCGTACCAAAGTGTACGGGTGCAACATGTCATGAAATGAACATATATATAAATAAAGAAAGGAGTGCAATAATAGGAAAAAGCTATGTATTGTTTATTCAAAAAGGAACTGCAATGAAAGCAGAACGATACAAATAGTGCGATAAGCAAGGGATGAGACTATTTAACATGTCCCCCTCCAGGGGTAAGCTGCGGGATGGTATGTAAAACAGGTATAATGCTCGTAGTAGAGACCACCTGGACACTCGACGCATTTTTCTGCTTCCCTGGCTGTTGCATCGTGAGCTCGGCGCGAATGCCGGACAGGGCTTCTGGAGAACAGAGTCCTGAAAGTAAAAAAAAGAAAAAAAAGAAAAAAAAAGAAAAAGAATGACACCATCGGGACCCCTTGGTGCGGTTGAGCGGCATTCTGGGCGTGCCGTGGTCGTGCCCCTCCCCTTATGCCCATGGTATCTCTAGAGCGTAGTTATGTACGCGTAGTACTGGCTTCGCAACTTCGCGAGGGCTGGGGTTGGGGCCGGATTGCTACGTGTGCTCGTATCGTGCCAGGCGGTCTTGTTGTAGGTTACTCCGTAGCTGCGGTTGTCTCGATTGTTTATTGGCCGGACTGGAGAATTGCCTTAAGAGGCTGTTCTGCACTTCTACCGCAAGGGCGGCCGTATGCTCCTCCGTTCGGAGAGAGCGTTCGGTGTTTCCATTGACCGTGATTACGCCTCGAGGGCCTGGCATCTTTAGCTTGAGGTATGCGTGGTGCGGCACCGCGCTGAATTTTGCGAATGTTGTTCGTCCGGCAAAGGCGTGATAGCCGCTGCGAACGGGACTATGTCGAAGATTAACTCTTCGCTCGGAAGTTATCCGGGATCCAAGACCACTTCGAGTGTAATCGAGCACTGCATAATTGGCCTCTACACCTGGTATGATGCCTTTAAAGGTCGTCTTTGTGGGTTTAATCCTTGAGGGTCTATGCCCATTTTGCGCCTTGTATCCCGATAAAGCAGGTTCAGGCTGCTACCGCCATCCATCAGGACTCTGGTGAGGTGAAATCCGTCAATAATTGGGTCAAGAACCAATGCGGCGAAACCGCCGGACGGATGCTAGTGGGGTGGTCCCTTCGATCGAAGGTGATTGGGCAGGCAGACCATGGGTTGAACTTGGGCGATGGCTTCATCGCAGATATCGCCCTTTAGCGCACGCTCCGCTCCCTTTTGGGTATGTGGGTTGCGTATATCATGTTCACCATCCGCACTTGTGTGGAAAGCCCTTCGTCCTCTATTGTTCGGGCGGCCGGGCTCTTCCTCGTCATCGCTATGCAGCCCCTTGTCGTTGTTTTTGGAGATTAGCTTGCCTGCTTGCTTGAACACCCAACAATCCGTGTTGGTGTGGTTGGCTGGTTATTCGGGGGTGCCATGTATCTGGCACAAGTGATCGAGTATTCGGTCCAAGTTGGACAGGCCACAGGTATTTCTTTTGAATGGCTTCTTCCACGACCGGGTTTAGAGCCTCGAATCCGCATTTACTGCCAGATCTTCAGCATTATCACCGCACGCGGCGTTTATGCTTGTTGCGACGCGACCGCCATTGCTGTCCTTGGTATCCGGACTACCGGTGGTGTTTGGCCAAGTTGTTGCTTCGAGCTAGCCAGCTGTCCTCTCGCAAAAGCGGGTCATGAGTGTGGTGAGGGCTGCCATGGATTTCGGCTTTTCCTGTCCTAGGTGCGGGCTAGCCACTCGTCGCAGATGTTGCGTTTGAAGGCTGCTAAGCGCCTCGCATCCGGACGGTCGACGATCTGATTTTTCTTTGTTAGGAACCGCGTCCGTAATTGTCGGCCGATTCTTCCGCTGCTGAATTATATGGCTAAGGTCATTGGCGTCGGTGGTCGCACATATGTGTCCCGAAGTTATCGAGAAATGCGGCTTCCGTGTCCTCCCAACAACTGATTGACTCTGGCGGCAAGCTGTTGAGCCAATGCCGAGCTGGTCCTTTAAGCTTGAGTGGGAGGTATTTGATGGCATGTAGATCATCACCGCGGGCCATGTGGATATGGAGGAGATAGTCCTCGATCCGGACCGCAGGATCTGTGGTACCATCGTATGATTCGATGTTTACGGGTTTGAAGCCCTCGGGGATTTGATGATCCATTACTTCATCTATGAAGCATAGTGGGTGTCTGGCGCCTCAGATTGGGCTATATCACGACGTAGCTCATATGAGCTTTGTCTATTGTGTTCGGCCCGGTCGGGTTTATCAGATCCGGCGTGACGGTAATCATCCCGTGTCGTGGGCGCCCGCGATCCGTAGATCGATCTTGTATGCTTTGCCTTATCCTCCAATATATCTCGCAAGTCCGCGCGCTTTCCCGCCTTGGTACTTTTTGAGCGTCGGGCGTGGCTTGAGCGGAGGGCCGAGAGGTTTCTCTATCGCGCCACGGGTGGCCGGTCTGCCATGTCGTCTTTGGTGACTTGGGTGCTTCCTCCTCTAATCGAGGCAACGACCTGCATTTGGGGTAGCTTTTGGAGGCGCTCGAGTTCATACTCTTCGCTGCAAGGACTTGATCCATCCGTCCGCCAGCGTGTCTTGGTCAGCTCTAAGTTGTTGCTGCTTTTCTTGAGGCTCCTTGCCGTGGCCATAAGCCTGCGTTTGAAACGCTCCTGTTCGGCGGGATCCTCAGGCACGACAAATTCGTCATCGTCGAGGCTTGCCTCGTCTTCGGAGGGAGGCGCATAATTATCGTCCTCTGCCTCTCTTTCTGCCGCACTGTCGTGCGGACTTGCTTCTCCCTCCTCCTACGCCGAGTCCTGCTGGAGGGGGTCATCTTAGGCATTGTCTGGGGTGTTATTGTCTCCCGTGCTGGAATCACCGTTTTTGCCGTGGCAAGATTTAGAGTGGCGCCGCTGACGTCGGCGCTTGGGCTGTTTCTTGGAGGGGTCATCCTCCGCTATTCCGTCGCCGTTCCCATCTTTTGGGATGTCCACCATGTATATATCGTATGATGAGGTGGCCTTCCAGTGCCCTATAGGCGCTGGTTCTTGGTTGTCTCCAGCATCGTCGTCCATACCGTCGATGTCTTCGGAGTCGAAGTCGAGCATGTCGGTTAAATCATCGACAGTGGCTACAAAGTGGGTGGTGGGTGGGCGTTGAATTTCTTCATCGTCCGCATCCCAACCTTCCTGACCATAGTCCGGCCAGGGCTCTCCGGATAAAGAGAGATACTTTAGTGAATTCAGGATGTCGCCAAAGGGCGAGTGCTGAAAGATGTCTGCAGCGGTGAACTCCATGACCGGCACCCAATCGGATTCGATTGGCAGGGGCGCGAAGGGTTCGGAGTCCGGAGAGGAGTCCGGCACCTTGGAGTCACGGTCTTCGCAAAGGACAGGGATGGAGTTCGGCTCAATCGTCATTGAGATCGTAGCCCCCGAGGCGGTGTCCAACCACTCGTCCTCGATCGGGGGAACCGGCTCCGGATTAAGGGTCGGAGCAGGCACTGGTGCGGCCTCCAGGGCACTGTTCGGCGGCAGAGCTAGATCGTACCCATCGAGACAAGTGCAGCATGCTCGGTCAGGCTCGAATCCGTCAAGATCAAGTCTCCGCGACATCGGCCGTATAGTTCAAACTTCCAAATCTGACACGATGACCAGGGGCGTAGCTTCGATCTGCTCCAGATGGCTGCTTAATTGGCCCGCAGCAAAGCCGCCGAATCACGAAGATCTATCCGGGAGAAAAGTCTCACCGACTACGTCGTTGTTGATGATCGAAGGAGCCATCGGGCCTATCGGTGATGACACAGAGGAACTCTCAATGAAAGCACCAACGTCGGTGTCAAAACCGGCGGATCTCGGGTAGGGGGTCCCGAACTATGCGTCTAGGCGGATGGTAACAGGAGACAAGGGACACGATGTTTTACCTGTGTTCGGGCCCTCTCGATGGAGGTAATACCCTACTCCTACTTGATCAATATTGATGATATGGGTAGTACAAGAGTAGATCTACCACGAGATCAGAGAGGCTAAACCCTAGAAGCTAGCCTATGGTATGATTGTTGTTCGTCCTACGGACTAAAACCCTCCGGTTTATATAGACACCGGATAGGGTTAGGGTTACACTGTAGTCGGTTACAATGGTAGGAGATCTACATATCCGTACGCCAAGCTTGCCTTCCACGCCAAGGAAAGTACCATCCGGACACGGGACGAAGTCTTCAATCTTGTATCTTCATAGTCTAGGAGTCCGGCCAAAGATGATAGTTCGGCTATCCGGACACCCCCTAGTCCAGGACTCCCTCAGAGACCAACAGGGATGTCTCACTATCTTGAACCTTATCTGCATTACTTCCTTGACCATTGGATAACGCGGTACTGTTCTCCAATATTTTGTCCGCATTCTAAAAGAGAAACAAGCAGACACATCACATGTTTACCATGTTGTATATGAAACTCATTTTGGTAAATGAGTTCAGTAGTAAAGTGGACAGGATAACAGCATGAAACAAACATATATCTATGTACCATGGTCACTTTATGGTCTATATCATTCTAGTTTTTGTTGCCAAATCAAGATAGAGACACAGTTCAAATAATATTTTTTCAAGACAAAGCAGAATAGACAGAATATAAGTGTGGGTAACTATAGAGCAATAACAACACTTGTAATGTGCATGACATGAGAACATAACTGTTTATTCACTTGAAACTGAAATCAACATAGAGCAGGTTACAACAGCAAACCAGTTAAAGAAACAGGTTTAAAACATACCTGTTGCGCCATTGGAGTTTCAATTCCATCCTTCAAATTTGAAAATAGTTGGCGTGAGTAAATACAGTAATGCAAGAGCAAAGGAGTATGAACCATAGCTACAAAACCTGACCTGAGAACAAATCTTCTTCTCCTTTAAGCGTTGAGTTGGGATTTGGAGTGGCGGTCCTCGTGCTTTGGGCATTGCAGTTCCCTTACTAACTGCTCGTGTTTGGGTGCTCTGTGGTGGAGACAATGCTGTGTCAACTAGAACTGGGTTATTATCTGCCGGGGTTGGGGTTAGAAGGGGTGTATCTGGTTCTCTGTCCAACTGGGTAGGGGTACAATCTGCGAGAGTCTGGATTATGTGTGGTGGATCTGGTCCTTGGGCAAGTACAACCGTGGTTCTATCTGCATCAACTGGTAGCACTATCTTTTCTGAAGACCGTGTTGTTACACCCTTAGATACTGCATCACACTCTCCAATTCAAATGGCTGATAAACAAGAAAAGTAATTGAAAGTATAGACATTGTATGATAGACAGGTGCAATGGATAGTGGGGAATAAAAGAGGGCATGAAATAATTCATCTTTATGTTGTCTAACCAAACAGGATAGCATGACACAATTTCACATATATGATGGCTAACTAAACAGGATAGCATGACACAATTTCACATTATGATGGCTAACTAAAAAAGATGGAAAGACATAGTTCAAAATATGAGACCATGTAAACAGGATGACATGACATAACTATATAATGTGTTTATTAAATAGGTTGGCATGCCATAATTCACATACATTCACGGATAGAATGCCATAATTCAAAATATGATGACTGTAAACACTAAATAGGATGAGATGATATAACTATATGATGTCTTTATTAAATGGGTTGCCATGCCATAACTCAGATAGATGATGTGTATGTACTATGTAAACATGATGGCATGATATAATTCAAATATATGATTTATATAGTAAGCAAGTAATTATATGGCAATACATATATGATGTAAAAGCTAAGCAATGCAAGACAACATGCATGACATGGGTAATATAACTCTGCCAAGTTTGAGCATAGACCTCAGGGGGGAAATAGGACTGGTCATCAGTCTCCTCAATCCTCGCTCGAGGAGCTCTCTGAAACAAAGAAGATGTCTGCTTGGTGAGTAGCATTGTCTCCTCTGAATACCTTGTTTTCACTCCAGATACTTCCATCACCGCTTCAAATGGCTGATGCACAGGAAGAGTAGTTGAATATACAAACGTTGTCAACAAATGGAACACGTAATACAAAAAAGATAGAATCATATAATTCACATACATGATGATTGGCTAAACAGCATGGCATTGCATAATTCACATATATAATGCCTTTGCAACAAGATAGCATTGTATAATTCACATATATAATGTCTTGCAACAAGATGGCAATGCATAATTCACATATATGGTAATTAGACACTAAACAAGTGGCATTCACGCAAAGCATGCCTAAACTAATCAAATGACATAGCAATGTGAGGCACCATACGCACGATATGAGCAACATAACCCTGCCAAGTTAGAGCATACACCTCGGGGGGGGGGAATAGGACTAGTCATCTGTCTCTGAATCCTCCTCCGAGGAGCTATCCGTAACCAGCGAGATATGCGCTTAGTGAGATAGCATAGTCTGCTCTGAAGAGCTTGTTTTCACTCCAGAATTTGCCATCACCGTGTCAAATGGCTGATGCACACGAAGTGCAGTTGAATGTACTAACATTGTTGACAAATGTAATATGTAATGTAAAAAAAGGATGGCCTGATATAATTTACATAGAAGATGACTGGCTAAGCAGGATGGCATTGCAAAATTCACATATATGATGCCTGGCTAAACAAGATGGCGTTGCATAATTCACATAAACGATGAATAAACTAAACAGATGGCATTCGCACAAAGGATGTCTAAACTAAGCTGTCGGTGTCAAAACCAGCGGATCTCGAGTAGGGGGTCCCGAACTATGCGTCTAGGCGGATGGTAACAGGAGACAAGGGACACGATGTTTTACCCAGGTTCGGGCCCTCTCGATGGAGGTAAAACCCTATGTCCTGCTAGATTAATATTGATAATGTGTGTTACAAGAGTAGATCTACCACGAGATCAAAGAGGCAAAACCCTAGAAGCTAGCCTATGGTATGATTGTTGTTCGTCCTACGGACTAAAACCCTCCGGTTTATATAGACACCGGATAGGGTTAGGGTTACACAGTCGGTTACAATGGTAGGAGATTTACATATCCGTATCGCCAAGCTTGCCTTCCACGCCAAGGAAAGTCCCTCCAGACTAAAACCCTCCGGTTTATATAGACACGGGACGAAGTCTTCAATCTTGTATCTTCATAGTCTTGGAGTTCGGCCGATGATGATAGTTCGGCTATCCGGACACCCCCTAGTCCGAACTCCTCAAGAGCCCTCGAACCAGCTTCAATGACGATGAGTCCGGCATGCATGTTGTCTTCAGCATTGCAAGGCGGGTTCTCCTTCAGTCTTCATGTTCCCGTCGAATAGTGTCCGACTTCTTTATAAATGTTGCACTCCTTGGCTTCTACGCCCAATAATGGCCTTCTTCCACGCATCGTACGAATGCGAAAGGCTGGGATATTTTTACATTTTACCCCCTAGCCGTGCGAACGAGCCGCCTACAAGAGAGGCGAGGATCTAGATCCAGCTCACACCATCCTCCATCCGCAAGTTCTCATCGAAGCGCCTCCGACAAAAATCCATTCCATCATGGATAGCCGACGCGACTCCTCCTCTCGCGCTCCCAGCCCTAAGCCAGGAGATTGGGGGAGATGCTCAGTTCCACACAGCGAGCTAGTGGTGCTTCAAACCGAGGGATATCTTCCTCCAGCTTTCATGGTTCCGGTTCGTGCCGGATTGGCCACCTACAAGGGTGGGAAGCAGGCAGAGAGCGTCCCCAACCCTTCCAAAGGGGAGCGAGTATGCTTTGTCCCCTATCTAATAAGGGGACTCGGATTTCCCATACATCCGTTTCTCCGGGGGTTCCTAGAGTTCTACGGACTCCAACTTCACCACCTCACGCCCGCCTCCATTTTGCATATCGCGGGCTTCGTAGCTTTTTATGAGCTGTTCTTGGGCATCGAGCCCCATTTTGCCCTGTGGAAGAGATTGTTTTGTCTTGTACCCCGCTCTCATGAGGGGTTGATATACCAAGTGGGCGGAGCGAAATATGGCGCATCACGGGACCGATATCTATCCGCACCCGAAGAAGGCGTCCAAGACTGGCCTTGAATGGTTCTACATGGAGGACGCCCTCTGCGGATCCAGTCCGGATCGGCCTCCCGGAGTTCAACAATGCTCCCTTGAAGAAACGCTGAGTTGGCGCCATGAGCCCTCAACGGAAGATGACAGAGCGCCCATTATCCGATGGGCCGGATTAGGTTACTGGCCCATTCCGGATTGACCATGGTTGGAGTCATGGCCACGTGCATTATGCGAGGGGTGCAGCCGCTCCAATATAGGGCCCACCCTATGTGGGATTTCAACGGGGAAGATGACGCTACCCATCATGGCCGCAAAGGGCTAGGCTCGGCAGCCGATCTGGCAAAGATCCTATCCGGCTTGTACAAGGGAGAGGAGGAGGACTTCCTCCGCAAGAATCCGTTGAATGGATTTTCTATGCATAACCCTCGAAGCTGGGTAAGCGGATGTTTATCTACCCGATCCATACCTTTTTTAAAGTCAAGTATCTTACTCTGTGATTTCGACGCAGGAGCTGCGCCGGGACGTGGAGGGCATACGAAGCCTAGCTCCACAGCCCGAGGATCCGGAACGATCCCTTGATCCGACCTCCGAAGAGGATCCGGACATAAAGGTGGAGCTGATTGACGGGGTGTTCCACCAACGTAGCATAGACAATGCCCTAGTCGCCATTACGGCTGACTACCCCGGTTTGTTCCCGGCTTCCCAGGTGACTGTGACCAAGGTCTTGACACCATCATTTGATCCGCGCTCAATTCTAACCATCCCATACTGATGGTGCATCGCAGGAGGTGCCTTTAAGGTGGGAAGCCGAACCCGCGGCGGCCGGACAACAAGGGTCAGTCCGGCCCAGCAGGAGGAAGAGGAGCGCGACGCAAATAGAAACGTCGCTGCAACGGTACGGAGCACCGCTATTTTTAAGGGAAGGATCCCCAGAAGGTATATTAATGCTCATATCTTTTCCAGAAAGAGCACTCGCCGGACAGTGTCCGGAGAGGTTGCCAATCAAGCCTCCGCCGGCCATGCTCCAACGCATGGTCCGGGAGGGGAGGTGAATACAAAGCGTAAACCGGACGCTCCTCCGACGGAGGATGCCGACAGGCTGTCCGCCACCCGGTCTGAGGTGGAGAGCGCCATGAATCACATGCGTCGCCGGACAGTTCTTCGTGACGCGTGTTTCTCCCCGGAGGCGTTAAATGCCTTTAAAGCGGGAACGCGCACCTCCGTGCCGCTCAAGATGGGTTAACCAGAGCCACGGAGCGGTATGGGAAAGACATACGGGTAAGTAATTTTAATAGTTATATATGCCAGTAGCCCCCGAGACTTAAAATAGTTGAAATAACTGATTTAAGGATCAATTATTATGCAGGGTCTTGCGGAGAAGAATACCCAGTTGTCCCAGGAGCTCAAAGAGTGCAAGGCCCAACTTGAAGCCGCACTAGCCGCCATAGGGGGAGCCACAGAGACCCCCGCTGGTAAGACGTATTGTTAAAAGGTAATTATTTAGCAAAGTGTGGCGTGAATCTGACAATGATATTGCAGAGGGCGCCGGACTAGATCCGGACAAGCAACAGCTACTGCGTCAGCTAAAGGCCGGCGAGAGGGTGCTTATGAAGGTGCAGCAGGAGAGAAACAAGCTCCAAGATGCCCACACCCAGCAAGGAGAAGAGCTGAAAGGTGTTCGGGCCCTGCTATCTGGCTCCGTTAAGGAGAATAGCGGCTTCCTCGCGGCATTTATAGTAAGTGCTTGAACGAATTCCTTTGAAAAGAAGAATTCAGCGAGGAAGACGATTGACGGAAATATGTCTTTAGGTGTGCTCACAGGTCGCCCTGCGGAGGAAATGCCTGAGTCAACGGGTGACCAACTTCCGAGCTAGTGCAATTGCTCGAACGTGTTCGGCAGGCGATGAGTGGCGCTGCTCATGCTTTATGGCCATCCGCCTCCCTACCCGAGGGCCTTGGTGAGGTTGCCGAGAAGCTTGAGGAGCACGGCGACGCCCGCTTGTGGAAGATATCGGCTGCCGTCGAGGCGCCAGGAGGCTCGGGCCATGGTGAAGACACGCATCAAGTCGACCCAAACCACATGGCCGAGGTCGGACTGCGGGGCCCGATGGGAAGGAGATCCATGTGAGTTGATGTACGCCAAGTAGAATCGGCGCGAAATATTCCTAACAGGATCAGTAAATTAGACAGCTCGTTAGATGGGATTGAAGAGGAGTACGATCACCGGTTTGACGATGTAATTTGAAATGACATGTAAAATGCCTTCTAGCCGGATTGTAGATCGTTTGTCTTTGCGGACCGTTTCGCTTCAACCTCGGGACCCAACAGTCCGGAGTGTGTCCGAATACCCTTACGGTTATAAAAGAACCGAGGCATGCATGGAGACAAGGCGTCGGGGTCATAATTGCTTTATCAGACAAGTGCCCAACTAGTTATGTTATATTACATGGTTAGTAAGAAACATCTTCTAGGGAGAATAGTTCCGTTAAGGGTTCCTTTCCCTGGGAGGCATGCCCTAAAGTGCAATGCCGGATCGCGAAAATAGCAGTAAAAGCATCCGGGGCCGATAAATAAGTAAGTAATAAATCATCTTTCAAGTCACCGACCGAATATTCTCTTAAGAACGCTTAGCTTTCGGCTTCACCCACCGAGGTACACATCCGCTGACCCGCAAGAATAATCACAGAGGTGCTCCTTTACCTCCTAGCCGAACAATCGGGAACGTAGGGGTAAGCACAGGAGCCAGGCAACCCAGCTTGGCCAAAATTTAAGTCATATCGATGCATATAATGGTGAATAAAAGGTACATGCGGAAGTATGACACATGTGTTGGGCATGAAGCCCGTATGAATAAGCTTCTGTTAAAGAAGCCCCCAGGTATAATGAGTGCCAGGGGCACATCAAGTGTGTGCGAACAAAGCGCAAATCAGCCCATAAAAGGTGAAAAAAAAAGTGGGAAGAAGGAGGAGGAGGAGAGACAGTAAAAAACAAGGAGTGGACGGGGGAGTGAGACGAACCCGGAGTCCGGCGTTAGGCGTAGAATCTTCGGAGACGGGCTGCGTTCCATGGGTTCGGCTCGAGTCGGTTGTCCGATGCATTACGAGATGGTACGCCCGCCGGGTCAGGACTTGGTCGATGATGAAGGGACCTTCCCACTTGGGCTTGAGTTTGTCCTTTTTCTTGTCCGCAGCGAGAACAAGTTCGCCAACATTGTAAGTATTGGCCCGCATCGCTTTGATATCTTTGAGCTCGCTGCGATAAAATGCGAACGAGCCTTTGCCACGCCCCGCCTCCTCTAAGGCGCCCAGACTGTCCTGCCAATCTAGCTCGGCTTCTCTTTCTTCGTACATGCGCACACGAGGTGAGTCATGAATTATATCGCAGGCAGGACTGCCTCTGCCAGATACCATAAAAATGGTGTGAATCCGTAGTTCGGTTTGGCGTGGTCCGCAGCCCCAGTACGGAGTCAAGCTCCTCTACCCAAAGGCGTGTTAGATTCCTTGAGGGACCGCACTAGTCCGGGTTTGATGCCGCCATGATTAGACCATTTGCTCGCTCAACTTGACCGTTTGTTTGGGGGTGATAGACTGAAGCGTAATCGCTTAATGCCCATGTTTTTGCACCAGAGTTTAACCTCGCCGGCCGTGAAGTTCGTGCCGTTGTCGGTGATGATGCTGTGGGGATACCAAACGGTGTACTACCCCGGATATGAAGTCTATCACCGGTTCGGATTCTGCTGCTTTAACCGGCTTGGCCTCAATCCATTTGGTGAATTTGTCCACCATGACCAATAAGTATTTGTGCTTGTGGGTTCCCCTTTAAGGGTCCGACCATGTCAAGCCCCTGACCGCAAACGGCCGTAATGGGTATAGTTTTGAGGGCGTGGGTGGCATATGGCTCGATTAGCAAAGAGCTGGCAACCGACGATCGTTGGACTAAATCTGAGCATCTGCCCGGCTGTCGGCCAATAGAATCCTGTCGGAAGGCCTTGCCTACAAGGGCCCGGGCTGCAGCGTGGTGCCCGCCGAGTCCGGGCGTGAATTTCAGCCAGAGATTTCGCCTTCCTCTTGGAGATACACCTTTGAAGGACTCGGTTGTGCTTTTCTTATAAAGCTCTCCTCGTGGACCTTGTAGGCTTTAGATCGCCGAACTATGCAGCGGGCCTCATTTTGGTCTTCGGAAGTTCCTGCCGCATTAAGTAGGCTAGGAATGGTTCTCCCACGGGCAATGACTGCCATTATTTCGTGAGTCAAGGTGTTGTTTCGCTGGCGAGCGCCCGATTGTGTCGTAATGGTCTGAGTTAGGTGATGCAGCTGGCTCCGGATTGTTATTTCCGGACTCCTCTTCCCATAATACGGATGGCTTAAAGAGCCGTTCCAGGAAGATGTTAGGAGGGACGGCGTCTCGTTTCACGCCGATGCGTGCTAACACGCCTGCTGCCCGGTTATTATCCCTGCTACATGATGGAATTCTAGTCCTTCAACCGAGCTGATATTTTAGGACGGCGCTATGTAAGCTGCCATTTTGGATCTTTGGCGTCAAGTCTCCATTTACTTGGGATATTGCGAGGTTTGAATCCTCGCAGCACCTCTAGGCGTTGAATGCCCATGGAGATTGCCATCCGGAGGCCATGTAGAAGGGCCTCGATTCGCTGCGTTGTTGGGGTCCATGTACATTATTTGAAGTACGTATTGATTGTGTCTCCCGCTGGGGACGCCAGACGACGCCAGCCCCCAAGCCAGCCAACATTTTGGATCCGTCAAATGCATGATCCGGTTGGAGTATGCACCGCACTTTTAGGGAGTTCGGCCGTCCATTCGGGCGATGAAGTCTGCCAGAAACTGTGACTTTATAGCTCGCCATGGTTTGTAGGTTATGTCAAATGGTAAGAGCTCGATAGCCCATTTTGCAATCCTGCCCGTTGCGTCACGATTGTTTATAATATCGTTGAGAGGTACTTCAGAGGCCACCTTTATTGAACACTCTTGAAAGTAGTGACGCAGCTTCCGGATGCTATGAACACCGTGACACGCTATCTTTTGATAATGTGGGTACCGAGATTTGCATGGAGTTAGAACAGTGGATACGTAGTACACTGGTTTTTGAAGAGGGAATTTGTGCCCTTCTATTTCTCGTTCAACGACGAGTACCGCGCTAACAACTTGATGTGTTGCTGCGATATATAATAACATAGGCTCGCCCAGGTTGGGCGCGGCCAGGACCGGATTTGTTGCCAGTACGGCTTTTATTTCTTCGAGTCCGGCTGTGGCAGCATCCGTCCATTCGAAATGTTCGGTGTGCCGGAGGAGGCGGTAGAGGGGCAGAGCCTTTTCTCCCAAACGGGAGATGAAGCGACTTAAGGCCACTACGCATCCGGTTAGTTTTTGTATCTGCTTGAGGTCTTTTGGAATATCCAATTGTGACAGAGCTCGGATTTTGGCCGGGTTTGCTTCAATTCCTTGACCGGATACGATGAAGCCCAAGAGCTTTCTGGCTGGTACGCCGAAGACGCATTTTTCCGGATTGAGCTTAATGTCATATGCTCGGAGGTTGTCGAATGTCATCCTCAAGTCTTCTACTAGAGTTCCGACGTGTTTGGTCCTTTTTTGGTACCATTACTAGATTGGCTAGCCAGTCCGGATGCTTTATATCTCTGATGAATCCGGCTTCTAAGAGTTTGGCTAGCTCTTCTCCCATTGCATGTCTTTTGGGCTCAGAAAATCACCGAAGAGCTTGTTTGACTGGCTTGAATCCTTTTAGGATATTTAGGCTGTGCTCTCGCCAGCCTGCGTGGATTCTGGCATGTCTCGAGGGGTGCTGCAAAATGTCCCAATTTTCCCTAAGGAAATTCTCAGTAGTCTGCCTCGACATCGGACTTAATTGTGCCCCAATGGAGGCCGTCTTTGTGGGGTCCGTTGGATGGACCTGAAATTTGACTATCTCGTCACTGGTTTAAAAGAGGTGGATTTGGACCTCTTATCGAGTATCACATCATCCCTATCCACCGTGGAGCGCAGCGTAGTTAGTTCCTCCGCCGCTAGGGCTTGGACAATGCCTCTAGGGCCGGTCGCTGTCTTATTTTCAGCGGAGTGCCGATCTGGATCATTTGGCGAGAGTGATTATCCCATTGGGTCCGCATTTTGAGCTTCATGTACCCGTAGTGGGGTATAGCTTGAAGATTGTGAATGCCTCTCGCCTAACAAAGCGTGATATCCGCTGCTGAATGGGGCCACTTGAAACGTGACCTCCTCGGACCTGTAATTGTCCGGTGAGCCGAACACTACATCTAGTGTGATTTTTCCCGCAGCGCATTTCTCGACTAGGGATTATCCTCCGAAGGTTGTGCTGCTTCGCCAATGCGGCTCCAATAATTTCCATTTTTGAAGGGTTTCATAGATGAGGTTTAATCCGCTGCCGCCATCCATGAGTACCTTAGTAAGACAAAAACCGTCTACTATCGGACTGAGGATCAATGCGGCTAGTGCTCTAGCAGTTCGGAATTTAGGTTCGTCGCTGGCGTTGAAGGTGATAGCCGTGTCGCTCCATGGATTTGTTGTTGCTACTTGGTAGACTTCGGCGAGGCTGCGGATTGTTCGCTTCCGCATGTTATTTGATGCGAAAGTCTCAAGACTGTTAATACCGCATCGGGTACTGTTGGGTTGGTTGCCGGGCTAAAAGCCTCACGCCACTTTTGGCCACCGCCAAAGTATCCAACACGTTTCGAAGGCTGTGTGTTGGAGTGGCGCCCTCCATGTTGTGGATTTTGCAGGTCCGTTGAGCCAACCCTCCAAGACGTTCCGCACTTTTAGGGGTTTTGGTTTTTGGTATTCAACCCGGTGCTTGATAATGATGCACCCTTTTGTTCCGGACTAGGGATGTATTCGGGGCGGATTATCCCAAAATTTACTTTCGGTTTTCCAGGCGCTCTCCATCGCACAATACTTTTGTACTATGGTTGCCAAGTCAATAAAGCGTGTAATTTCGCTGACGACTTATGGCGTTGAGGATTCCCTTGTCCGTGCAATTATTGCAGAAAATTGGGATTACGTCCTCCTCTCGGCAGTCCTTTATCCTGTTCTTAACCAGAGGAATCGCCCAAGAATGATGTACTATTTCAGCGGGCTCTTGCCGAATTCGAGAGAGATCGCTAATGTTTGGGTGGGCGGGTGGAACTAGATCCGGAACCCTGTCCAATTCAGGACTCAAGGGCCGAGAAGTTTCCGAACTTGGAAGTTTGGATTTTTGAGTGTTATCCAATGAGTCCAACCCGCCGCCTGACTTTAAGTTCAAGGCTTGGTCGACGTCCGTCCCTCTGCGGGAATCCGGCATGGAGGGATCGGGAATCCAGACGCAAATGGTCTTTAAGATACAAGAAGAATCGCCGCATTGCTTCTCTATCACAGCAACATGATGGGTAGCCTGGGGAGAGTTGATCTCTCTCAGATCGGTTTTAGGCCCGATCCGGTCGTAGTCTGTGGCGACTCCCAGGGCAGCGATGCGATCCAAGAGCTCGTTTATGGAGGAGAGCTCGATCGATCTAACTGTTCGCAAGTTCGAACTAACTCGAGATTGGTTTCGATGACTCGAGAGGTCATCGTCGCGCGATGGCGGATGGCGGTCATAAGAAAACCACCTAGCCGAAGAGTCTGGCCAACGGCCAAGGCACCTTTGGCGATAGTATCGTCTCTAAAGACGAGATGTGGCATCCTACCTGACGGTGACGACACAGAGGAACTCTCAATGAAAGCACCAATGTCGGTGTCAAAACCGGCGGATCTCGGGTAGGGGTCCCGAACTGTGCGGCTAGGCGGATGGTAACAGGAGACAAGGGACACGATGTTTTACCCAGGTTCGGGCCCTCTTGATGGAGGTAAAACCCTACGTCCTGCTAGATTAATATTGATAATGTGTGTTACAAGAGTAGATCTACCACGAGATCAAAGAGGCTAAACCCTAGAAGCTAGCCTATGGTATGATTGTTGTTCGCCCCACGGACTAAAACCCTCCGTTTATATAGACACCGGATAGGGTTAGGGTTACACGAGTCATTTACAATGGTAGGAGATCTACATATCCGATCGCCAAGCTTGCCTTCCACGCCAAGGAAAGTCCCATCCGGACACAGGACGAAGTCTTCAATCTTGTATCTTCATAGTCTTGGAGTCCGGCCGATGATGATAGTTCGGCTATCCGGACACCCCCTAGTCCGGAACTCCCTCATAAGCAGATGACATATTTGATGTATAAAGTAAGCAATGCAAGACACCATATGCATGATATAACCAACATCAGCATGCCAAGTTAGAGCAAAGACCTCAGGGGGTAAATAGGAGTTGTCTTCTCCTTCTGAATCCCCCTCAGAACAGATAACTTCCTCTCGATTACAATCCGAAATGCATGGAGGGGGGGCTGCCTTTGCGCTTACCATGGAGCAACGTCTGCATGAAATTTTATTGCCACGCAAGGCTCGTCTCTTTTGCTCTACATGTTCAGTTCCATTGTTTACAATAACTGTCATGCATAGGAATAAAACATAGTGAGATTATGTAAGGAGTGCATGCAGAAATCCAGAGTGATGGTAGCAACCTGTGGATAGACCCAAAACTAATAATAGCAGGCAGATAATGGCTTCAGTTAAAAAATACAGATAATGGCTTCTTTACTATTTGTTTCCCACCCAACATGAAACTCATAGTAGACACTGGAGATTAACCAGATAGTAGATAGATACTATTGATAGCGGCCCTGATATGTACCCCACAACCATTTAAAACTCAAGTTTGACCATTAGTTTGGAGCTGACTCAGAGTCTAATCGGTGTACAGGACGATAAAAGTAGCATGTAATATTAAGCGATGCATAGCGTAAGCAGACACGAAAGAGCGCGACCTCTCCTGCGGACCTGTGTAGTCCTCGAGGTCATCTACTCGTTTGATGATGTTAATGCAGTTTTCATGGCTGCCAGCGGCGGGGAAGAAGATCTGAGACGACGAAAGACAGTCTGGAGGCCGTATCCCTGCTGTGCTGGACCCTTCTGTTGTTGGAGCAGCTGAGCTGGGGTGGACGACGGCGCAGCAGGAGCGGGACAAACCACACAAGGTTTTGTTTGACAACTATCTGTAAGAGAAGTAATTCTGTAAGGGCTCATTTGAATTGGAGGATTCCAACAATGCAGGGATAGGAAATAGACAAGAATAGGATAGGAATGCACGTGCAAAACAAAGAATTTAAAAACACAGGATTTCTGCCAATCTGGGTGTTTCATTCACAACAATTGGAAGATCACAGGATGCAAAGAAGCATGGTGAGATTAAGTCAAACCACAAGAAAATGTACGGTTATAATGCTATTATGCTACTATCTCTTAGTCTTGTGCTTCATGAATAGGAATTTGAAAAGGAGGACAAGTGAAAATTATAATTCCTACGTTTTTTCTTTCAAGGAGACACTAAAGGAACAAATCTGTGTGCTCAGTGGACAATATATATAACATGTAGAGTAAAAAAGAGATGCAACAAGTGTACAACCTCTTTGGCGAAGCCATGTTGATCTCAGCGTGATTGGGTTGGCCGATGAGGATGCTTCGGCTGACTTTGCTGTCGGAGGAGGGGAAGAAGATCTTAGGCGTCTAGAGATGGAGCCCGAGGTACTGCTCCACTGTGATGGAGGGTTTCGTCGTTGAAGCAGCTCCGGTGAGTTGTACGACCCGAGGCTGAAGCAGACAAGAGAGACAACGAACAACGTTAACCTGAGTGGAATTCTAATAGCAACTCCAATACATGACGTAAAATACATAACCACAAAGTGCTAGATGTAAAATACATCAGCCGCTCATCTCTGAACTTAACCGCGAAACTGAACTTAATCGTCGAACCGAACTTAACTATCGAAACTGAACTTAATCAGATAAACTGAATTTTGCTGCGAAACTGAATTTTGCTGTCGGCCGAACGCACTAGCAAGGTGAGGCTACACGTCGGTCGATCGACTTTTTCATCTCTGGTCACGATTTTGCAGCCGTTGGATACGAAATCAAGGGCCTGCGGTTCATCTTCAGCCTCCACCCCCCTGAGCCGCCATCCGCCACCGGCCAAACATCAGCCCCGCCGCCATGCCGGGCGGTGATCACCACCCCCCGCCGAAACACTCCCCACCGCTGGTCCGGCGCCGCCCCGTCCATCCCTCTAGGCCCCCCGTGTCGAGCTTTTTCTCCGGTGATCCCCACGCCACCGCCCCGCCAACGCCCCGCCACCGCCGGCGACCACCGCCCCCATCCTGAACCCTAAGATAGATAGTGGGGTACCTCTCCGGCAAGCCCCCTCCCCGTTGCGGTTGGTTCTTCCTTCACCCCGGTGAGCCCCCCCACCCCCTGAAAATCGACTGACCCAAAAGTCGATTCAGTCGACTGAAGTGTAGCTAAATCGGAGCAGCATCGCAAGCAAGAGCAAGAGCAAGAGCAGCAACGCGAGCAAGAGCAATAGCAAGAGCAGACCAGGCACGGGACCGAGAGCAAGAGAAGAGCAGCAGCGCGAGCGAGAGCTAAAGCAGCAGCAGCTCCTACTGATTTGGACGTCGCCGCCGAGGGAGCGACGCCGTGGAGGAAGTGGCCGGTGACGCCGCCGTGGATGGAGCCGCGCCGTGTCGGCATGGGACCGAGCGCCGGTAGCACTGTGAGATCGAATCAAGAAGAAAATGCGGCGATTAGTGTACAACCTCTTTGGTGGCGCCGATTAGGCCACAGCTTCATCCGGGGAAACAGTGATGATGATGCTCTTCCGGTGGTGCAGGTGAAGACGGAGGTGTGGTAACGGAGGTGGCGCGAAAGATCAGGGGAACGTTGGGGCAGCTCCATGGAGGTGGAGGACGGGGTGGCTGAACCGGCGGGATGATGAGATCGACGACGAATCCTCATCCGGTACGGTGGATGAGGGACGTCGAGGTGTTGCTGTGGACGATGTCGTCGGGGAAGAGGCTCCGGCTGGGTGGCGGACGTAGCAGGGTGTGGGGTTTCATCGCGGGTTTTCGCGGCCTCGGTGTATGAATGGGTGGGCGGATGGGATGGTAGTGGGGAACCATGGCTTAGAGACGCGCTTGTCCGAAATGTGGGGTAAGTTACGAAAGTACCCCCACCGATTCTTTCGGTTCCGGGGTACCACGGGCATTTCGCGTGTCGGGATTTCACAAGAGGTGGGAGTTTTCGCGTGCGTTGTAATTTCGGAATAGCAAGGCGCGTGTTGACATGGAGGGAGTTGTCGGAGCACAACGAGACAAAGATATATCTTAAATATTTCGGGCTAACAAGGCGGGAGTTGAAATTCCCGGACAAGCCTAACGTGTACTGTACAAAATCAATGCGCACTACAAATGTCATTCAAAACTTTGAATTCATGTTATGTTCAATTAAAATATTTCGCTATGTGTATAATGCATGCAACCTACTACTCAAATGAACGTTTTAGTGCATTCTAAACGTATATACTACCGCTTCAATATGAATTAAATTTGAATTCGTTTATCTATTTGAATTAGATCTACAATAATGATTGTTGTGAAGTCAAAGCATTTGAATTCGCTTCTCTGTTTTAATAAGATCTACAATCATCATTATTGTCAAGTTAAACCATCGTTTGTGTATTATCTTCACAGCACACCACATGATTAGTCTCGAGTTACATATGAACTATGTGTACTATATGAACTTGAACTAGATTTTTTGAATCCACTTTATTTTGATTTCAAATCACATTACATTTCTAGCTCTAGCTAGATCTTCATAATCTAAACCATGTCTCATATGTATAATGTGTTTA
The DNA here is from genome assembly GCA_021605205.1 of Aegilops longissima. NCBI lineage: Eukaryota > Viridiplantae > Streptophyta > Magnoliopsida > Poales > Poaceae > Aegilops > Aegilops longissima. The sequence goes on along the minus strand of CM038682.1, from coordinate 504,506,576 downwards.
TCACATTATGTATGGTGCCCCGCCCCCTACGCCTACAAGTATTTAGATGTGAGTTGCAAACACCACACATTACCACAAATTCAAATAAAATGTGAGAATGTTCGATATATAGTATTGTTTAGATTGTTCGATATTTAGTTGTAATGTGCAAACGCCACACATTATCACAAATTCAAATAAAATGTGAGATTGTTTGATGTATAGTATGGTTTAGATTGTTCGGCATTTAGCTGTGAGTTGCAAATGCCATGCATTATCGCATTATGGTATAACATGTGCACAACACGTGTATCACCGCTATATTCTTGCATGCAATGTTTAAAACACTATGATCTCCTATTCAAATATATGAATCCGCTTTCATATCAAATTATGATCTTTGTTAGTATCTTACACCCACACAATCCTCTAAGCTTTGTAGCTACCACTAACTTTCTCTCGTGCATGCACACGCCCTCCTCGCCCTCGCCCTCCCTCGGCATTCTATCCACCGGGCACATTAATTTTTTTTCTTTAGGTCGTCCTCCCAGAGTCTCCACAACTCCTTTCCGACACACACCGATCGATAAACCTCTCTAGCGATGCCTGCCTACAACATACACACACACCTTCAGTCTCCTCCTTTATGTGTCCTTGCCTCGTGTCTCTCATACGGTCAGACACACGTGTAAACTCTCACCCCTCTTTTCATCGATCTCACAACCGCACACTCCTCCCCCTATCTAGCTAGTAGTTGGGCCTCTGCACCACCTCCTAGCTCCATTCTCTCTGTCTATCCGTCTCATTGGGCCTTATTTGCCTCTAACAAATGGGCGTACACCGACCGATCTCTCGCTATACATATAGCTAGCTAGGTCCTTATAACTCGTTTTTACCCACACGTCAATCGATCTACCTCATTAGTTCTGTCTCTCCCTTCCTCCGACAAAAAACAATTGATCTACCGATCTAGTTAGATTTGCTTACCAAACACATGGTTCCCCTTCATCATCCATGGATGTGTCCTGACAGATCTATCATGCACAGGCACACACAGAAACACATCCCCACTCTTATTGATAACATTGCAGTTCCACCCTCAGTTTGTCTAGTAGGCCTCTCCCACCATCTTCGAGAAGCAACTCCACCACCCATCCAGCACTCTACCCCTCTCCCTCCCTCCCCCTCCCTCTCCCTCCCTCTCTCTCTCCTCTCTCTCTGTCTCATCATATTTCCCGTCCTTCAGTTATGTATGGATGTCGACCGATCTCCCTCAAGACATAGCTGGGTCTCTCCTTCTCAACACATATACGAGTCGTTCTACCTCTATATTTAGGCCTCTGCCTACCCCTCCCCCCACCCCCCTCCCCCCACACACACCGATACATCGAGTGCTCTAGTCATGTCTCCCTGCCACACACAAACTTGACATGTGCCCTCTAACGTTATGGTAGGCGAGTCGCCCTATATCTTTGACTTGCACACACCACTACTACAAAAAGGGCTATAGATGGAATGGCTACTAATGGTCAAGATTGTGATGTGGTGCGCCATTACTATATTCTAATGGCGCACCATGTCTCGGTGCGTAGTAATATATTACTAATGGCGCACATGGTGTGTGGTGCGCCATTAGTAGTTTCGAAAAAAAACATAAAAAAATTTTTGTTACTAATGGCGCACCGATGCATAGTGCGCCTTTACTAATTGACATAGTAATGGCGCACCACATCCTCGTGCGCCATTAGTAGTTTTGAAAAAAAAAGTAAAAAATAAATAAAAAAAATTTGTTACTAATGGCGCACCATGTCTCGGTGCGCCATTACTAGTTTTAACTTGTAATGGCGCACTTTCCACTGGTGCGCCATTACTAAGTTTTTTCAAAAAAAAATATCAATTTTTTTTTCAAAACTAGTAATGGCGCACCCTGGGAGTGGTGCACCATTACTAGTTGAACTAGTAATGGCGCACCACCCCATGGTGCGCCATTAGTAACTTGGCCACCACTTCCACCGAATGCACCCCCGTGGATCGCCTTTTCAGCTTTTAAAAAATAAAAGAAAATGATGAAAATGTCAAAAAATAAAAGAAAATAAGTTTCCCATGTGATATGTGGTCTAGTTGTTGGGAAAATTTGCAAATATGAATTTCGACATCATTTGCAAAATCTCTCTAGAAATTTGTAAAATGGGCATAACTTTTGCATACGAACTCGGATGAAAAAGTTTTTTATATGAAAAATCATCTACTCGAAAAGTTACATCCAAATTTAACGGGGAACCCGTTAAACATTCAAAATCCCAAAAACCTAACAGAAAAAAAGTTACGGGGCTTTCAAGATCTAGCGGCAAAAAAATTCAAAAAATTTCAAACTTACTAGTGGCGCACCGTGGATGTGGTGCGCCACTAGTAACAGAAAAAAAATTGGTTTTGAATTTTTTTTATTTTTTTTCAAAAAATGATACGTACTATGACCAGGAAGTTTGAAATATTTTTCAAAATTTCATCATAGTCATGAACATGAACAAAGTACTAGACATCAACAAGGTATAACAGGATTGATATGCTAGATATATAAACAAGTGCCTGTGAAGTGAGCTGTTGCTGGGGTTGGATAGAACTCTGAAGTTAAGCGTGCTTGGGCTGGAGTAGTGTGAGGATGGGTGACCTTACGGGAAGTTTGACCATGGAGTGCGATTTGACCTGAGATTAAGCATATTGACCCGAGATTAAGCCATAGTGAACTGAGATTAAGAAAAAATTTAAAAAAAATTTAAAAAAAATTTAAAAAAATTTCTGAAAATAATTTGAAAAAAAATGTTACTAATGGCGCACTTCTATGTGGTGCGCCATTAGTATACCAGATACTAATGGCGCACTTCTATGTGGTGCGCCATTAGTATACCAGATACTAATGGCGCACTACATGGTGCGCCATTAGTATACCAGATACTAATGGCGCACTACCGGTGCGCCATTACTATGCGCCATTAGTAGGCCTTTTTCTAGTAGTGCACACACAATTTCGATGGCTCTCTTCATCGATCTCGCACCCACCCACTTGATCCTCTCTTCGACTCTATCGATAGCTATGACCCCTCCCTCTCTTCTTGTGGATTGCCTGACCCTCTATGTATGATATGGATAGGCCTCCATTTCACACACATTGCATGCAAAAATTTGTTTGAGATGTCATCGACACATATTCCCACAAATAATTCACGAAATCAACCCCACCCCACCCCCACCCCAAAACAAAAAACACTCACGAACGCGGTTTGTATCTCTCACACACACCCTCGTAGGTGGGGGATGTGCACGAAGAGAAGAGGTGCATGCACGGCGCACGTACTCCTGTCTCTTTCCCAACCACACCCGCGCGGGTACATGGTGGAGCTCATTTTTGTACAAAAAGGCAGACCACGTGGTAATTTGGCACGTGTACTGGTTGTCCACTTGGTGGAGGGAGGATCGTCTACCACCGGTGAACAAACAAATTGCGACTTGACGTGTTATGTTAAAAAAAGAGGCAAACCATGTGGGGCCTACCTTAGAGGCAAGGCTCTATACACTGGAGTACTTTTGATGTGTCCCGTCAACTCGCAGAACGATGAGAAGCTTGCTTAGTCGCCATCTCCCCATGCGTCCACGCGCGCGGTGGCTCACAGGATGAGGTGAAGCTTGCTCCGCCACGCCCGCCCCTCGCCCATGCGCTGGTGGCTCGGAGGACAAGGAGAAAATTTACTACTCCCTCCGTTTACTCCTCGTCCCTACTACCTTGGTTATAGAGATTATATCATATTGTTTGGAATATATATGTCCTTTAGTAGATTTCAATATGAACTACTAGTACATACTCCAAACACTGATGTATATAGACGTATTTTAGAGTGTAGATTCACTCATTTTGCTCCGTATGTAGCACTCTCCCTCGCCCCTCGACCCTCGCCCACGTGGTGGACGTGCATCAATTCATTCGATCTCATATAGCCAGAAGGATATATACTGCACTACTATTATTGCTCGACTTCCCGAAGAGGCGAAGAGCCAATCGCAAGGTTAATACTCCCTCCGTTTCTTTTTACTCCGGATATAAGATTTGGTCAAAGTCAAACTACACAAAGTTTGACCGAATTTATATATTAAAATATGAACATCTACAATACTAAAACTATATAGTATGAAAATACGTTTCATGGTGCATCTGATAATATTGATTTCATATTTTGAATGTTTATAGTTTTTAATATAAAGTTAGTCAAACTCTATAAAGTATGACTTTGACCAAACCTTATATGCAGACTAAAAAAACGAAGGGTGTATTTTGGAGATGCCAAGAACAAGGTTATAGGAGAACGAGTAGTAGGTGTCGCGTCATTTATAAATAATTTTTTTTCTTCAGTGGCACGTACGCAATATGATAGGTTCATATGGAGAGAAAAGGAAACCGCTCCACTATATACATAGTCAGGACGGGCCAGCCTACACGGTTGCTTGCTGGGGTTGCTCTCTTCACACTCTCTTGCACAAAACGACTGTGGCCACATCTCTAACATCCCGGCGGATCACGTCAGCTTGGGGAAGGGGTGGATGCTTAGTGTAGATGTGGTGGCCGTCGCCGACGGTGAAAACCCACCGCCGGCACGTCCCGATCAGGGGTCCCCGCGTTCTCTCTCACAAAGCCGTGAGGTTGCCTTCGTCCCTTGCTCACTTCGCGGCGTGGGCAGTTGCCGCCTCCGCCGCCCTCCTCAAGGTTGAGCTCGTCCCTCGGTACAACTCCCTTTGATCGGCTTGCACCATCGCTCCAGCTGCCCACATCACTCCTGTGGATATTTCTCTACTTCTTTGCCCGCACATACCTCTCTTGGCTTCTCGTCTCAGTATTTGTGATGAGTTTATGTCTCATCAACTAGTCCCAGTAATCTTATTCTAATCATGCTTCTTCAATTTCTTTGCCACAGGGATGCTCATCTCGATTTTGGTGAAACTGCACAAAATGATCCGATGGTCAAAAGGTTGCAAACTTCATTTCTTAAGAAGCGCCACGTTGCCAGCAAATTAAAGCCTGGTTAGGGTTTACGATTCAAGGGCTAGGGACTGCATGGATCGTTTTTTTTCTTTAGCTGTCTCTATTCCAAAATAAGTGTCAACTTTAGTAGTAGTACAACTTTGTACTAAAGTTTGCACAAAGTTGAGACACTTATTTTGGAACGGAGGGAGTACATATTTGCTATGATCTTTCAACCATTGAGATGCAATAGCATGCATGTTAGTCTCCTTTGTGTTTGATGAAATGTTGCAACAGGCAACCTTGGATGCAAGATACATGTAACAGAAGCTGGAAGCTTCATAGCATTATACAATATTATCTCGTTGATAAATTATAGTACGTACTATACTAGTACTTCCTCCATTCCTAAACATAAGTCTTTGTAGAGATTTCACCATGAACCACATGCGGATGTATATAGATGCATTTTAAGTGTAGATTCATTCATTTTGTTCCGTATGTAGTGGAATCTCTACAAAGACTTATCTACTAGTAATAGCTAGCCCCCACTACTAGGAATTCTCTATCCTCTCCTTGAGCCACATCATCAAAATTGATGTAGCCGTTAGATGAAGAAAATCAGTCCATAATAGCCGTCTGATCTAGACGTTGAGAGGCTCCTCACTAAGCCACATGCAAGCATGCAGAAATACGGTGGCACATGCATGTGAGTGGGTTTTAAATCACATCAACATGTCTGCATGCAAGCATGCACCGGTAGCATGCATGTAAGTGAGCTTTTAAGTCCCATTAACATGTTAAAAAGAAAAATATAATCCCATTATGCAGTAGGAGTTGAATTATCTTTTTTCCTTACGTGGGATGATCTAAATGATGATGGGAGTTTATTTAGTTTGGCTACCACATTTGTCATGCGGTTATAGAGTTTTTTTAGTTCTATGAAATCGATAATTTTGTGCAGAGAGATATACCGCTGTTCATGACAGCAGCGGACTCATCTAGTAATATTTAGGAACGGAGGGAGTACTATGTAAAGAGTTAGGTGCCGCATGGTGATAGTGTGAGGTGGGCCATGTAATCACTGAGCCTGCATGTTTTCACTGCTCTTGCACGCCTCCGCTGTAAGAATGGAGAAAATTGTAATCTAGTAGTAGTACCTCCTTTCGCCGAAAGCATGGGACATCCAACAGTCCTACCACCTCAGTAATAAAGACCAATGAGCCGTCAAATCACATAGACCCAGCAGCAAGTTGGACGGACGAAGCAACCATCACTCTTGCGCCAGTGAGAGTTCGCGTTCGCTCTGCCCGGGCATGAATGCGGCAACGATTCTTTGGAGCGGCTAAACCGTTTAGAGGCGGAAGCGCATTGGCGATGGCGGGGCTTTGGGTGGGCAGGCTGGTCGGGAGCGGCGTGGCAGCTGCCCGCATGTCCCTACCGGACACGCCCAGCGAGAGGATGCACCGACTCTCGCGGCTAAAATCGTACACTACACAACATCTCTTTGTAGGAGTAGGTCGATATGTCGCTCTCTCTAACACACATGCTGTTAAACACACACACGCTGCGCACACGCACGCACCTTGGTCTCGTTGCACCTTATAACGTGACTTATTACACCTAGACAGAGGGAGTAGTAAGTATCTGAGATCTGATGCACACCGACTTAAGTCGAATACAAGTGCCCAAAATTTGTGTGCATGTTATAATAAGGATTCACTTAAAATAGTGCGTGAGCGAAACGAGGGATCAATTGGACAATGTTCCCAGCAGTAGCGAGATGTGTGAGGTAAGATACACATTGGCGCTTTTAATTTTTCTTATTAATTTGTTTGTTTCACCCTCACGTGGTGGGACCCAACGTACTACGTGGAGAGAGGTAAGGTGACTAAGGCTGCTTTATTTCTGCACCACTGTGGATAGTCTTACCACCAAAGCCACATGACACGATTATGATTGAAATCCCAATGACTTCCACACACACACAAAAAAACACGACATGCTTGTCACACGAATGCAGGAATGTATAAAAGGTTATTTCCCCCTCGTTGAACATAACGGGAGGGTTGTGTAGCTGGTTAGCCTGTTCGCTCATCAAACTTGAGGTCTCGGGTTTGATAACTACACTTGAGCATAATTTGTGCCAGGAGGATTCTTTGACTGGTCAAAATGTTTTCTAGGGTTTGCACGCTTCACACTCTCTCTAGTATATATACACGCTGGAGCCTCAGCGCTTGTAGTTGCTCTCTTCACAGTCTCTCGCCCTCTCCCGCTGGAGCCTCAGCGCTTGTAGGTGCTCTCTTCACACTCTCTCGCCGTCTCCAGATCTAAACAAGACTTCGTTGGCCTCTATCTCCCCTCACTGCTGCTCAAAGAGCCGGCAGGATCCGTCCACCGGGAAGGGAAGGAGGCTTAACGCTGTCACCGTCGGTGAGGGACTACCGGTGCAGCTGTTCACTTTCCACCCAGCGGCGGCGCGGGAGGGCCTCCGACCCCTTTGTAGCGACCAGGACCTCAAGCAGTCCGATCTCTCGGCATCGATGTCATCCTCGGATCGATGTCTTGACACGCACACGATTTGAAGGATTTATAACAGTAGCAATCACACACTTATTACATCAAATGTCTCCAAAGAGAAACTTATTACAATAGATATGGCTTAAGGCCATCTAAAAACGATAACAGCGGAAGGCTTGGAAGATAAGTGAGTCCATCAACTCCAGCGGCATCACTGAGTATAGAACCACGATCCTAAAGCATCTTACTCATCGTCTGAAAAGTCTGCAACATGAACGTTGCAGCCTGAAAATGGGTCAGCACATGGAATATGCTGGCAAAGTAACACATAGAGAAAAATGAAAGAGTAAAGCTATACTACATGCATATATGGCTTGGTGGATAGCTCTATAGTTCTGATTTTTGCGTAAAGCCAATTTTCCCTACTACAAAGGAATAAATTATTTAACTATAATGGTGGTTGTTAAACATTGAGAATGGTTGACAGCATCCTCAATCCCAAATAAGCATCATCATTAAACAAACCCAACAATATTAATTAAAGTAACATGATGAGATTCACACGAAAATCCAAGTACTAGATACTCAAGATGTCCATAACCGGGGACACGGCTAATCATGATTAGTTTATACACTCTGGAGAGGTTGCGCACTTTTCCCCACATGACTCGATCTCCTCCATTGGTTTTCTCGCACTACATGGTGTTTGAGAAACGAATGACCGAGACATAGTCTTTCAGAAGCGCTAGCACCTTACGATGGGTAGACCGGTACACCTACTTTCCCCTACATCTGCTAGTCTACCACTTTAAGAGTTCGCACGACTTAATCAGCTATGCTAGAGCCCATAATAGCATGTGGCTGCACACGGAAGTTTCTAGCATGAATAATCTTATGATCCCTTTGAGCCTAGGTGGCGGTCCAAAAAGAAACATGCAATCCTGGAATAACCAGGTACCTCAATCCACCCAGATGTGTATTAATGTTGCCACCTTAAATAAACCATTAATTAATAATCTCACATCTGTCATGGAAAAATCACTCACCCAATCCATGTCTACTTGCATAGCATGTCAAAATAAGCAAACGTAGAAGTAACTCCCAAGGGTTTGATAATAAAAACAGGTAATAGGTACTACCTCAATCTACTTCCCAAAACCCACAATTTAATTAGATCCTATCATGCAATGTTTGAGGATTGATCTAATGCAAAAAAGCTGGGTAGTAAAGAGGTATGATCAAAGTGTTACTTGCCTTGCTGATGATCCGCGTAACCTAGGGATTCGAAGTAGCAAGCGGCGCAGTCCGAGTACTCTATCGCAAGCAAACAAACAAACAAGAATGCAATAAGTACTCATCTAATGCATGGGTAAAACTCAAATAAGAGGTCTAACCAGAAAGTTCAACTTAAGAACTCCGGTTTGCAAAAAGAATCAAATCGAACGAAGAAACAAAACTCAAACGGCGAAAGAAACAAGCTTCGTTTACTAATCTGGACCTAAGCCAAATTTTACAGAAACAAAAACTGGTTTGAGTAGATTATTCGGAAAGAGGGTTTCGAGACGAAACTCTAGGCGCTTGAATCGCCTGATTCCGATAAACGAGCGAAAAGTTATACTAAAACAAAAATCGGATCACAAATCGCGATCAGAGAAATCGCGGAATAAATCCAAGAAAAAGAAAAACAACGAACAGGTTAACGAATGAACGTTCGTTATCTGGATCTAAACGATGAAAGCGTTCGTTAAAAACGAACGAACGAGTGAACGTTCGCTAATTAATCCAAACCGGAAGAAACCGATCTAACAAAAAAACGGAATCTAAAAAAACGATGAAAAACCAACGGAAAAACCGAACGGTTTTTCTAAAAAAACGGCGGCGGCAAGGTCAACCTCGGGGTGCGGGTCGGCGGTGGCGGCGGCTCTGGCGGGCGGCAGTGGTCGGCGGCGGCGGCGGGTCCGTGAGGCGGCGGCGGCGGTCTCTGCGGCGGCGGGCGGCGGGACGGGCGGCGCGGCGGGGTCCGGTGCGGGCGCGTGATGCGGCGGCGGCGGCGGCGGGGCGCGGGTGTCGGGGAGAGCTGATCGTGCCCCACGAACACCTATGGGACCTTGGTCCCTTGTGATTCGGAGGGGGGCGGAGATTGCACAAAGAGCGGATCGAGGCGGTGCACACGAGCGGATTTACCCAGCTTCGGAGCTCTCCGGAGAGATAATACTCCTACTGCTGCTTTGTGGATTATCTTGTGTTCTTGCTAGGGAGCAATGCGGGCTCCCAGACCTAGCCTGGGTGTGAATGTCATCTACTAAGCTCCGAGCTAGACCTAATTGAGCCGAACCGAACCTCCTCTACGTTGCCCTTGGGCCTCCTTTTATAGGCACAAGGGGTTACCACATATGGCAAGTAGACAAGGGTAGGGTAGTAAAAACATAGGTTGGTACACCGCTTTGTACAGTGTACAGTAACCTATACCTAACTCTGACGGCAAGGGACAAGAGTCATCAATGCCCGTCTCGGTCGCCCGAACAGTGTAACAGGGACCGTCAAGTGCGCCTCCGTTTGCCACGATGGTAGCTTGTCAGCGCTGCTTGTCGCTACTCTCCGCTGGCTGCACAGCCCCCCGACACGCGTCCTTGGGAGAGCCCCGTGGTGACACGTTGGCGGGTGAGTTGGAGCGGGGATGAAGAGAGGTCGCCCGCCCCGGCAAGCGCCTTGCCGCGGCAGGAACCTTGTCGCGCTTGGGGGTTCAGCGCCTGCCAAGCCTTCCCGGCGAGCTCCTCTTGCCGGGGCCTTGTTTCCTTTGCGCCCTGAGTGGCCTTCTCGGCAAGCTCCTCTTGTCGGGGTCTTGATTACTTTGTTTTGAATGGCTCTAAAGGTGCCGCTGAGGACCTTGGCGGTCATCAGGCCGGCCCGGCCGTGGGGCGCTGCAACTGTCCGTGCACGAGTTCGGGTTGCTAGGGTACCCCTACTCTAGTACACCGACAGGAGCCCCCGGGCCTGGGCCACACACGGCGCCAAGCTCTCTTGGGCCAGGCCCAAAACAGTGCACGGGCATGAGTGGTCTTAATTACGCCGTTATTGGCCTTGGACCCACCACGTCTCCCACGAACGGCACGCGTCGGATGTGGCGTCGTGGGGGAGATCGTGAGGCTTTCTTTAATGGGAAAAATCGGAACGCCCGTCCCCTCTCCCCTTTATAAGCGGGGGAACCGGGGCAGGACGTCCACTTGCCCTTGCTGTCACATCGGAAACCCCCGCCGCTTTCCCCTTTCTTCTCGAGCCCAAAGAGAGCGACGCTCCGCTCCCTCCATTGCCACCGGTGCCACCAATGCCGTCGGCTTCCTCCACCACGACTCCCTATGGCTCCGAAGGCCGATAAGGGAAAAGGCGTGTAATTTGCCAAGGCGCAGCAGCTCGCGGCGCTGCGGAAGGAGCGGGCTCTCTTCGATCCCCTGCTCAACAGGAAGGAGCTGCGGGAGCTGTACTACCTCTTCTGGTCGATGGTGACCCGGGCGCATCCGCGCATGAGGGTCATCTCCGCCGCCACATCTGCGAAGGTCTCGATCGGGTACCCCTTCTTCGCGATTTTCTTCTGGTGCGGGCTCTGCCCGCCCTTTTCCGAATTCTTCTGTGATGTCATGAACACATATGGCCTCCGCCTCCTTGACTTCACCCCCAACGCCATTCTTACCATGGCCGTTTTCGCACATCTCTGCAAGAACTTTGTTGGGGTCCACCCAAACGTCGCACTCTTCCGCCATTACTTCTCACCCCGCGTAGAGAGAGGAGAGCCACTTGCCGGAGGAATTGCATGGACCTCTAGGATCGGCAAGAAGAAAGCATATCTTGACGGAGAGTTGCGCAACAATTGGGAGGAGTGGAGGGCTGACTGGTGCTGGATCTTAGAGGAGGAGCCCCAGCCTTTTCGCTCACTGCTTAAGACCCCCATAGTTCGTGGCAGCGATCGGAGCAACTTGGCGCCGGAGGACGACAAGTTGAAGATTGCCACGACTAGGATTTTGCGTCTCCGCAAGCAGGCTTACCGTAGGAGCAGTTGGCGCGGACTTCGCCGCGCCGTGTGCGCCCTGCAGAGAGAGGAGGCCTGCTTGGGAGTTCCAGAACGCGGCGGATATCATGAGGCTACGCCCAGGTCTGAACTGGAATTTCACCACCTTGGAGCTTGACGGCATGCTGCGGGAGCTGTTCAAGCCTGAACCGGATAACCCAGGATGGTGCATGCTGCCGAGGGGAGTTGTGCCCTTGTGCAACAACTCGTCGCTTGATGGCATCCGTGCGATAATGCCGTTGTGTGATTCCCATGGGATCGTTCCAACCTGGCAGGAGCCCGCCGATGACATAGTGCAGCAGTTCTTTGACACTTTGGTTGAAAAGCCGATCCGCGCCGACGAGAAGAGGCGGCTCACCCGCGACACCACTTCTCAGGAGATGGCGCGCATTGCCACAAGGTTGGAGGAGGCTGCAGAGGCCGCTGCCGCCGGCGCGTTTGGGTTCACCGTCGAGGAGGCGGAGAGGGCCGAGGCGGCAAGCCTTGCCGACCAAGAAGAGTTCGTCGGTGGGGAGGAGCAGACCGAGCCCGACAACGACCCGAGTGAGCCTGCCGGGGGCGCCTCTCCTCCGCCGTCAAGTAGCTTGCCGCAGGAGGAGCTCGCTATCCCGCCAAGGAGACGCCTCCGAAGACCGGAGAAGTGTCGGGGAGCATCGATCAACAACCGCCGCGCCGCCGGCCGCGCTCCACCGTGGCAAATACCGTTGCAGCGGCGCGCTTTATTCATACGGTGACGGGTGCAGGGCCTTCGAGTCGCGCCTCGCACCCGCCAAGCGCCAGAGGGAGTCTTCTCCCCAATCCGTCATACTGGAGCAGAGTTTGATCTCTCCGCCCTCAGCTCTGAGGAAGAAGAGGAAGAGTAAGATCTTGCCACTGCTATTTGTAATCTTCCAATTCTTTGTTTTATCTTATATCTGACTGGTTCCACTCTGAACTTTCTTCTTGAGTATGCCACTCGAGGCGCCAAAGAGGGCCAAGACGCCGGTGGTTGTCGTCTCGGATGATTCCCCTGTAGCGACAGGGGGCACGTCCGGGACTCCCTTGCCGGATCCGGCAACCCTTCAACAGAGCAGCCCCCAGCACAGTCCCCAGCGTAAGTATCTGGTATGCTTCACGTGGTTTGGCGCGCTTGGGTGCTTTTCTGTTACTGATATCTGGTTTGTTGGATTTTTGTAGGAGCAGAGCAGCCACATCATGGAGCACCGGAGGCTACCCCTGTGGTCCAGCCTCATCAGGAGGCCCCGGAGGTCACTCCCGAAATTCTGCTTGCTTCAACTATGCCACCAAGGGAGAATTCTCCGCCAAGGGAGCGCTCTCCGGCAAGGGAGGCTTCTCCGACAAGGGGAGCCTCTCCGATAAGGGCTGGCGCCGACGACCCTCGGTGGCGGAGACCGCGACACTGAGACCCTCTGCGGGTAATCTTCTTGTCTTGATAGTTTCCCTTGGGTTACTGCTTCTTCCGCTTATCTCTTTCAATATCTGGTTGATTTGTGCCTCCTTCTTGACCATCGATCCATTTGCCGGAGACCCGATGGAAACCGAGGCTGCCGGGCGAGGAAGACGCTGGTGGCGACAATGTCGACGCCGCCAACATGGAGGAGGAGGAGGTCGGCGACAAGCCCCGGGCGAGGAGGCTGCCGACGCCTTGGGCGCAGAGGTCGGGAGGATCCGCGATCGCCTTGACGGCCCGGAGGCCGCAGGAGCGCCAGCGCTGCGCCGACCGCCGATCCCCGCCACCGATGCCGCACCAGACTCGAGGAGCCCCAGCCCGCGCCTACCGAAAGCCGGTGAGGTGTCTTCATCAAGCTCCCATGGGCATCGAGCTCCAGGCACCACCAAGGGGAGACCTTCGATGCGGAGCTGCTTGCCTCCGCCCGGGCTGTCGCTGGTTGATGCCCCGAGCAGCAAAGAAGTGGTGAACCTGAGGAGGAGCAGCTCCTAAGGAGGTTGCTGTCGCTCTACCGCGCCCGACAAGCCAAACTGGAGTCCAGGGAGGCGCTTGTCGCGAGGGCGGGAGCTGACTTGGAGAAACGTGCGGAAGAGCTCCAACGCGCCAACAAAGAAACTCTCCGGGACATAGCAGAGGCTCGGGAGCAGCTTGCTGAGGAGCGCACAGCCTTCATCTTGGAGAAGGGCGAGGTTGAGGAGCAGCAGAGGCTTGCCGGTGAGAAACTCTCCGCTCGAGAAGGTGAGCTGGCGCAGCGGAAGATCAACCTCGATAGCTTTGAGGAAGATCTCGCCGCGCGCGAGCAAACGATTGGCGGGCCACTCCAGGAAGCAAAAGATGTTGCCGCGGCTGCCGAGGCCGCCAAAAGGGAATTGGAAACGAGGGTGGCTCAGCTGGAGTCCACCCTCCAGAAGAGCGCCGAGGAGGTCGCCGGGATGAAGCGCGAGCGTGAGAAGGACGCTTACACCCTCGGCGAGCTGCAGGGTCGTTTTGCTGAAAAGATCAAGGAGATCGATGCCGCCAAGGACGTCAAGGCGGATCTGGAGCTGAAATTGACCACCTTGACGGAGGCGTTGAGCGGCGCCAGGAGCGAGAAACGGGCCTGCTGGAGAAAATCAAGGCCACCGAGGAGTTGCTGTCGAATGCTGTGACCGCCTAGAATAATCTTCGGGACATCATAATGCATTGGACAGAAGGTCTTGTGGACACCGCCGCCAGCATCCATAATGAGCTGATAGAGTTGGGGATGACAGATCTTGGATATTCCACCGACAAGAACCTTCAAACCAGCGTCAAGCTCAGCCTATTTTTCAAAGGCGTGTTGGCGGGTATCCGCGGCTCCGGATGAGGTTCGAAGCAATCATGGAGGAATCACGCCAAGTCTGTGCCGAGGCTCTCTAGAAGGTGTTGATGAAGGTGGCCTTCCGCAACCCAAAGGCGCGACTTCTCCAAGGCCCTCAAGTCCCTGCCTCCATCCGCCGATGTTGAAGCGCTCAAGACCCTTGTCGCACCCATTGTGGACAGGGTGAGCGGAGTTAAGAGGCTCGAGGGCGACCGCGTGGACTAGGCCGCCAAGTCTATCTTTCTCTTTTCGCTGTAGATCATGTTTAGGCGAAAATTCTATTAGATCTACGACAAGTTATTATGTAATATACACTATCTTAGGCAATCGAATGCAATTTGTTATTTCCTTTACTCGATTTCTTCCTTGTATGTTTTTACCCTCGCTTTTCAGGGAAAACTTGCGGTGCAGGCACCCTTGTCATGAAATGAGTGCGGAACTTCAAAGAGCTCGCTAGCGGGTCGCTATCGACAAGCAACCTCGTCATGGACTAGCCGCAGCTCACTTAAGTTGTTGAGCGGACTCGAAACAAAGTAAGGGTGCGACTAGTCACGATTTGGTTCCTCCGCGCACAGGTTTTCCATACAAAGTACTATCGTTCGAGGAAGATATCTTAAAAATTTAAAACTGGTCGCTTAAACTTAGCAACTTAGCTTTTCTGTTGTCCATTTTCCGATGAGGCGACAGTTCCTCGAGCGACGCTTGTCGGCCCACATCACCATCTCCTATCACCATCTCCTCCTCTCCTCCCCCCGGTTGACTTGTGGGCGGATGAACCTTCTTCTTGTTTGAGAAGAAAGAAGAGAAAAAGATAGTTGTGGAGCCTAAGGGCTCATTATCGCTTATCGGGTGCGGGTGCTGCACAAGATGTTAGTAAACACATGCATATATGATTATGAAAGCATGTATTAAAAAATGTGCGCAACCATAGGCTTTACTGATGCACGGGGTCTGCGCCCGGCTTTGTACAAAGGATTACATGCAACAGGGGCAAGACTTGTACAAAAGGGTGGTTGCCGGAACGGGTTCCGGCAACCGCGCCTCATGGGTAAAACTTGCGAAGATGCTCTATGTTCCAGGAATTTCTCACCGGAAAGCCATCTTCGGTCTCAAAGCGGACAGCGCCGGGCCTAGTGACTTCGCTTTACCCGATAAGGGCCTTCCCACTTCAAGGCCAACTTGTTGGAATTCTTGGCGGATTGAACGCGCCAAGAACAAGGTCGCCTTCCTCGAAGCTTCCGCATTAACTTTGCAGCTATGGTAGCGACGCAAAGCTTGCTGGTAACGAGCAGCTCGTCAAAGCAGCTGAAGATGATCTTCCTCGAGGAGCAGCGCGTCATCTTGTCGCAGCTGCTCTTGCTCAAGCTCATCATAGCGAGCACTCGAGGTGACCCGTATCTGAAGTTCCGTGGGGAGAACTGCCTCTGCTCCGTAGACTAGAGAAAAGGTGTCCGGCGGTGGCTCGATTCGGCGTCGTCTGATCGACCAAAGAACCACCGGCAGCTCCTCGATCCAGTTCCTTCCGCACTTGTGCAGCCTCGTCGAAAGTTCTGGTCTTGAGTCCTCGCAGCACTTCAGCGTTTGCTCTCTCGCTTGACCGCTGCTTCTCGGATGAGCAACGGAAGCAAAGCAGATCTTGGCGCCAAGATCTTGGGCGATCGCATGAAGGTGCGACTTGTGAACTGTGTGCCGTGGTCGGTGATGATCCGGTTAGGAATCCCAAAACGGCAAACAATTGACTCGAGGAACTTGACGGCCGATCTGCTGTCACATTCCTCACTGGTTCCACTTCCACCACTTTGTGAACTTGTCGATTGCTACGCATAAGTATTGAAAGCCCCGACAGCTCGGGGAAGGGGCCGAGGATGTCGAGCCCCGCACCGAGAAGGGCCGGGATAAAGGGATCGTCCGGAGAGCTTGAGCTGGCTGGTGTATCTGTCTTGAATGGAACTCGCACGCTTCACACTTGGTTACTTGTGCGGTTGCATCTGGAGGGCTTCGGCGGAAGAAACCTTGCCGGAAAGCTTTGCGGCAAGTGCTCTTGCGCCAATTTGGTGACCACATATGCCTCCGTGTATCTCCGCCAACAGTTTCGCCCATCTTCCCGCAAATACACTTCAATTTCACTCCGTTGAGTCTTCTTACATGCATGATGTTGTCAACAAACTGGTACATACTTGACTGCCGGGCTACTTTTTCGCTTCTTCTTGCTCTTCGGAAGTTCTCCTGTCTCAAGGAAATGGACGATCTCTTGTGCCCATGTTGGAGCACGTGGCTCGACAACAAGGACTAAAGGCTCATCTATCACTGCGGGACCACCAGCTTCTCGGCAAGGACCTGCGGTTCCGCCGGAGCTCGATGATCCCGTCAAGCTTGCCGAGCTAAGCTTGTCGGGAGCGTTCTTCAATGATACAAACTGCATGGTTTGTCGGAGCGATGCTCCTCGGTGATATTCGTTGGTTTTGGGGACCTTCTTGGCGGCGGCTTCAGAGAGCTCTGCTTAGGAAAGTAGTCGCCGAAACCAATTTTCTTCTTGCTCTGTCTGTTGATGGTGTCACGGTTGGCTGAGTCAGCTTGAGCACGAAAATCCCTGGCTCCATTGTGTAACTTAAGTGCGGCACATTTGGAGAGGCCATCAGCTATATCATTCTCGTGCTCTTGAACGTGTTCCATTTGTAGGCCTTCAAAGTGCTCTTCCAGCTTCCTCACTTCATCGACGACGCTTCCATCAACGGACTCGGTAATCTTTATTTACTTGGCGGACGACAAGTTGTGAGTCTCCCCGACAATGAGCTTCTTAATCCCAAGGTCCACCGCAATCCACGAGGCGGCAAGCAAGCCTTCATACTCTGCAGTATTATTTGTTGCTTGTTCCTTGGGAAAGTGCATTTGGACTATGTATTTGAGGTGTTCCCCGGTGGGTGCGATAAGAAGCACGCCGGCACCGGCGCCTTGCAGCGAGAAGGCACCGTCAAAATACATCAGCCATTCTTTATTTGCTTCCTTGATGGGGATGCTCGTCTTCGGAATCTCTTCATCCTGCGTTGGCGTCCACTCTGCTATGAATTCTGCCAATGCCCTGCTCTGGATAGTTGAAGTGCTTTCGAACTTGAGACCAAAGCTTGACAGTTCTAGTGCCCACTCAACAATCCTGCTGTTGCTTCCGGATTTTGCAAAATCCTCTTCGCCGAAGCGAGTGACAATCTGTTATCTCATGTGCTTGGAAGTAATGGCGCAGCTTCCTCGAGGCCATGAGGAGGCGAAGCAGCTTCGCACACCAGAGTACCTCGATCTAGCCCCCGCGAAGGGAACCGACAAAGTATCTTTGGGCGCTGCACCATCTTCTTCCGTATCTTGTCGCAACCTCGCGCTGATCCGTCCTTGTCGGGACCGAGCTTGACGGCGAGGCATCTTGCTTGTCGCTGGATGCGCTTGCCTCGATTGCGGCTCATCATCTGCCTCCCTCTCCGCTACTAACGCAGCACTAACCACTTGATTGGTCGCCGCTATATACAGCAGCAACTTCTCTTGTGGCTTAGGTGCGACAAGTATTGGAGCGGAGGACAGGTATCTCTTCAAATCCTGCAGCGCAGCCTCCGCTTCGGGAGTCCATTTCATTGGACCTGCCTTTTTCAAAATCTTGAAAAAGGGCAGGGCGCGTTCAGCAGATTTAGAGATGAACCTGCTGAGAGCAGCCACGCAACCAGCAAGCCTTCTGACATCCTTGACGCGCTTTGGTGCCTCGATCTGCTCAATGGCCTTGATCTTGTCGGGATTGGCTTCAATTCCCCGCTGAGATACAAAGAACCCGAGAAGCTTGCCGGAAGGGACTCCAAACACGCACTTCTCGAGGTTGAGCTTGAGGTTGATCTTGCGCAGGTTTGCAAACGTCTCATCCAAATCCTGAACCAAGGTTGCCCTGTCTTTGCTCTTGACCACTATGTCATCCATGTAAGCTTCTACGTTTCGGTGTATCTGAGGTCCAAAGGCATCATGGACTACCCTTGCAAAGGTTGAACCAGCATTCTTCAAACCGAAAGGCATCCGTATAAAGCAGTACGTGCCACATGGTGTGATGAATGCGGTTTTCTCTTCATCCTCTTCTGCCATGAAGATCTGATGATATCTTGAATATGCATCAAGAAATGAAAGCAGATCGCATCCAGCCGTGGAGTCAACAATCTGGTCGATAAGCGGCAAGGGAAATGGGTCTTTGGGACAAGCTTTATTAACGCTGGTGAAGTCAATACAAAGCCTCCATTTCCCATTAGCCTTGCGCACAACTACCGGATTGGCCAACCATGTGGGTGGAGGACTCCTCGACAAGCCCTGCTGCTTCTAATTTCTTGATTTCTTCACATTCTAACTCTTGGCGCCCAACGCTGTTTCCTAACTCTTTTGCTTGACGGGCCGCGTGAGGACAGACAGCCAGGTGGTGCTCAATTACTTTCACGAACGCCGGGATGTCGATGGTTGCCATGCAAACACATCGACATTCGCCCGCAGAAAGCAACGAGCTCGCCTTCCTATTTAGGATCAAGCGTGGCGATGGTGAAGGTACCACCGGTGCCCTCCTCCTGGCGGGCACCTTCTTGGTCTTTGGCGGGGCTGCCATCGTCTTGTTGCACTTGCGGTGGAGCTCGATGGTGCGTCCTCGACGGTAGCGCAGCACTCAAGAGGTGCGCTTGCCGGAGTGGGCAACAGAGCTCTTGCCGGACCTGGTGGTCTTCTTCCCGTAGGTGTCCCGCCGCCGCATTCTCCGGCACATCTGGTTTGAAGTTTTTCTTGTCGGGCCACCGACTTGCCGCAGCTCACGAGTGAACGCAGGGCAACCCACCGCGTCGGACAAGTCGCTGGTTCCCCTGGCGCATGCATATCGACAGATGGGCCCGGCGCGTTGGTCGATTGACGCGCTTCTTCGGGCCGATACGGGTTCGAAGTCCTCTTCTTGTCGTTCGAAGAACTTGGCGTTGGTCGCGACGAGCTCGCGGATCCGGCGACGCCAGAGTCGCTGTCGAGGTGGATCCGGCGAGTCAGCGATCTTGGCCTTCGGAAGGGAGTGTACGGTTGGTGCACCCCGCAAGTCTTGTCGCCATCGGCTCGCGCCTTATCGCCCGTCGCGCCGCGGCACTTTCGGTTGTCGCGGGACACGCTTAAGCGAAGCCGATGAGACTTTGAATTGTGGCCCTCCATTCGTCGACCTTATCGGCCGTTGGAGGGTAATCTAGGAGTAATTGTGCTCTTGCCAAGGCTTCTGCTGGTGTGGTTGGCGGCAATGGCGTACGGAGCGAAGAACGGGATGTGCTCGGACTCCTAACCAAGTTAGGAGGAGCAGCATCCTGCCCAGCGACCGCACCCCCACTCATCACCGCATCTTTGGGCGCATCTCGCGGTCTCGAGGGCCTCGGGATCCTCCAGCTTGGCCTTGATCCAATGGCGTATGGCGCCACGAGTATCGTGGCGCTGTCTATCCAGCGCCTCCTGCGATGGGCGCGTGCAGATTCGACGCCGACGCCAGCGCTGCGTTGTCCTTGACCTGGCGGCATCGTGGCTCTCTCGGCGACGCCGGTCCCTCCGCCAGCGTTTCCCCACCACCGACGGCTCCGGTGGTGGTGGGTTCGACGCGAACGACTCAGCTATCTGCGAAGGCTTCTTCTTCGGCGCCATGTCGACGAAGATATCGATGAAGTTGCTTGGGCGACCGCCGGATCGGGTTCGCACAGCCTCGACGCCCCCTACCTGGCGCGCCAAAGATATTGGGGGAGAGCTGATCGTGCCCCACGAACACCTATGGGACCTTGGTCCCTTGTGGTTCGGAGGGGGGCGGAGATTGCACAAAGAGCGGATCGAGGCGGTGCACGCGAGCGGATTTACCCAGCTTCGGAGCTCTCCGGAGAGATAATACTCCTACTGCTGCTTTGTGGATTATCTTGTGTTCTTGCTAGGGAGCAATGCGGGCTCCCAGAATTAGCCTGGGTGTGAATGTCATCTACTAAGCTCCGAGCTAGAACTAATTGAGCCGAACCGAACCTCCTCTACGTTGCCCTTGGGCCTCCTTTTATAGGCACAAGGGGTTACCACATATGGCAAGTAGACAAGGGTAGGGTAGTAAAAACATAGGTTGGTACACCGCTTTATGCAAAGTGTACAAGAACCTATACCTAACTCGACGGCAAGGGACAAGAGTCATCAATGCCCGTCTCGGTCGCCTCGAACAAAGGTAACAGGACCGTCAAGTGCGCCTCCGTTTGCCACGATGGTAGCTTGTCGGTATTTGCTTGTCGCTACTCTCCGGCTGGCTGCACAGCCCCGACACGCGTCCTTGGGAGAGCCCGTGGTGACACGTTGGCGGGTGAGCTGGAACGGGATGAAGAGAGGTCGCCCGCCCGCAGCGCCTTGCCGGGCAGGAACCTTGTCGCTTGGGGTTCGGCGCCCAAGCCTTCCCAACAAGCTCCTCTTGCGGGGCCTTGTTTTTTAATACTGAGTGGCCTTCCCGGCAAGCTCCTCTTGTCGGGGTCTTGATTACTTTGTTCTTGAATGGGTCTAAAGGTGCCGCTGAGGACCTTGGCGGTCATCAGGCCGGCCCGGCCGTGGCCTTCCCTGTTGTCGTCTGCACGAGTTCGGGGTGCTAGGGTACCCCTACTCTAGTACACCGACAGCGGGCTAGGGTTAGGGTTAGGTGGGGGCGGCGGCGGCTTGGGCTGGGGGTCGGCCCGGGCGCCCTTTATAAAGACCCTCGGCCAGGCGGAGTCCTGGCCGGTTACGACCCAAAGGCGGTTCCAGTTTTTTTTTAAATAGTTATCGCGCAGAAAAACAAACGAAAGAAATACCAAACGAACTCCAAAAATCCCGAAATAAATTTTCCCCGGCTTCTAAAATCAAGCCGGTTTAGATGAACATTTATTTGGGCCTAAATGCAATTTTTGGAAAACACGCATTTTTCCTAAATTCAAATAAAATAGCCAGAAAATCCAAAATAAAATCTTATTTGATTTTTTATTAAATCTTCAATATTTCTTTATTTTGGGAAAGTCATTTTATTCCCTCTCTCAAATTTATATAATTGAAATAATTGAAGATAAAATAAATAAAATGAAATGATCCTACTTCCAAAATTTGAGAAAATTCAAATATGAAAATATCGAAATCCCCAACTCTCTCCGTGGGTCCTTGAGTTGCGTAGAATTTCTAGGACCGAAGAAAAATGCATTAAATATGATATGCAATGATGATCTATTAGTATAACATTCCAAATTAAAAATTTGGGATGTTACAAACCTACCCCCCTTAAGATGAATCTCGCCCTCGAGATTCGGGTTGGCTAGAGAATAGGTGAGGGTGGTCTTTGAGCAAATCTTCCTCTCGCTCCCAGGTGGCTTCATCCCTCGGTGTGGTGGCTCCACTAAACTTTGCAAAACTTGATAACTTTGCTGCGGGTGACTCGGCTGGCATACTCAAGAATCTTGACTGGTTTCTCCTCATAGGTCAAATCAATGTCCAACTGAATCGCCTCTAGCGGCACAGTATCTCTTAGCGGTATATTAGCCATCTCTACGTGGCACCTCTTCAACTGACCGACGTGGAACACGTCGTGAACTCCTGATAATCCCTCAGGTAATTCCAACTTGTAGGCAACCTCTCCCATACGTTCCAAAACTTTGTATGGTCCCACAAAATGTGGCGCTAACTTTTCTTTAACACCAAAACGCTTAACTCCTCGAAGTGGTGATACCCGAAGGTAAACTCTATCCCCAACTTCGTAAACTGTCTCCTTGCGTTTTGCATCAGCATAGCTTTTCTGCCTGGACTGGGCTACCTTGAGCCTATCGCGAATCAACTTCACTTTCCGTTCAGACTCCTTAATCAAATCTGGTCAGAACAACTGACGGTCTCCAACTTCGTCCCAAGACAACGGGGTTCTGCACCTCCTTCCGTATAAGGCTTCAGAAGGGGCCATCTTCAAACTGGATTGATAACTGTTGTTCTAAGAGAACTCTGCATACGGCAAATTGTCATCCCAACTAGATCCATAATCCAGCGCACAAGCTCTCAGCATGTCTTCTAAAATCTGATTGACTCATTCGGTCTGTCCATCTGTCTGCGGATGAAAAGCGGTACTGAACTCTAGCCTGGTACCCAAGGTTTCATGCAACTGATTCCAAAACTTTGAGGTGAATTGAGTTCCTCTATCTGATACAATGCTCCTTGGAACTCCATGCAGACATACGATCCTGGTCATGTAAAACTTGGCCAATTTGGCACTGGTGTAAGTAGTCTTCACTGGGATGAAATGAGCTACCTTCGTCAAACGATCGACTACCACCCAAATCGAGTCATAGCCTGAACGAGTCTTGGGCAATCCCGTAAAAAAATCCATGCCTAGCTTATCCCACTTCCATTCGGGTAACGGTAATGGTTGCAACAATCCTGCTGGCTTCTGATGTTCTGCCTTTACCCTCTGACATACATCACAAACTGCTACATACTCGGCAATGTCCTTCTTCATTCCGGTCCACCAGAAAATCTCCTTCAAATCCAAGTACATCTTGGTATTCCCTGGGTGAATTGAATACGGCGAATCATGGGCCTCTTGCAAAATCAACTTCCTGATCTCAGGGTCATTGGGTACATAAACGCGGTCCTCAAACCAGAGGGTATCGTGCTCATCCTCACGAAATCCCTTGGCTTTTCCCTTGTTCAACCTCTCCTTTATCTCTGCAATCTCCTTATCGGTCTTTTGAGCTTCTCTGATCTTATCCATCAAAGTCGACTGAATTTCCAATGTTGCTACATAGCCTCTCGGAACTACCTCCAAACATAGCTCGCAAAAGTCCTCGACTAACTCCTTTGGAAGTCCTTCGGTCATGAGTGTATTAACATGGCTCTTACGGCTCAACGCGTCGGCTACTACGTTAGCCTTTCCGGGGTGATACTGCAATCTCATATCATAATCCTTGATGAGTTCCAACCATCTCCTTTGCCTGAGGTTTAACTCTTTTTGCATGAAGATGTACCTCTTGTGATCCGTGTACATCTCACAATGATTTTCGATAAGAAAATGTCTCCATGTCTTCAATGCATGCACTACGGCTGCTAACTCCAAATCATGTGTGGCATAATTCAACTCATGAGGTTTAAGCTGTCGTGACGCATACGAAACAACTCTTCCTTCCTGCATAAGTACTGCTCCAAGTCCTCGACGTGAAGCATCACAATACACCTCATAATCCTTAGTCTGATCTGGCAGAATCAACACTGGTGAGGTAACTAGACGTTTCTTCAATTCCTGGAAACTGACCTCACATTCCTCAGTCCAATTGAACTTGGTATCCTTCTTCAACAACTCCGTCATGGGCTTTGCAATCCTTGAAAAATTCTCAATGAATCTCCGGTAGTATCTTGCCAGTCCAAGAAAACTTCTTATCTCCCCAACTGTCGTTGGTGCTTCCCAATTAGTCACGGTGACAACCTTCGTGGGGTCTACTGCTATACCCTCTCCAGATATAACATGTCCGAGGAATCCAACTTCCTTCAACCAGAACTCACATTTGCTAAACTTAGCATATAACTGATGTTCTCTGAGCTTCTCGAGTACCAAACGCAAATGCTCCTTATGCTCTTCTTCGTTCTTCGAGTAGACCAAGATGTCATCAATGAACACCACGACGAACTTATCCAGAAACTCCATAAATACTTTGTTCATCATGTTCATGAAATATGCAGGTGCGTTAGTCAGACCGAATGACATCACGGTATACTCGTACAGCCCATACCTAGTGGTAAAAGCTGTCTTGGGTATATCCTGTTCTCGAATCTTCAACTGATGGTATCCTGATCGCAAATCGATCTTGGAAAACACCTTTGCTCCTTGTAGTCGGTCAAACAGATCATTGATCATTGGCAGTGGGTACTTATTCTTGATGGTTACCGCATTTAATCCTCGATAATCAACAACCATCCTTAACGATCCGTCCTTCTTCTCCACTAGAAGTACTGGTGATCCCCAAGGTGAAGAACTTGGGCGAATGTATCCTTTATCCAGTAACTCCTCAATCTGACTTTTAATCTCCTCCAAATCTTTTGCGGGCATCCTGTATGGTCTCTTGGATATTGGCCCTCTGCCTGGCAAAAGCTCGATAAAAAACTCAATGTCTCTGTCTGGTGGCATGCCTGGCAACTCCTCTGGAAATACATCAGGAAAATCCTTCACTACTAGTACTTCCTCCTGCACAACTCCTGATAAGGAATTTACGTGCATCCTCCTCGGCTCATGCCTTGATACATACCTTATCCTTTTCCCTTCGGGGTAGTAAGCGAGAATCGACTTCTCGGCACAATCAATGTTTCCTCCATACATTGATAGCCAATCCATACCCGAATCACATCCAAACCTCGGGATTCCAAAATGATTAAATCCGAGGAAAAACATGCTTGCCTATACCCAACGGAACTTGAAAACATCCTCGATTGGCCATATACTCTGCTCCTGGTGAGGTTACTAGCATGGGTGTTTTTAGAACCCTAGTGGGAAGTCTATACTTATCCACAAATCCCCTTGATATGTATGAATGCGATGCACCAATATAAAAAAGAACGAGTGGAGTAAATGACTTAACCAAAAACTTACCTATTACTGCATCTGGCTGAGCTTCAACCTCCTCCACGCTAACGTGGTTCACTTGTCCTCGGTTGAAAGGGTTCGACTTCTTCCCGGAGTTTCCATTTCCATTTCCAGTCTAGCCTTCAGGACATTCATTTGCGTAATGTCCGGTCTTCTGGCACTTAAAACAAGTGACTTGACTCAGATCTTTCTTGGCTGGTGTTGAGCGGTTGGTACGGTTCTGGCTACTACTTCCTCCATTCTCGGTACCATTCTTGGGACCATTGTGATTGTGCGAGCTACCTCCTCCATGGGTATGCTGAAACTGTCCTCCTGACTTCGGAGTAAAACGGGGCTTCTGCTGAGCTCCAGAATTGTACTTCCCTTGTCCATACTTCCTCTTGCGATTTTCAATCTGCTGTTGCTTCCCTTCAATCATGAGAGCACGATCTACCAACTCCTGGTAGTTGTTGAAACTTGCTACCATCAACTGCATGCTCAACTCATCATTCAGCCCTTCCAGAAACTTCTCTTGCTTAGCTGCATCCGTAGTGACGTCATCTGGGGCATAACGTGCTAGCTTACTGAAATCATCCACATACTGGCCAACTGATCTTCCTCCCTGGCGCAAGTTATGAAACTCACGCTTCTTCATGGCCATAGCTCCTGCTGAAACATGGGCAGTACGAAAAGCCTGCTGGAATTGATCCCATGTGATAGTGTCTGCTGGATAAGTGGCTGTGAAATTCTCCCACCTTGATGCTGCGGATCCCTCAAGCTGATGTGCGGCAAATCGCACCTTCTCCGCATCTGTGCATCCTGCAGTGATCAACTCCCTGGCTGTCTTGCAAAGCCAATCATCTGCAACAATCGGCTCGGTGCTACTGGAGAACACCGGCGGATTCAGTCTAAGAAAACGGGTTAAGTGATCAACAGGTGGTGGTGGTGCTGGATTGTTTTTGTTGTTGTTCCCCTGATTCTGATTCTGGACTAGTATCTGCATCAATGCATTCTGCTTCTGGATCAACTGGGTGAGCTCCGGTGGGAAAGCGAATCCGTTGTCACGCCCTCGGAGGCATCCGAGGGTTTAGAAAAGACGAGAATACGAGAATAGAATGAGGTCTAGAGGGAAAACACTACCCATATGCACATGAGGCAAATTGCAATCAAAAAACTTCATTCAAACAAGCAAGGGCATACAACGGTCTATCTATCATTACAAAGTGCTCAGACTATAATAGATACATGGAGGGAAATTCTACTACTTTATGGTGGTCTACTAGAAAAACTGCTCCGATGAAGACTCCATGATATCCGCTCCAGCTTCATCAACGTAGTCATCATCACTATCATCCGGGTCCGAGTCGGTATCGTCGATGATGATGTAATTCTCGGGGCAAGTGCGATCTTCGTCTTCTCCAGTTGCTGGATATCCAATGAACACTCTTAGCATCTTCTTCAGATCATCATTCTTCTCGACTAGAGTTGATATTTCCTCCTCATATCCATCGCGTGTAGACTTGAGTTCTTCCTCCGCCCGTGATCTTGGTCATGGCTTCCTTCAGATCCATCATGCTCGTGACTCATCCGGTTCTCCCGGTGTCGAATGTGCTGGTTTAACTCCTGGATGAAAGTTGCAACTGATCTGTCTTTCCTGGTGTTGACCATCTCCCATTGCTCATCTCAGCGCCCACAAATCTGGTAGGTAGTATCCTTAAGCTCCTAGTGATAAACTTCTCCAATGCGTCCCATGGTGATGTGAGCTGCCATGCTCGTCCCTAAACTCCAGGTTGGTGCATCAAAGGAAAACTCTATAGGATCAGTGACTAGCATGAACATCCTTCCTGGAACTTGAACTTGAATCATCCAGCGCTCCTCTTCAGGTAAGGTGGCGGTGTAGGTTCCGGTGAAGCTTGGTACTCCGATCTTCAAGTACTTGGTTACTTCCTTCAGGTGTCGTCCAAAGGGTGTATCTTCATCTGGTTGCATGAACTTGTTCCTTGCATCCGGCATCCTAGAAGAATAGAAAAGATAATGAGTTAGAATGAGAAGAGAGAGTAGTGATCTATGGTCTTTGCTTAGTGGTCGTGTCTCATACGCCGTGTGCTCGATACCATCTTGTAGCGACCGACCTCAAACAGTCCGATCTCTGTGCATCAGTGTCATCCTCGGATCAAGAATGCTGACACGCATGACTTGAAGGATTTATAACAGAGTAGCAATCACACACTTATTACATCGAATGTCTCTAAAGAGAAACTTATTACAATAGATATGGCTTAAGGCCATCTAAAAACGATAACAGCGGAAGGCTTGGAAGATAAGTGAGTCCATCAACTCCAGCGGCATCACTGAGTATAGAACCACGATCCTAAAGCATCTTACTCGTCGTCTGAAAAGTCTGCAACATGAACGTTGCAGCCTGAAAATGGGTCAGCACATGGAATATGCTGGCAAAGTAACACATGAACGTTACAGTTTTTGCGTAAAGCCAATTTTACCCTACTACAAAGGAATAAATTATTTAACTATCATGGTGGTTGTTAAACATTGAGAATGGTTGACAGCATCCTCAATCCCAAATAAGCATCATCATTAAACAAACCCAACAATATTAATTAAAGTAACATGATGAGATTCACATGAAAATCCAAGTACTAGATACTCAAGATGTCCATAATCGGGGACACGGCTAATCATGATTAGTTTATACACTCTGCAGAGGTTGCGCACTTTTCCCCACATGACTCCATCTCCTCCGTTGGTTTTCTCGCACTACATGGTGTTTGAGAAACGAATGACCGAGACATAGTCTTTCAGAAGCGCTAGCACCTTACGATGGGTAGACCGGTACACCTACTTTCCCCTACATCTGCTAGTCTACCACTGTAAGAGTTCGCACGACTTAATCAACTATGCTAGAGCCCATAATAGCATGTGGCTGCACACGGAAGTTTCTAGCATGAATAATCTTATGATCCCTTTGAGCCTGGGTGGCGGTCCAAAAAGAAACAGGCAATCCTGGAATAACCAGGTACCTCAATCCACCCAGATGTGTATTAATGTTGCCACCTTAAATAAACCATTAATTAACAATCTCACATCTGTCATGGAAAAATCACTCACCCAATCCATGTCTACTTGCATAGCATGTCAAAATAAGCAAACGTAGAAGTAACTCCCAAGGGTTTGATAATAAAAACATGTAATAGGTACTACCTCAATCTACTTCCCAAAACCCGCAATTTAATTAGATCCTATCATGCAATGTTTGAGGATTGATCTAACGCATAAAAACTGGGTAGTAAAGAGGTATGATCAAAGTGTTACTTGCCTTGCTGATGATCCGCGTAACCTAGGGATTCGAAGTAGCAAGCGGCGCAGTGGGTACTCTATCGCAAGCAAACAAACAAACAAGCATGCAATAAGTACTCATCTAATGCACGGGTAAAACTCAAATAAGAGGTCTAACCAGAAAGTTCAACTTAAGAACTCCGGTTTGCAAAAAGAATCAAATCGAACGAAGAAACAAAACTCAAACGGCGAAAGAAACAAGCTTCGTTTACTAATCTGGACCTAAGTCAAATTTTACAGAAACAAAAACTGGTTTGAGTAGATTATTCGGAAAGAGGGTTTCGAGACGAAACTCTAGGCGCTTGAATCGCCTGATTCCGATAAACGAGCGAAAAAGTTATACTAAAACAAAAATCGGATCAGAAATCGCGATCAGAGAAATTGCGGAATAAATCCGAGAAAAAGAAAAACGACAACAGGTTAACGAATGGACGTTCGTTATCTGGATCTAAACGATGAACGCGTTCGTTAAAAACGAACGAATGAGTGAACATTCGCTAATTAATCTAAACCGGAAGAAAACCGATCTAACGAAAAAACGGAATCTAAAAAAAACCGACGGAAAAACCGAACGGTTTTTCTAAAAAAACGGCGGCGGGGAGGTCAACCTCGGGGTGCGGATTGGCGGTGGCGGCGGCTCCGGCGGGGCGGCAGTGGTCGGTAGCGACGGCAAGGGTCCGGCGAGGCGGGCGGCGACGGCGGCGGCGGACGGGCGGCGAGGGCGGCGGCGTCCTCCGGCGGCGCGCGAGGCGGGCGGGCAAGGGGGGGGGGGCTACTAAGTTAGGGTTAGGTGGGGGCGGCGGCGGCTTGGCGGCGGCGGCGGTTGGCTGGGGTCGGCCGGCGCGAGAAGACCCCGCCAAAGGGAGTCTGGCGATTCTGCCCAAAGGCGGTTCCAGTTTTTTTTTAAATAGTTATCGCACAGAAAAACAAACGAAAGAAATACCAAACGGACTCCAAAAATCCCGAAATAAATTTTCCCCGGCTTCTAAAATCAAGCCGGTTTAGATGAACATTTATTTGGGCCTAAATGCAATTTTTGGAAAACACGATTTTTCCTAAATTCAAATAAAATAGCGAGAAATCCAAAATAAAATCTTATTTGATTTTTTATTAAATCCTCAATATTTCTTTATTTTGGGAAAGTCATTTTATTCCCTCTCTCAAATTTATATAATTGAAATAACTGAAGATAAAATAAATAAAATCAAATGATCCTACATCCAAAATTTGAGAAAACTCAAATATGAAAATATCGAAATCCCCAACTCTCTCCGTGGGTCCCTGAGTTGCGTAGAATTTCTAGGACCGAAGCAAAATTCATTAAATATGATATGCAATGATGATCTATTAGTATAACATTCCAAATTAAAAATTTGGGATGTTACACCCTTCTTCTTCGCCGCCGTCCCGTCGCCCACCGAACCACGCCCCAAGAACCTTAAGGTATAATTTACTTACTCCACATGCATTGCTCTAGCTGCATGTATACCATGAATCTAGGACGTGTTTCAAAGAGGAAAGGAGTGGGGAAAGTAGTGGGAAAATTTGTATATAGCATGAATCTAGGACGTGGTTCAAAGAAGAAATGAAGGGGGAAAGTTGTATAGCATGAATCTAGGACGTGGTTCAAAGAGGAAAGGAATGGGGGAAAGTAGTGGGGAAAGTTGTATCGCATAAATCTAGGACGTGGTTCAAAGAGGAAAGGAAGGGGCGAAAGTACTAGTTCAAAAAGGAAAGGAAGGAAAAAGGCTGTAGAGTTTGAGCAGGACTAGATTTGTTGCGCTCACATAGGGAAAGGTGTCTAAAGATAACAAAACTGGGACCAACACAAATATGCTCCTTGGTTGTTTGTTCTTTGTTGTAACAGACTGTGCATGACCACAGTACATTGATAGATGCACATGGTGCTGGTGCGTCCACTGTCTCGTGCAACTCATTAGCTGTTGTTTATCTAAGGCTCTGTTTGGTTAAAAACTCCCTAGTCCCTACTTGCTTGGTACCAGAGACTAAACATGGACTAGAGGTTATTAAATGACATGCTAAAAGACCATGTTACCCCTAGTAATGAACTAATAGAGACAAGGTGCAATGCGTGGCAGGGGCAACTGTTGGAAAAAGTCCCAAAAAGACTCCCTCGGGGTCTTCTACCTTTAGTCCCAAATGCCCACTTTTAGTCCCTAAAAGTCCCTCCTGTTTGGTTTAGATGGAACTGACACGGAGTTTTTTACTCCATACACCAAAATGTCCCTGTAAACAAACACCCTCTAATAATGCCGCTAGAAAATTGATGCAATGCCACAGTTAAAAGCAAATTACATGTTTAACGAATTTTATTGTTAATATAATCTCTATGTTAATATTAATCAATGCCACTGTTTGAGAAATGCTACTGTCTTTCTTTATTTCCCATTTAGATAAGGTAGATGCTTCTTTTCGTTGGCTTCGTGTCATCCACCGTTATTGACCACTAATTGTTTCCTTTGCACCTCTGTAAACAAGGTTGTTCATTTCACCTGTTGCCATTTTGACCTTTTGTTGCACCGCACAAAACACTTTTGTTTTAAGAGTGTTTTGTGCAGTTCAACCAAAATGTCACAATCGACAACGTTGTTTGATTGCTTGATCTTAGTGGAACTGCACAAGAGGAGATCTTACTTCCTATCCATTAAGGCTAATTTGGTTCAGATCTTCTTCTTGTGAGTTGTTTGAATTCCGCATCATGAGAGGTCAGTACTAGCCTTCTTTGACATGATTCTGCAGTGTGCTTTCATATGTTGTGCTACTTGTACGATAATGTTGCTTGATTTTAGTGAACTGCACAAATGGAGACAAGACTTTCATCAGAAAAATAAGTTTAGTACTATGCTTGTGCTCCATAATTGACATGCCAAATCTTACATTGAAAGCGAAGCTTGTCTGCTATTGAACCAAGTGATGAAGGGGAAGAACAAGCGGAAGAAAAACAAAAATCAACTCCCGGTGCTGTAATGAAGCACTGGAACTGTGATGACACAAGTAAAGATATAATTTTGCATCTTAATTTATTGCTATGGCTGGAACAAGCAATTGTTTTGCCACTGATTTGATGCCACTCTTAATGTAATATGTAATTATCTCTACTTGTGCAAATAGGGATCTTCTTTGAAGATACCATATATTTTAGTGGAACTGCACAAGAAGATGTTGGAAACATTAAACTAATCGAGGAGTATATAGTAAGCATGGCCACCACCGTAGATAGCAACAGATGGTTCCGGAGAAGTGCTTCATCTGTATGCTCTTCACAATAAGCCTCCTGACAAAGGTTGGTACTCGCCCACTGATTTCATCCATATGTTGAGTTGTGTCGTCTCTATTGGTGTTGTGCTACTGTTTAGGTACTGTCATGAAGAAGTGGTATTGTCCTTGAGAAGTGCTTCATCTGTGCTGTTTTAAATATTTCCTTTCCTTTTTTTCGAGCAAACAGGGATGCTAGCATTTAGTAGTCCTCTTGTCTTTGCACAACAGGATCATCTTCCTCTAAAGAAGAATATGGAGTACATGAAGTGACTAGTTCCGATTATGCCAGGATGAAGAAGCCCTGTCTATCTTCTCATCAGAAGGAGCAGATGAAGGATGGTTACATTACTCCCCACAAGACCAAACTAACTTCAGCTCAGAAGGACTGACAAATCTCCATTTTTTTGCTGTGATGCGCGAGTACAAAATGTTCATGAATACATCGAATCATTCATTTCCACCACAAGAAAGGAGGTGCCGATAAGTTCAAGGCGTTGCAACATATAAGGGTGATATCATACAAGCTACGCGCGAATTTCGTTGATTTTGGTGGAACTGCACAAAAAGAACAACTGGTTTATTTAGCACGAGGTGCCATGTCAATGTCTGAACTGATGGCAAACCCTGCCCATTCCACAATCGTAGGCATTTGATATTTTGGAATGGGACAACCTTGTCAAATTTTGCTCATTGATTTTAGCAAGACATGCGTTTGATATTTTCGAGTGGGACGCCTTTGCTGTCGCTAGCCGATCAATTCTTTCTTTATTCTTTAGTTGTGAAGTAAATATTGCCTCGACATGTGAACCATCGAGATGCATAATCATCGATTGTTTTGAATGTTCTTTATGAATTGCCCGCCTGTGTGTTTGATTGCAATGTACAAAACGCTAAAAGCTGCTCAAACTCTTTGTACTCCTTCATTTCCTTTTAACTTCGCACATTGTGAAAGTGCATACTTTTTGTATAAGATTGGTCAAAGTAGAGATACTTTGACTACGCATAAAACTTGTATGCGACTAGAAAGGACCGGAGGGAGTACATGTGAAACTGCTGCAAACGAGGTGATCACCCTGGGAATAATGCTAGTACGTATTGTTTTGCATGTTCATCCGTGCCAGTGATACAAGAATTCGAACTAATTGAAATAAACTCATTCATATACGGTCGGATTTCATATAAACATGCTGGATTTCATTACATTTCATACATTCTTCAACTAAAAAGGGGTGTGCTAGAGGTATAATTAATTAACCGAAGCTACCCACCTGTGTCCCGCTGAGCCGAACAGAAGCTTCAGTGACTTAACTACAGGTGCAGTTGCGTAACTGACATGTGGCCTGTTGCGCCCACGTGTCAGCCAGCCAACTGCACCAGCAGTTAAGTAGAAGCAGCGTTCTTCTCCAGCGCAGCTCTCCGACTCCACGTCGTCGCCAAGAAGCTAACCGGCCGTCAATGGTCAACCCGCTTAGCTTGGCTTCAACCGAGGGTAGCAGCGGTGGCCTTGCTTGGACCAGGCGGCGGCGACCTACCGTGTTCTACTCTTCCTCGTTTTACGTGTGGCGGCGGCCTCGTTGGCAGCGGGCGGGCCTCGGCGGGCCGGGCGATGTCCTCTGTCTCGTTGCGGTGGGCGGTGCCTCGGTGGGCGGTGGAAATCCTCCCCGCATTGCCGACAGGTGGGGCCTCGGCTGAGTCGGCGATGTCCTCTGCCTCGTTGTTGGCGGGGCGGGGCCTCGGCGGAGCCGGCGGTGTCCTCTGCCTCGTTGTTGGCACCGCGGGGCCTCGGCATAGCCGGTGGTGTCCTCTGCCTCGTTGTTGGCGTCATGGGGCCTCGGTTGAGCAGGGCCTTGTCGATGCCAGCGGAGCGGGGACTCGTCGGAGCCGGCATTGTCCTCTGCCTCGTCCTCAGTCTCGCCAAACAACGCCTCGCCCGCTTCATCGCCCTCTTTGCTAGCCTCTTTGTAGGCGGCCGCAGCCTTTGCCACCCGCATGCGGTACCGCCAGCGCTCGAGGTGGCCCTTGCGGGCGGAGCGGTACGAGTCGAGTAGCTCCTCCTGCTCCGCCTGCTCCGTGGCAATCTGCTCCTCCGCCAGCAGGTGCTCCTGGAGGAGATGGTGGCTATAGGCGGCGTCGGCCTGCGCCTCCCAAAACTGCTCCTCACGCATCTGCCTCACATTGTCCATATATTGGGCATGGGCCTCGCCGATGGTCATGGTGAAATGCACCGGCGAGGATGGCGCGGAGGAGGGGGTTGGTGCTGGATCGTCGACTACCATGTTCTCCATTGGGACGTTGCTGCCCTCCGGCCGCCGCCGCCAGCCGGTCGGCAGCAATGGCTGCCATCTCCTTGTGGTCCGTCGTCCCCTGTCTCAAGAGCGCTGGAGCGCGAGGAAGCCATGGTGGGCAGTAGTGGTGTGGATACGAGAAAGGGAACGAATGCGAATGATCATGCTATGGCGGCGCAGCAGCTTTATATAGCAATGGTGGGCTGGCGGAGGGGACGGACGTGTGGCGCCGAGTAGCCGCCTTAACAATCACAAGATCATTAATGTGGGCGGCAGATTGATGACGGACGACACTTGTGTCGCTTGAAGGCGAAGCAATCGCCTTGCATCGGGAAGCGGGCGGGCGGCGCGATCAAGCTTTCAAGGAAAGAGCGCCAGGCGAGGAGATGACTTTACTTGGAGAGGATGACAATGGGGACCCACTAGGTCCATAGCCTCACGTCGCAAGTGCCTCCTTATTATATATATATATATATATATATATATATATATATATATATATATATATATATATATATACTATAATTTATTTTGCTTCCTCCTGGTTTCCTGACATCACGGTCCCACACCATTGTCAACCTATGTAGTAGTCAATAAACGAGAGAATTGCACAAGAAGCGGCGAACAGCTGGGACCAAGTAGCTCGAGCATTATTTGTGTTTTTGAGGTGTGAGCACTACAGAGTTTTTTGATGTTTAGCCCAGATATTAATTTTTCTCCTCTGAACAACAACGAAAACATCGCTGCAGGTATTAACTGGGCGGGTTGTGGCCCGTCTAGCCCAGACCAGATATCCAGCCTAGATATTAATTTTTTGGGTTAATTAGATAAATGCCACTCCAATTATGGTTATTCATAAAAATGCCACTGCAATTTTTGCAAACTTTGAAAAACCCCACTGCAGACTTCGAAAAATGCCACTAGAAATGGTATGAAATGGCATTTTTCAAAGTTTGGAAATTGCAGTGGCATTTCTTGGAATCGCCAAATTTGGAGTGGCATGTGTCAAATTAACCCATTTTTTAAGCTGAAAATGGCTAGCCCAGCTATACTTTTTTTAGGAATACCCAGGAAAGGTCAAGTTGTTATTCTCCGCCCCGCTGGGCTGCAAATCTTTCCTAGGAGGGATGCATTAGGCTTAACAAGAAAATGGGCTTTAAGAAATAATAAATGGGATGTAATTAAAAAAACTGGGCAGTAACTACAAAAAATGCACCAAACACGTTATTACTTTAGAAAATATTATTTTTGGATATTGAAAATTTTAATTTCATTAATTGTTGTGAGCGCAATGTTTTGTTGGATTTTTACGTAATATAAATTTATATTGAAATTGTATTTAATCTGACTAGAAATTTCGGGATAAAAATGTTGGGTAACGAGTAATTTCAAAAATTTTCCTACGATCACGCAAGACCATGGTGATGGCATAGCAACGAGAGGGAGAGTGTCCGTCCCACGCACTCGTGAGACCGAAAGCGAAGCGTTATATCAACGCTGTTGATGTAGTCGACGCCTTCACGATCCGACCGATCCAAGCACCGCACTCCGGCACCTCCGAGTTCTTAGCACACGCTCAGCTCGATGACGATCCCCGGCCCGATCCAGCAAAGCGTCGGGAGGAGTTCCACAAGACGACAGCGCAGGACGATCTTGATGTTCTACCATCGCAGGCTTCGCCTAAGCACCGCAACAATATGACCGAGGTGGAATATGGTGGAGGGGGCACCGCACATGGCTAAGGAACGATCACGAAGATCAACTTGTGTGTTCTAGGGTGCCCCCCGCCCCGTATATAAAGGAGCAAGGGGAGGGCGGCCAGCCCTTGGGCGCACTAAGGAGGGGTCCTCCTCCTAGTAGGAGAGACTCCCTTTCCTAGTCCTACTAGGAAGAGGGAAGGGGAAGGAAAGAGAGGAGAGGAGAGGGAGGGGGCTGCGCCTCCTAGTCCAGTCGGACTCCCCATGGAGGGGGGGCGCCACCTCCTGGTGCAGCCCTCTCTCCCCTCTTGGCCCAATAAGGCCCATAACTTCCCGGGGTTCCGTAACCCTCCCAGCACTCCGGTTTTCTCCGAAACTTCCTAACCTTTCCGTGTCCGAATATAACCATCCAATATATCAATCTTTATGTCTCGACCATTTCGAGACTCCTCGTCATGTCCGTGATCACATCCGGACTCAACTCCTTCGGTACTTCAAAATACATAAACTCATAATATAACCGCTATTGAAACCTTAGCGTGCGGACCCTACGGTTCGAGAACTATGTAGACATGACCTAGAACCATTCTCGGTCAATAACCAATAGCGGAACCTGGATGCCCATATTGGTTCCTACATATTCTACGAAGATCTTTATCGGTCAAACCGCATAACAACATACGTTGTTCCCTTTGTCATCGGTATGTTACTTACCCGAGATTCGATCGTCGGTATCCAATACCTAGTTTAATCTCGCTATCGAAAGTCTCTTTACTCGCTTCGTAATACATCATCTCACAACTAACTCATTAGTTGCAATGCTTGCAAGGCTTATGTGATGTGTATTACCGAGAAGGCCTAGAGATACCTCTCCGACAATCGGAGTGACAAATCCTAATCTTGATTCATGCCAACTCAACATATACTTTCGGAGACACTTGTAGAGTACCTTTATAATCACCCGATTACGCCAGACGCTTTGGTAGCACACAAAGTGTTCCTCCGTAAACGGAGTTGCATAATCTCATAGTTGCAGGAACTTTGTATAAGTCATGAAGATAGCATAAGCAACATACTAAACGATCAAGTGCTAAGCTAATGAAATGGGTCATGTCAATCACATCATTCTCCTAATGATGTGATCCCATTAATCAAATGACAACACATGTCTATGGTTAGGAAACATAACCATCTTCGATTAATGAGCTAGTCCAAGAGAGGCATACTAGTGACTATCTGCTTGTCTATGTATTCACACATGTATTATGTTTCCTGTTAATACAATTCTAGCATGAATAATAAACATTTATCATGATATAAGGAAATAAATAATAACTTTATTATTGCCTCTAGGGCATATTTCCTTCATCTCCCACTTGCACTAGAGTCAATAATCTAGATTACACAAGAATGATTCTAACACCCATGGAGTCTTGGTGCTGATCATGTTTTGCTCATGGAAGAGGCTTAGTCAACGGTCTCGCAACATTCAGATCCGTATGTATTTTGCAAATCTCTATGTCTCCCACTTGGACTTGGTCCCGAATGGAATTGAAGCGTCTTTTGATATGCTTGGTCCTCTTGTGAAATCTGGATTCCTTTGCCAAGGCAATTGCACCAAGATTGTCAGAAGATCTTCATTGGTCCCGATGCACTAGGTATGACACCTAGATCGGAAATGAACTCTTTCATCCAGACTCCTTCATTTGCTGCTTCCAAGCAGCTATGTACTCCGCTTCACATGTAGATCCCGCCACGACGCTTTGTTTAGAACTGCACCAACCGACAGCTCCACCGCTTAATAAAAATACGATCCGGTTTGCGATTTAGAATCGTCCGGATAAGTGTCAAAGCTTGCATCGACGTAACCATTTACGACTAGCTCTTTGTCACCTCCATATACGAGAAACATATCCTTAGTCCTTTTCGTATTTCAGATGTTCTTGACCGCTGTCCAAAGGATCCACTCTGGATTACTTTGGTACCTTCCTGCCAAGCTTACAGCTAAGCATACGTCAGTCTGGTACACAGCATTGCATACATGATAGAGCCTATGGCTGAAGCATAGGAACATTTTCATTTTCTCTATCTTCTGCTGTGGTCGGGCATTGAGTCCGACTCAATCTTACACCTTGTACTACAGGTAAAAACCTTTCTTTGCTGATCCATTTTGAACTTCTTCAAAACTTTATCAAGGTATGTGCTTTGTGAAAGTCCTATTAAGCGCCTTGATCTATCTCTATAGATCTTGATGCCCAATATGTAAGCAGCTTCACCGAGGTCTTTCATTGAAAAACTTTTATTCAAGTATCCTTTTATGCTATCCAGAAATTCTATATCATTTCCAATCAACAATATGTCGTCCACATATAATATCGAAATGCTATAGAGCTCCCACTCACTTTCTTGTAAATACAGGCTTCTCCAAAAGTCTCAGATAAAACCATATGCTTTGATCACACTATCAAAGCGCTTATTCCAACTCCGAGAGGCTTGCACCGCACCATAAATTGATCGTTGAGCTTGCACACTTTGTTAGCACCCTTTGGATCAACAAAACCTTCTGGTTGCATCATATACAACTCTTCTTCTAGAAATCCATTCAAGAATGCAGTTTTACATCCATTTGCCAAATTTCATAATCATAAAATCGCAATTGCTAACATGTTTCGACGGACTTAAGCATCGCTTCGGGTGAGAAAGTCTCATCGTAGTCAACCCCTTGAACTTGTCGAAAACCTTTTGCAACAAGTCGTGCTTTGTAGACGCTACATTACCATCAGCGTCAGTCTTCTTCTTAAAGATCCATTTATTCTCAATAGCTTGCCGACCATCGGGCAAGTCTACCAAAGTCCATACTTTGTTCTCATACATGGATCCCATCTCAGATTTCATGGCTTCAAGCCATTTTGCGGAATCTGGGCTCACCATCGCTTCTTCATAGTTCGTAGGTTCACCATGATCTAGTAGCATGATTTCCAGAATAGGATTACCGTACCACTGCAGTGCGGATTTTGTTCTGCTTGATCTACGGTTCAGTGACAACTTGATCTGAAGTTTCATGATCTTCATCATTATCTTCCTCACTAACTGGTGTAGGTGTTACAGAAACTGATTTATGTGACGAACTACTTCCAATAAGGGAGCTGGTACTATTACCTCATCAAGTTCCACTTTCCTCCCACTCACTTCTTTCGAGAGAAATTCCTTCTCTAGAAAGGATCCATTTTTAGCAACGAATGTCTTGCCTTCGGATCTGTGATAGAAGGTGTACCCAATTGTCTCCTTTGGGTATCCTATGAAGACACATTTTTCCGATTTGGGTTCAAGCTTATCAGGTTGAAGTTTCTTCACATAAGCATCGCAACCCCAAACTTTCGAAAACGACAACTTTGGTTTCTTGCTAAACCATAGTTCATAAGGCGTCGTCTCAACGGATTTTGACGGTGTCCTATTTAACGTGAATGCGCCGCCTCAAGAGCATATCCCCAAAATGATAGCGGTAAATCTGTAAGAGACATCATAGATCGCACCATATCCAAAGAAAGTGCGATTCGACGCTCGGACACACCATTGCGCTGTGGTGTTCCGGTGGCGTGAGTTGCGAAACTATTCCGCATTGTTTCAAATGTAGACCAAACTCAGAACTCAAATATTCGCCTCCACGATCAGATCGTAGAAACTTTATTTTCTTATTACGATGATTTTCAACTTCACTCTGAAATTCTTTGAACTTTTCAAATGTTTCAGACTTATGTTTCATTAAGTAGATATACCCATATCTG
Organism: Aegilops longissima; assembly: GCA_021605205.1. Lineage (NCBI taxonomy): Eukaryota > Viridiplantae > Streptophyta > Magnoliopsida > Poales > Poaceae > Aegilops > Aegilops longissima. The sequence goes on along the minus strand of CM038682.1, from coordinate 504,467,217 downwards.
CTTAAATCATCTGTGAAGGTGAGAAAATAACGATATCCGCCACGAGCTTCAACATTCATCGGACCACATACATCTGTATGTATGATTTCCAACAAATCTGTTGCTCTCTCCATAGTACCGAGAACGGGTTTTAGTCATCTTGCCCATGAGGCACGGTTCGCAAGTGCCAAGTGATTCATAATCAAGTGACTCCAAAAGTCCATCAAGATGGAGTTTCTTCATGCGCTTTATACCGATATGACCTAAACGGCAAGTGCCACAAATAAGTTGCACTATCATTATCAACTCTGCATCTTTTGGTTTCAACATTATGAATATGTGTATCACTACTATCGAGATTCATTAAAATAGACCACTCTTCAAGGGTGCATGACCATAAAAGATATTATTCATATAAATAGAACAACCATTATTCTCTGATTTAAATGAATAACCGTCTCGCATCAAACAAGATCCAGATATAATGTTCATGCTCAACGCGGCACCAAATAACAATTATTCAGGTCTAAAACTAATCCGAAGGTAGATGTAGAGGTAGCGTGCCATCGCGATCACATCGACTTTGGAACCATTTCCCACGCGCATCGTCACCTCGTCCCTTTGCCGGTGTTTGCTTAATCCGTAGTCCTGCTTGAGTTGCAAATATTAGCAATGTAACCAGATCAAATACCTGTGTACTACTGTGAGCTCTAGTAAGGTACACATCAATAACATGTATATCACATATACCTTTGTTCACCTTGCCATCCTTCTTATCCGCCAAATACTTGGGGCAGTTCCGCTTCGAGGACCATCTGCTTGCGAGAGAAGCACTCGTTTCAGGTTTAGGTCCAGACTTGGGTTTCTTCTCCCGATCGCAACTTGTTTGCTGTTCTTTTGAAGTTCCTTCTTCTTCCCTTTGCCTTTCTTCTTGAAACTAGTGGTCTTATTGACCATCAACACTTGATGCTCCTTCTTGATTTCTACCTCCGCAGCTTTTAGCATTGCGAAGAGCTCGAGCATAGTCTTTACTAACCCTTGCATATTATAGTTCATCACGAAGCCTTTGTAGCTTGGTGGCGGTGATTGAAGAATTACATCAATGACACAATCATCCGGAAGATTAACTCCCGGTTGATTCAAGTGATTGTAATACCCGGACATTTTGAGTATGTGCTCACCGATGTAACTATTCTCCTCCATCTTGCAGCTATAGAACTTATTGGAGACTTCATATCTCTCAATCCGGGCATTCTGTTGAAATATCAACTTCAACTCTGGAACATCTCATATGCTCCATGACGCTCAAAACGTCGTTGAAGACCCGGTTCTAAGCCGTAAAGCATGGCACACTCGAACTATAGAGTAGTCATCAGCTTTGCTCGCCAGACGTTCTTAACGCCGTCGGTTGCATCAAGAAGCGAGTTCTGGCACCTAGCGGTGCATCCAGACGTAACTCTTACGTGCAGCAATGAGGATAATCCTCGTGTTACGGACCCAATCCGTGTAATTGCTACCATCATCTTTCAACTTTGCTTTCTCAAGGAACGCATTAAAATTCAACGGAACAACAAACGAGCCATCTATCTACAAAGAAACATAGACAAGCAAAATACTATCAGTACTAAGTTCATGATAAATTTAAGTTCAATTAATCATATTACTTAAGAACTCCCACTTAGACAGACATCTCTAGTCATCTAAGTGATCACGTGATCCAAATCAACTAAACCATAACCGATCATCACGTGAGATGGAGTAGTTTTCAATGGTGAATATCTTATGTTGATCATATCTACTATATGATTCACGCCGACCTTTCGGTCTCCGTGTTTCGAGGCCATATCTGCATATGCTAGGCTCGTCAAGTATAACCTGAGTATTCTGCGTGTGCAAAACTGGCTTACACCCGTTGTAGATGGACGAGAGCTTATCACACCCGATCATCACGTGGTGTCTCGGCACGATTTAACTTTGGCAATGGTGCATACTCGGGAGAACACTACTTGATAATTTTTAGTGAGAGATCATCTTATAATGCTACCGTCAATCAAAGCAAGATAAGATGCATAAAGGATAAACATCACATGCAATCAATATAAGTGATATGATATGGCCATCATCATCTTGTGCTTGTGATCTCCATCTCCAAGCACCGTCATGATCACCATCGCCACAGCGCGACACCTTGATCTCCATCGTAGCATCGTTGTCGTCTCGCCAACTATTGCTTCTCGACTATCGCTACCGCTTAGTGATAAAGTAAAGCAATTACATGGCGTTGCATTTCATACAATAAAGCGACAACCATATGGCTCTCGCCATTGCCGATAACTCGGTTACAAAACATGATCATCTCATACAATAAAATATAGCATCACGCCTTGACCATATCACATCACATCATGCCCTGCAAAAACAAGTTAGACGTCCTCTACTTTGTTGTTGCAAGTTTTACGTGGCTGCTATGGGCTGAGCAAGAACCGTTCTTACCTCGCATCAAAACCACAACGATATTTCGTCAAATAGACTCCGCTTTAACCTTCTCAAGGACCGGGCGAGCCACACTCAGTTCAACTAAAGTGAGAGAGATGACACCCGCCACCACCTTTAAGCAACGAGTGCTCACAGCGGTGAAACCAGTCTCGCGTAAGCGTCTGGCGTAATGTCGGTCCGGCCGCTTCATCTCACAATACCGCTGAACCAAAGTATGACATGCTGGTAGGTAGTATGACTTGTATCGCCCACAACTTACTTGTGTTCTACTCGTGCATATGACATCAACGCATAAAACCAGGCTCGGATGCCACTTGTTGGGTAACGAGTAATTTCAAAAATTTTCCTACGATCACGCAAGACCATGGTGATGGCATAGCAACGAGAGGGAGAGTGTCCGCCCACGCACTCGTGAGACCGAAGCGAAGCGTTATATCAACGCTGTTGATGTAGTCGACGCCTTCACGAGCCGACCGATCCAAGCACCGCACTCGGCACCTCCGAGTTCTTAGCACACGCTCAGCTCGATGACGATCCCCGGCTCCGATCCAGCAAAGCGTCGGGAGGAGTTCCACAAGTCGACGGGCGTGGTGATGATCTTGATGTTCTACCGTCGCGGGGCTTCGCCTAAGCACCGCAACAATATGACCGAGGTGGAATATGGTGGAGGGGGCACCGCCACGGCTAAGGAACGATCACGAAGATCAACTTGTGTGTTCTAGGGTGCCCCCTGCCCCGTATATAAAGGAGCAAGGAGAGGGCGGCCATCCCTTGGGGCGCACCAGGAGGGGGAGTCCTCCTCCTAGTAGGAGTAGGACTCCCTTTCCTAGTCCTACTAGGAAGAGGGAAGGGGAAGGAAAGAGAGGAGAGGAGAGGAAAGGGGCTGCGCCCCCTCCTAGTCCAATTCGGACTCCCCATGGAGGGGGGCGCCACCTCCGGTGCAGCCCTCTCTCTCCCTCTTGGCCCAATAAGGCCCATAACTTCCCGGGGGTTCCGTAACCCCTCCGCACTCCGTTTTCTCCGAAACTTCCGAACCTTTCCGTGTCCGAATATAACCATCCAATATATCAATCTTTATGTCTCGACCATTTCGAGACTCCTCGTCATGTCCGTGATCACATCCGGACTCGAACTCCTTCGGTACATCAAAATACATAAACTCATAATATAACCGCATTGAAACCTTAAGCGTGCGGACCCTACGGTTCGAGAACTATGTAGACATGACCTAGAACCATTCTCGGTCAATAACCAATAGCGGAACCTGGATGCCCATATTGGTTCCTACATATTCTACTGAAGATCTTTATCGGTCAAACCGCATAACAACATACGTTGTTCCCTTTGTCATCGGTATGTTACTTACCCGAGATTCGATCGTCGGTATCCAATACCTAGTTTAATCTCGTTACGGAAAGTCTCTTTACTCGCTCCGTAATACATCATCTCACAACTAACTCATTAGTTGCAATGCTTGCAAGGCTTATGTGATGTGTATTACCGAGAAGGCCTAGAGATACCTCTCCGACAATCGGAGTGACAAATCCTAATCTTGATTCATGCCAACTCAACATATACTTTCGGAGACACTTGTAGAGTACCTTTATAATCACCCGATTACGTTGTGACGCTTTGGTAGCACACAAAGTGTTCCTCCGTAAACGGAGTTGCATAATCTCATAGTTGCGTGAACTTTGTATAAGTCATGAAGATAGCATAAGCAACATACTAAACGATCAAGTGCTAAGCTAATGAAATGGGTCATGTCAATCACATCATTATCCTAATGATGTGATCCCATTAATCAAATGACAACACATGTCTATGGTTAGGAAACATAACCATCTTCGATTAATGAGCTAGTCCAAGAGAGGCATACTAGTGACTATCTGCTTGTCTATGTATTCACACATGTATTATGTTTCCGTTAATACAATTCTAGCATGAATAATAAACATTTATCATGATATAAGGAAATAAATAATAACTTTATTATTGCCTCTAGGGCATATTTCCTTCAAAAAAATATTTCGGATCCCATCAAAATGTGGGAAATTTTATTGAATTCTATTTTGAATGCTTGGTTGAAATGGGCTGTACTTTGAACAAACTGTAAATGGGTTGTAGTAAATTCCATTAGAATTCAAAAATGGGCTACACATTCTTACAAATCTCAAATGGGCTATAAGTTCTCTGCCACACACTTCTGGCCTTACTAAGTTGACGCGTCCCCTAAAAAAACAGAGTTGACGCGTATCCAAGGCTTTGTCAACTTATAGTCAACACACGGTTCTAGCAGCAGTGGCCATTGGATGTCTATCCAACGGATGCCGTGCTTCTTCTTCAATCTCAGATATTCTAGCTTCACCCGCCCAAAAAATAATTCCTCCCCCTGACATATGGGGCGCACCATTTCGGAAGCTGACCTGTTGGCCTACTAAGTTGATGTACCAAGGGCTTTGTCAACTTAGTCAATATAAACGATTCTAGCTGTAGTGACCGTACGATGTCCATCCAACGGCCGTCGTGCTTCTTCAACCTCTGGTCTTCTTGCTCCAGCCGCCCAAAGCAGCGCCGGTCGTGCCGCCTGCTCCTGCCTCCCGTGGCGGCTGTGCTACCGCGGAGGCCTCACCGCCCCTACTACTCCCACCGCTGGCCAGGCCATCCCTCCACTCACCCACACCCCCTGTTATTCTATGGCGACGGGAGCGCAGCCGAACCAGTGAACCCTCGTACTCCTCTCCGCGTGTGCATCCACTGCCGCGTCTTCCCCGGCTCCGCGTCGTCCCCTTCCTAGGCCTCGCCGTCGTCCACCGCCCTGGTGCTCTCGGCACGGCATGGTCAACATGGTCAAGGAACGACTTCCATTGAACATGGACTGTACGTGGAGAGGCTGACAGCTGGGTCCACGGCAGCGGCAAGGAAGTGCCTCCTTATTACGCGCAAAATAATTATTCCTCCACCTGACAGCGGGGACCAACCGGACGGGCCACCGTATTTTGCGAGAAAAATGATTCGCCCCCTGACTGCTGGGACCCACGAGCTACATCTCCGCACGCAAGGAAGTGCGTCCGAAAAAAAACAATTCGCACCCCTGACTGCTGGGACCCACCAGCTACATCTTCGCATGCAAGGAAGTGCATCAGAAAAAAAAACGATTCGCTTCGATTGCTGGGACCCACCAGCTACACCTTCGCACGCAACGGCGCGCTCGGGCAAAAACAAAACAAAACGATTAGCCCCGATCGCGGGGACACACCAGCTACATCTTCGCAGGCAAGGAAGTGCCCGATACCGGGACCCACCTGGTCAAGCGCACGTAACGCTGTCATTCTGGTCGCGAACGTTATGCACATACCGGTCGATGTAGAGGCGCCGCGTGCGTCGTAGTAGAGGCGCCGCATGTAGCATGTACACGCACGCACAGCAGCCGGGTGCAAGAAAGAAAATATGGCCACGATGTGTACATACGGGCGGGTCTCAACGCCTACTCGCGCACACGTGACGCCGGGGCTTGTGTACATGGCTGGGTCGGAACGGAGAAACAGCGTCATCATCCTGTTCATGGGGAGGCAACGGAATGTGTTGTGTTCATGGGGAGGCAACGGAATGCGCCGTGTTCATCGGGAGGCAACGGAACGCTGGAGCCAACCGCTGGGTCGGAACGGAATGCGTGGTCGTGTTCATCGGGAGGGCTTGGACGGAACAGCGATGGAAGCGAGGCTGGCGTATCGCTGGCGGAGGAAACGGACCTCCTACGCTCGAACGGGTCCCGCTAATCGGGAGGGGTCCGCGTCGCAAACGGAGGAAACGGACCTCCTACGGTCGAAACAGGGTCTTGTTGATCGGGAGGGTGTGGCATCGCATCGGATTTAAATGGACCTCCTACGGTCAAACGGGGTCCCGTTGATCGGGAGGGTGTGGCGACGCAAAACGGATTTAAACGGACTTGTGTTAGAGTGCTACCGTCAAACGGGATCCTGTTCATCGGGAGGGTGTGGCGTGCATAAAAACGGGACTCCACGGATACTGTTCATCTCCACCGTCGACCTCCTCCAGCCTCCACGGGCTACCGCCGACCTCCTCCAGCCTCCACGGGCTCCTGCTCATCCAGCCTTAGCCGCGAGCTACTCCACCGCCATGCTCAACCACCCTCCACCGCTCACTGCTCATCCAGCCCTCCACACCACGGGTCCTGTTCAACCACCCTCCACGGGCACCCCTCCACCGCTTCATCGCTCATTCAGCCTCCACCACACCATGGGGTCCTGTTCATCCAGAGGCAACGCCACCGCCATCGCTCATCCAAACAGCCCCACAACGCCATCGCTCATCCCGAGGCAACATCGGTCGGCTTTAGTTAGCAGCAGAGCGAAGAAATCGCCGATCGGGTTCGATTAACAACCATCGATCGATTGCTCAGTTCAAGAACGCGTAGCTGCAGCGCGATCGCCGGGTTCGATTAGAGCCCAACGCCTCGCTCGGGTTCGATTAGAGCTAACGCCGCACACACGCCGCAGCACGTATGTAGAGAAACGCGCATCGCCGCCCCGACCTCCCACCGTAACGGAACTCCTGAAATTTTCCTCCCTTGCTTCTACCACGGTTTTTCCGTCATGGACGGCCCAAAGTATGTCATGCAGCTGCGTCTCCAGCCCACCTGTGACGAAAAGCCCATTTTCATCATGATTTTTGTCATAGAAGTAGGAGCCCACCACATCTATGATGATACCGGGTTTTGTCACAATTATCGTCATAGAAGTGTCATATGTATGACAGAATTTTTTTTCGTTCGGCCCAAAATGTCATGGATGTGTCTTTTTTTGTAGTGATATTTCATATCTGTATAAAAGCAACCAGGATTTCATAATCGAATTACATCAGATAGCTTCGGCACTCAGTTACGCCATTACACAATAGCACCAAGTTTCTCATGTAGCATCAAAAACCTTTGGAAAGTAGCATCATACATGGTAAATAGACAGATGAATCTCATCTGGGAAACTACATAAGTGGAAGGCAAATATTGAGCCTTCGGTGATGTTGAATGTCCTTGCAACTTTAGGCCAGTGGCTATGGATAATTGCCCGCCCAACCTTCGTCCTCTTCAGCAAGACTTCAATATTGTACCATGGGTGTTGAATGAATATCTTCCTCGCCTCTTGACCATGCAGGTGGTTTGAGAGGTAATCATCGGTGAACTGCTTTGAAAACTACTGAAAACAAAGCTATGCATAAATTGCTGTTGTAAATTTTGAAATGGCGCAAGGGGTAAAAACAAGGTAAAAGAGTTGGTACCATCCTATAGTTGACTGATGTCTTCTTCATTGTGCAAACAAAGATCTTGCTGTTATTCGTCGCAAGTTTCTTCATCCTAACAATCTTTCTGAGTTTCTTGACTTAACTGATATTCATGGACATCTCATTTCCCCATATGAAAAATGGGTCGAACAGTGGGTGTAAGCCTATGACAGCAGGACCTACATGTGCAAGACCAAATTGTAAGAAACCTAAATATTAGAATGATTCCTGCAACTGCACAATAATGTGCTATTAGCCAAAGTACCCTGCTTGAGCAATCCTCGATGGTAAACCCAGTGTCTCCCATTGTTTCCCTGCAACACACATAAGGAAGATCTTGATCAGGTTAACTGAGAGTTGCCATACTATTAGTAGAATATGTATTGAGTACAGCCAAATTCGATTGGTGTCACATGCATAATAATACAAAATTGTACCCACATCAAGTGAAAATCAAATTGCAAAACTGAACCAAACAGTTAAATGGACAACAGACCAAATGAACCAAAATAGTTAACTGACCACGGCATTGCAGAATAGAAACATGTACTAGAAGATAAGACAGTTAACAAAACAAAGAATGCTTGAGAACAGTACTATGAAATGTAGCAATTGTTGGATCAAATGTTAACTGAACATTACATTTCAGAGGACCAAATTGTTAACTGAACATCAGATTGCATATTAACATTATAGAGGACAAATCACTAGAAGGCACTGGCGGTGGCCTCGAGAAAACATCACGAACTATATTTTAAAGTAGACAACCGCGTGGCGGTGTCGACGGTGGCCTCGAAGACGAGGTGCTCCTCCAAGATCTGGCGGTCGACACGCATGGCAGCCATAGCGACCTCGTTCGCGCGTGCGGCCGCATGCTACTCAGCTCCACATTATACTGAATGTAAAATGGCTGTGGGCGGCGCTTAATTGGAGGAGGGGGCAGTGATTTAGGTGGAAGGTGTCACTTGATAACCCACAAGTATAGGGGATCGCAACAGTTTTCGATAAGTAAGAGTGTCGAACCCAACGAGGAGCTAAAGGTAGAACAAATATTCCCTCATGTTCTATCGACCACCGATACAACTCTACGCACGCTTAACGTTTACTTTACCTAGAACAAGTATGAAACTAGAAGTACTTTGTAGGTGTTGTTGGATATATTTGCAAGAAAGTAAAGAGCACGTAAATAAAAGCTAGGGGCTGTTAAGATAAAGACACAACTAAATTAGTAAAGAGCTTGTTGTCACGAGAAAGTTATTTGTCCCTAGGCAATCGATAACTAGACCGGTAATCATTATTGCAATTTTATTTGAGGGAGAGGCATAAGCTAACATACTTTCTCTACTTGGATCATATGCACTTATTATTGGAACTCTAGCAAGCATCCGCAACTACTAAAGATCATTAAGGTAAAACCCAACCATAGCATTAAAGTATCAAGTCCCCTTTATCCCATACGCAAACAACCTACTTACTCGGGTATGTGCTTCTGTCACTCACGCCACCCACCATAAGCAAATCATGAACATATTGCAAACCCTACAGTGAGAATCCCCCACGCTTGCACGACAGGGAGAGCACCATAGGACAACACCAATAATAAAACATGCAACTCAAACCAATCTTGATCATCAAATAGCCCATAGGACAAAACGGATCTACTCAAACATCATAGGATAGCCATACATCATTGGGAAATAATATATAGTGTTGAGCACCATGCTTAAGTAGAGATTACAACTGGTAAGAGAGAGGTTACACCGCTGCATAGAGGGGGAAAGAGTTGGTGATGATGGCGGTGAAGTTGTTGGTGAAGATTGCGGTGATGATGATGGCTACGACGGTATTACGGCGCCATCGGAAGAGAAGGGGAGAGGGGGGCCCTTCGTCTTCTTCTTCCTTGACCTCCTCCCTAGATGGGAGAAGGGTTTCCCCACTGGTCCTTGGCCTCCATGGCATGGGAGGGGCGAGAGCCCCTCTGAGATTGGATCTATCTCTCTGTCTCTCGCTGTTTCTACGTTCTGTTCTGCTGCCCTTTCACCATTTCTTTTATATCCGGAGATCCGTAACTCCGATTGGATTGAAACCTTTGCCGTGATTTTTTTTCCAAAAATTAGCTTTCTTGTGGCCGAAGAAGGGTATCAACTGCCTTACGGGTGGCCCACGAGGGTGGGGGGCGCGCCCTCCTGGTACGGGCGTGGGCCCCTGCCTCATGGCCACCTCGGACACCGTTTCACGCTAATCTTTCTCCCAGATTTTCCAAATATTTCAAAAATAAGCTCCATCCGTTTTTATCCCGTTTGGACTCCGTTTGATATGGATATTCCGCGAAACCAAAAACATGCAGCAGACAGAACTGGCACTGGGCACCGGATCAATATGTTAGTCCCAAATATAGTATAAAAAGTTGCCAAAAAGTATATGAAAGTTGAGTAATATTGGCATGGAACAATCAAAAATTATAGATACGACGGAGATGTATCAGCATCCCCAAGCATAATTCCTGCTCGTCCTTGAGTAGGTAAATGATAAAAAAGATAATTTTTGATGTGGAATGCTAGCTAGCATAATCTTGATCATATGTCTAATCATGGCATGAATATTAAGACACGAGTGATTCGAAGTAATAGTCTATCCTTTGACATAAAAACAATAATACTTCAAGCCTACTAATAAAGCAATCATGTCTTTTCAAAATAACATGGCCAAAGAAAGTTATCCCTACAAAATCATATAGTCTGGCTATGCTCCATCTTCACCACACAAAATATTCAAATCATGCACAACCCCGATGAAAAGCCAAGCAATTGTTTCATACTTTTGACGTTCTCAAACCTTTTCAACTTTCACGCAATACATGAGCATGAGCCATGGACACAGCACTATAGGTAGAATAGAATATGATGGTGGGGATTATGTGGAGAAGACAAAAAGGGGAAAGTCTCACATCAACTAGGCGTATCAACAGGCTATGGAGATGCCCATTAATAGATATCAATGTGAGTGAGTAGGGATTGCCATGCAACGGATGCACTAAGAGCTATAAGTGTATGAAAGCTCAAACTGGAAACTAAGTGGGTGTGCATCCAACTTCCTTTCTCATGAAGACCTCGGGCGTTTGAGGAAGCCCATCATCGGAATATACAAGCCAAGTTCTATAATGAAAATTCCCACTAGTATATGAAAGTGAAAGCATAGGATACTCTCTCTATGAAGAACATGGTGCTACTCTGAAGCACAAGTGTGGTAAAAGGATAGTATCATTGCCCCTTCTCACTTTTTCTCTCATTTTTTTATTTTCTTTTTTTCGTTGGGCTTCTTTGGCCTCTTTTTTTGGCTTCTTTGGCCTCTTTTATTTTTTGTAAAATCCGGAGTCTCATCCCGACTTATGAGGGAATCATAGTCTCCATCATCCTTTCCTCACTTGGGCAATGCTCTAATAATGATGATCATCACACTTTTCTTTACTTACAACTCAATATTACAACTCGATATCTAGAACAAAGATATGACCCTATATGAATGCCTCCGGCAGTTTACCGGGATGTGCAATGATCTAGCGTAGCAATGACATCAAAAAACGGACAAGCCATGAAAACATCATGCTAGCTATCTTACGATCATGCAAAGCAATATAACAATAAATGCTCAAGTCATGTATATGATGATGATGGAAGTTGCATGGCAATATATCTCGGAATGGCTATGGAAATGCCATGATAGGTAGGTATGGTGGCTGTTTTGAGGAAGATATAATGAGGCTTATCGTGACGAGCGTATCATATCACGGGTTTGGATGCACCGCTGAAGTTTGCACCAACTCTCTAGGTGAGAAAGGGCAATGCGCGGTACCGAAGAGGCTAGCAATGATGGAAGGGTGAGAGTGCGTATAATCCATGGACTCAACATTAGTCATAAAGAACTCACATACTTATTGCAAAAGTCTATTAGTTATCAAAACAAAGTACTACGCGCATGCTCCTAGGGGGATAGATATGTAGGAAAATACCATCACTCGTTCCCGACCGCCACTCATAAGGAAGACAATCAATAAATAAATCATGCTCCGACTTCATCACATAACGGTTCACCATACGTGCATGCTACGGGAATCACAAACTTCAACACAAGTATTTCTACAATCCACAACTACCCACTAGCATGACTCTAATATCACCATCTTTATATCGCAAAACTATTGCAAGGAATCAAACATATCATATTCAATGATCTACAAGTTTTATGTAGGATTGTATGACTAACCATGTGAATGCCCAGTTCCTGTCATCTCTCTAATAGATATAAGTGAAGCACGAGAGTTTAATTCTTTCTACAAAATATATTCCCATGCTCTAACAAATATAAGTGAAGCAAAAGAGCATTCTACAAATGGCGGTTGTCTATGTAAAGAGAAACAGGCAATCCAAGCTTCAAATGATATAAGTGAAGCACATGAAGCATTCTATAAAGCCATACTGAAAAGATATAAGTGAAGTGCAAAGAGCATTCTATAAATAAATCAAGGACCATCTCATACCAGCATGGTGCATAAAAGAAAAGTGAAAACTAAATGCAAAAGACGCTCCAAGATTTGCACATATCACATGAATGAAACGATTCCGAAAACATACCGATATTTGTTGAAGAAAGAGGGGATGCCTTCCGGGGCATCCCCAAGCTTAGACGCTTGAGTCTCCTTGAATATTTACTTGGGGTGCCTCGGGCATCCCCAATATTGAGCTCTTGCCTCTCTTCCTTCTTCTCACATCGAAACCTTCTCGATCATCGAACACTTCATCCACACAAAACTTCAACAGAAAACTCGGTAAGATCCGTTAGTATAATAAAGCAAATCACTACTCTAAGTACTGTTGCAAACAAATTCATATTTTGTTTTTGCATTGTTTCTACTGTAATATAGCTTTTCCATGGCTTAGTCCACTGATATAAGTTTATAGTTTCATCAAAACAAGCAAACTATGCATCAAAAACAGAATCTGTCTAAAACAGAACAGTCTGTAATAATCTGAACATTCACCATACTTCTGATAATTGAAAAATTCTGCCAAAATTAGGAAAAATAAAAAAATTATATAGAAAGACAGTGCAAAAATAATCAGAACCATTTTACGTTCCAGTAAAAAATTGAAAATCACGCACTACAGCCAAAGTTTCTGTCCTGCACCGCACAAACCAACAAGTATTGTAAACATCCTAAAGGCAAACCTTGGCACATTATTTTTATAATACAATGGAATTGTACAAGGGGATAATTTTTTTTTTGAAAATTTTCTGTAATCAAGATTCACAAAGTTGCCGTGAGCATGAACAAAGTTCAAGGCTAGCTCCCACTTCAACAATGCTTGTCTCTCTCACTTTCGCTTTTCTTTTTTGAAAAAGTTTTGTATTCCCCTCTTTATTTTTGTTGTTTTTAAGCTATAAGAAAGCACTCAACAGAAATAAATGACTCTCTAAAACTTCTGGGTTGTCTCCCTGGCAGCGCTTTCTTTAAAGCCATTAAGCTAGGCATATAGTGCTCAAGTAATGAATCCACCCGGATCCCAAGGTATATCAAAGCCAATTTTAATTAGCAATGATGTGTAATTTAGTAGTGAGCACAAAGTAACATATATCATGTAATGACGAAGTCTAACTCTCTTCTTATGCATCGGCATGTCATAAAAGAACAATTCATGTACACATAGTAAAGGCAATGCATACTATAAACAATATCTTGCAATTTTTTCATGTTGGAAAAATAGAGAGGTGGAGATATAGTTCCTCTCCCATAATAATTGCAAGTAGGAGCAGCAAGCACATGCATATTATATTCATCAAAATCATCATGTATAATCGGGAGAACTCAAAAAGATAATAGGACTATCATGCGTGGGTGCAATAGCAACAATTTCATGTTTAACATAAGGAACTATAGCAAGTTCATCTCCATAAGCATAATTCATATTGGCATCTTGGCCACAAGCATAGCAAGCATCATCAAAAAGGGATATTTAAAAAGAATCAACGGGTTCATAGTAGTCATCATAGCAATCATCCTTCGATAATCATGAAGGGAAATTAAACAATGTATGAGTTGAAGAGTTACTCTCATTAGAAGGTGGGCACGGGTGATCAATCCGCTCTTCCTCCTTTTGTTCTTCGCTCTCCTCCTCATCTTTTTCATCCAATGAGCTCACAGTTTCATCAATTTCTTCTTCCATAGATTCCTGCAAAATATTAATCTCTTCTTGGACAGCGGAGACTTTTTCAATAAGTGCATTAATATCGGAATTGTATTCATAATTCTCATAGCAATATTTGAGGATAGCTAAATTTTCTGGTCTATAAGCAACATCATCAAAATCTTCAAACTCTTTAAACATAGATTCAATTTCATAAGCACCCATAAAAGCAACAAATTCTTCTATTTGTTCCACATCATAGTAATCATATATACCATTAGCATAAGAAGCTAAGGTTTTATTATCATTAAATTTGCATGAAAAGGGAAGGTGTGGAGCCTTCATCCTAGAGCAACAAGTATAATCATAATTCAAGCATAGTTGTCTGGCATACCACTTCAATATATGAATTTGATCCCATAATAGTTTCCCTTTTTGTGTCAAGCGATAATCCCTAAAGTATTCACGTTGATCCAACGTTACTCCCATTACATAGTTGAATGGGGTTTTCTCAGGATTACCAAAGTAGTACATAATATCTTTCACATAACCAGCATCGAGGGTTTTAGGAGGTCCCCATCTCCATGAGCAGCAAGTACACCTAATTTTTGTGGTATTTCGTGTTCCATATCCATAACTAAAGATAAATAACAACTAAGAACAGCAAATAAAAATTACATAGTGATAAAGCAAACAAGCACACGTGAGAATATTCACCCCACGCTATGACTCCCCGGCAACGGCGCCAGGAAAAGGTCTTTATAACCCACAAGTATAGGGGATCGCAACAGTTTTCGATAAGTAAGAGTGTCGAACCCAACGAGGAGTTAAAGGTAGAACAAATATTCCCTCAAGTTCTATCGACCACCGATACAACTCTACGCACGCATAACGTTTACTTTACCTAGAACAAGTATGAAACTAGAAGTACTTTGTAGGTGTTGTAGGATAGGTTTGCAAGAAAGTAAAGAGCACGTAAATAAAAGCTAGGGGCTGTTTAGATAAAGACACAACTAAATTAGTAAAGATCTTGTTGTCATGAGCAAGTTATTTGTCCCTAGGCAATCGATAACTAGACCGGTAATCATTATTGCAATTTTATTTGACGGAGAGGCATAAGCTAACGTACTTTCTCTACTTGGATCATATGCACTTACGATTGGAACTCTAGCAAGCATCCGCAACTACTAAAGATCATTAAGGTAAAACCCAACCATAGCATTAAAGTATCAAGTCCCTTTATCCCATACGCAAACAACCTACTTACTCGGTGCAGTGCTTCACACTCACGCCACCCACCATAAGCAAATCATGAACATATTGCAAACCCTACAGCGGGAATCCCTCACGCTTGCACGACAGGAGAGCACCATAGGACAGCACCAATAATAAAACATGCAACTCAAACCAATCTTGATCATCAAATAGCCCATAGGACAAAACGGATCTACTCAAACATCATAGGATAGCCATACATCATTGGGAAATAATATATAGCGTTGAGCACCATGTTTAAGTAGAGATTACAACGGGTAAGAGAGAGGTTACACCACTGCATAGAGGGGGAAAGAGTTGGTGATGATGGCGGTGAAGTTGTTGGTGAAGATTCCGGTGATGATGATGGCCACGGCGGCGTTGCGGCGCCACCTGAAGAGAAGGGGAGAGGGGGCCCCTTCGTCTTCTTCTTCCTTGACCTCCTCCATAGATGGGAGAAGGGTTTCCCCTCTGGTCCTTGGCCTCCATGGCGTGGGAGGGGCGAGAGCCCCTACGAGATTGGATCTATCTCTCTGTCTCTCTCTGTTTCTGCGTTTTGTTCTGCTACCCTTTCACCATTTCTTTTATATCCAGAGATCCGTAACTCCGATTGGACTGAAACCTTCGCCGTGATTTTTTTTCCAAAAATTAGCTTTCTTGCGGCCGAAGAAGGGTATCAACCACCTTACGGGTGGCCTACAAGGGTGGGGGCGCGCCCACCTGGTACGGGCGTGGGCCCCTGCCTCGTGGCCACCTCGGACACCGTTTCACGCTGATCTTTCTCCCGGATTTTCCAAATATTCCAAAAATAAGCTCCTTCCGTTATTATCCCGTTTGGACTCCGTTTGATATGGATATTCTGCGAAACCAAAACATGCAATGAGGAACTGCACTGAGCATGGATCAATATGTTAGTCCCAAAAATAGTATAAAAAGTTGCCAAAAAGTATATGAAAGTTGAATAATATTGGCATGGAACAATCAAAAATTATAGACACGACAGAGACGTATCAGCACTCCGTCGGTCGGGGCATGTGGGACGGGAAAGGAGGAGGATGGTGTGGGTGGGGTGTGGATTACCTGACCATATCGACGAGGTCGCGCAGCAAGAAGAATGGTCGACGGCGAGGAGGCCGCGCAGCAAGAAGAAGGGTCGCCAGCGAGGAGGCGGCACTGCAAGAAGAAGGGTTGCCAGCGAGGAGGCGGCGCTGCAAGAAGAAGGGCAGCTGGTGAGGAGACAGGCGCTGCAAGAAGAAGGGTCGCCGGCGAGGAGGCTGAGCTGCCAGTAAGCAACAGTGAAGGTTTGAACTTGGAAAGCAAGGAGGAACAATGGAAATGTGGCTTTTGGTAGGAGGGAGGGGGCGAGGAGATAGATATTTCTGCGATGGCAAAAAAAATTCGCTCGGTACCGCGAGAAACTGGCGCGCAAGTGTGGTTCAAGCGGGGGCGATGGACTGTAGATGACGAAGCTTCCTACGTAAGCCAGACAAGACGGTGCGCCAAGATATTTTATATCGCATCCCACACGATTATTTCTAGTAAACTGTTTGTCGTATACCTAATTTTTTTCATTATGTTTTGAAAGACAAAATGGTGTTACAGATGGAAAGGATGGTGTTTGAATTGCTAGAACATTTACGGACAGTGAACATGCAACTAGTACATGAGTGTCGTGTTTAAATTTGGAATTATTCCGGGTTCGTTTGTCATTTTTATGCATTAATTGAGTTTCTGGGCATTTAATGTGCATAATTCAAATTTGAACTACAAGCACATGCTCCAATGCACCAAAGTTTGCTGAAAAATTTGGGTGAATTTGTAGGTCCCATGCAAGAAATGGGACTAAAATTAAAACATCTGGTGTCGTGGCTCGGTTGGAACGATTGAGAAACTTGGTTTTTTAATTCCTGTAAATCCAAATCACGGCTGAAAATCATGAAACTTGGCATGGTGTCATGACATGGCATCAACATGTTGCAGTAAATTTTTTGGCCGAATT
This sequence comes from Aegilops longissima, assembly GCA_021605205.1. Lineage (NCBI taxonomy): Eukaryota > Viridiplantae > Streptophyta > Magnoliopsida > Poales > Poaceae > Aegilops > Aegilops longissima. The sequence continues at coordinate 504,450,006 of CM038682.1, read as the reverse complement.
GGGACAAGCTTTGGTGTAAGCTTCTTGCAAGGCGGAGCTTCCCTAAAGAAGGCTCCTAGTTCCGAGAGGGAATGTGTCACCTCCGTGTGCGAAAAGACATACGTACACTGCCTTCTCCCGCCTTAATTTTTGTACACTCGTAGATTAGACTAAATAGAAGTATCATGCTGAATTTTTGAATTATTCCGTGTTCGATTGGCCTTTTATACATTAATTGAGTTTCTGCGCATTTAATGTGCATAATTCAAATTTGAACTACGAGCACATGCTCAAGTGCACCAAAGTTGTTTGAAAAATCACATGTGTGTCCTTGGGTGAATTTCTAGGTCCCATGCAAGAGATGGGAGCGAAATTCAAACATCCGGGCATCGTGGCTCGGCCGAAAAGATTGAGAAACTTGGTTTTTTAATTCCTGTAAATCAAAAACTCGCCTGAAAATCATGAAACTTGGCATGGTGTCATGACATGGCACCAACATGTTGCGGTAATTTTTTGGCCGAATTGGGACAAGCTTTGGTGTAAGCTTCTTGCAAATCGGAGCTTCCCTCAAGAAGGCTCGTGGTTCCGAGAGGGAACGTGTCACCTCCGTGTGCAAAACGACATACGTACACTGCCTTCTCCCGCCTTAATTTTTTTACACAGGCAGATTAGACCAAATAGAAGTAGCGTGCTAAATTTCGGAATTATTTCGGGTTCGTTTGGCCCTTTTATACATTAATTGAGTTTCTGCACATTTAATGTGCATAATTCAAATTTGAACTATAAGCACGTGCTCCAGTGCACCGAAGTTGTTTGAAAAATCACATGTGTGTCCTTGGGTGAATTTCTAGGTCCCATGCAAGAGATGGGAGTGAAATTCAAACATCTGGGCGTCGTGGCTTGGCCGGAAAGTTTGAGAAACTTGGGTTTTTAATTCCTGTAAATCCAAACTCGTCTGAAAATCATGAAACTTGGCATGGTGTCATGACATGGCACCAACATGTTGCGGTAATTTTTTTGGCCAAATTGGGACAAGCTTTGGTGTAAGTTTCTTGCAAACCGGAATTTCCCTCAAGAAGGCTCGTGGTTCCGAGAGGGAACATGTCACCTCCGTGTCCGAAACGACATACGTACACTGCCTTCTCCCGCCTTAATTTTTTTACATAGGCAGATTAGACCAAATAGAAGTACCGTGCTAAATTTTGGAATTATTCCGGGTTCGTTTGGCCTTTTTTATACATTAATTGAGTTTCTCCGTATTTAATGTGCATAATTCAAATTTGAACTACAAGCACAGGCTCCAGTGCACCAAAGTTGTTTGAAAAATCACATGTGTGTTCTTGGGTGAAAACTTCTAGGTCCCATGCAAGAGATGGGAGTGAAATTCAAACATCTGGGCGTCGTGGTTCGGCCGGAAAGATTGAGAAACTTGGTTTTTTAATTCCTATAATTCCAAAACACGCGTGAAAATCATGAAACTTGGTATGGTGTCATGACATGGCACCAACATGCTGCGGTAATTTTTTTGGCCGAATCGGGACAAGCTTTGGTGCAAGCTTCCGGCAAGCCGGAGCTTCCCTCAGGAAGGCTCGTGGTTCTGAGAGGGAACATGTCACCTCCGTGTGCGAAACGACATACGACACTGCCTTCTCCCGCCTTAATTTTTTACACAGGCATATTAGACCAAATAGAAGTGCCGCGCTAAATTTTGGAATTATTCCGGGTTCGTTTGGCCTTTTTTATACATAAATTGAGTTTCTGCGCGTTTGATGTGCATAATTCAATTTTGAACTACAAGCACAGGCTCCAGTGCACCAAAGTTGTTTGAAAAATCACATGTGTATCATTGGGTGAATTTCTAGGTCCCATCCAAGAGATGGGAGTGAAATTAAAACATCTGGGTGTCGTGGCTCGGCCGGAAAGATTGAGAAACTTGGTTTTTTAATTCCTATAATTCCAAAACATGCCTGAAAATCATGAAACTTGGCATGGTGTCATGACATGGCACCAACATGCTGTGGTGATTTTTTTGGCCGAATTGGGACAAGCTTTGGTGTAAGCTTCTTGCAAACCGGAGCTTCCCTCAAGAAGGCTCGTGGTTCCAAGATGGAACGTGTTACCTCCGTGTGCGAAACAATATACGTACAATGCCTTCTCACGCCTTAATTTTTTTTACACAGCCAGATTAGACCAAACAGAGGTATCGTGCTAAATTTTGGAATTATTCCGGGTTCGTTTGGCCTTTTTTATACATTAATTGAGTTTCTGGGCATTTAATGTGCATAATTCAAATTTGAACTACAAGCACAGGCTCCAGTGCACCAAAGTTGTTTGAAAAATCACATGTGTGTCCTTGGGTGAATTTCTAGGTCACATGGAAGAGATGGGAGTGAGATTCAAACATCTGAGCGTCGTGGCTCGGCCGGAAAGATTGAGAAACTTGGTTTTTTAATTCCTGTAATTCCAAAACACGCCTGAAAATAATGAAACTTGGCATGGTGTCATGACATGGCACCAACATGCTGCGGTAATTTTTTTGGCCGAATTGAGACAAGCTTTGGTGTAAGCTTCTTGCAAACCAGAGCTTCCCTCAAGAAGGCTCATGGTTCCGAGAGGGAACGTGTCACCTCCGTAGGCGAAACGACATACGTACACTGCCTTCTCCCGCCTTAATTTTTTTACACAACCAGATTAGACCAAATAGAGGTATCGTGCTAAATTTTGGAATTATTCCGGGTTTGTTTGGCCTTATTTTATACATTAATTGAGTTTTTGGGCCTTTAATGTGCATAATTCTAATTTGAACTACAAGCACAGGCTCTAGTGCACCAAAGTTGTTTGAAAAATCACATGTGGGTCCTTGGGTGAATTTCTAGGTCCCATGCAAGAGATGGGAGTGAAATTCAAACATCTGGACGTCGTGGCTCAGCCAGAAAGATTGAGAAACTTGGTTTTTTAATTCCTGAAATTCCAAAACAGGCCTGAAAATCATGAAACTTGGCATGGTGTCATGACATGCACCAACATGTTGTGGTAATTTTTTGTCCGATTTGCGAAGGCGCACACATTAACAATCAACAAAGTCATTTTGGAACAAGTGTTGTCATGTTACAAATCGGAAACACAAGTATTATTGAAACCGTGGGCGTTCGACTTACCAATTACGTGCGGCCACGCGTCCCCTTTTTTATTGGCTAGGAGGTGCAGTGCGGGGTACCTATTTGAGTACGGGAGGCGTGTGATCAGACCCTTGCGCATGCTCATCGAGAGGAGAGCCCTTTGACCGCTACCCGCCGCGCACCTCCCTCCCAACGTCTCCATTAATGGTGCCCAAGCAGCTGTTCTACGGCGTGGCTATATGTCTCACAGGGCTGAGATTTAAGAGAGAAAAATGAAAATCTGAAAAGAAAGTTTTGCACGGATCTTGATGTAAGATCCGACGGACCTATATAGCATCGACTGCGACTTATAGCAAGCATGATGAATATAAGGACGATGAAAGTGGATAAAAATTGTCTTACATATTTAGAAACATAATTAAAAAAGCCACATGCGGCAACGCCCGAAATACGCAAGGGAAAAAGAAGAAGGAAGACAATGATCTGGCTCGCTTATCTCTACTTTCTTGATGCATTGCTGCAGGCCGCGGGAACTAGTCTCCGCGGCGAGCGGCGACGAGCTCTTTCTTGTCCTCAAGATGCTGCTTGAGAGCATCCACGGATTCCTCCACCAGCCTTCTGCGCTCGATGCGCAGCATGGCATTCTCGTCCATAAGTTTCTCGACGATGACGCCGGTCCTCTTCAACAAGGCAGTGGTCTGCTCCTGCTGCTCCACACTTCCGACGCTCTTTGCCTTCAGCAAGTCGCGCTCAGCCCTGAGCTTTGCATTGCTCACATTTAGTCACCGGATGACGTTGATAGACTATTCAAACAAGGCTTTGAGGTCATCCTGCAACCTCGCCCACCTGGAGATCTGATCCATCTGCCTAAGAACGAGGGAACGCATGCGCCTGTAAGAGTCCTCGCCTACCCACGAGACATTTGCCCAGGCCGCCGCGGCGCTGGAGGACATCTCTGTTGCATTCACGGCGTGGCGGGACATCTCTTCTGCTTTCGTGGCGCAGCAGGACCAGTCTGCTGCATCGATGGCACGGCGGGACCTCTATGCTGCTTCGGCGGTGCGATGGGACCTCTCTGCTGCTACGATCGTGCGGCGGGACACGTTGGCTGCTTTCGCAGCGAGACGGGACATCTCTTGTGCTTCCGCTTCCAGGCTCGCCTCTCCCTGGTGGCAATCTCTCGACCCAGAACTCACGCTGGCCATGGCAGACGCAAGGGAATGATGATGAATGACTTGTTTGTTTTTGACTTTTTATGGATGAGGAGTTGAGGAGGAATGTGCAGTCATGTTGGAGTAGTAGTATTTATAACCGCGTAGTAATACACTCCTAAGTGGGAAACCGTTTAGGTTTTGATCGGTGTGAACAGGTTTGCAATTTGGAATGTGATGGGACGTGGCCTCCCTGTTCTTCTAAAGAAATTGTGACGGGACGCATGCTCAAAATTTACTGACGGTTATAAGTGTGGCACTATTCCCGGAAGGCGTAACGTGGGCACGTACGCCTTATCGGTCGCGTACGTGGCGTTTGCACCATAGGGTGCACTGCAATAGGCAATGTCAGCACACGTCTTATTCCAACAACCGTGCACGCTCGTTATTACCGTCGCACACACTTCTTTTAATTAGAATGGTTGTGCCCGTCTAGCGCACACACGTTGATTTATCTAACTGTTTCAGTTTGTTGTGGCTAATCGCAAACAGTTCATCCATCAGAAGTTTATGCCATCAATCGTAGACACTTTGATCTGGCTTACCCACTTCTGTTCTGTTGCCTAATCGCAAACAGTTAATCCTTCTGAAGCGTATGCCCTCAATCACACAAACCTTGATCTGGCTGACCGTTTCTTTTGTGTTTCCTAATCACAAACAGTTCATCCGAGTGAACTGTATGTTGTATATCGCACACACCTTCATCTGGCTGCCCGTTTCTTTTGTGTTGCCTAATCACAAACAGTTCATCTGAGTGAACCGTATGCTCTATATCACACACGCCTTCACCAGGCTACCCGTTTTGTTTATTCTGCCTCGTCGCAAATAGTTCATTGGACTGAACCGTATGCCCTGGATCGCACACGCAACTAAAATCTGAACCATGTTTTATGGCTCCGCCGTCGCAAACGTTTTGCACCTTTTTGACGGTTCTTTTACACCACTGTTTGTGATTATTGCATCGCACCCAGTTTCATCGAAGGGTCTCTGATCGTAGTGTTGCGTTAGCAGCATCCTGCAGTAGTGGGTTGACACCCAGCGGCTCACGGAGTCCCGGCCGGCTCATACACAATGTGTCCAGCTCGGTGACTAACTACACATCCCTTACAATACAAGTCATACATATATGGCGGTTTACACCTGTGGGCCTTAAGTCGCCTCTGGGTTTCGGGCCTTCAGTAAGCCTGCTTCATGAACCGCCATCTTCAACATCTTCATGGGCTTTATTATTATGAACCACGAGCGGTCTGACCCGGCCCCTCCTGGGCGGGTCCTACCCAATAGTTATATCCCCAACACCTATTGTTTCTTACAGGGATATCAAAATTAAAGCTCGGTTTAATTCCAACTTTGATTTTAGTTGAACTGCACAAAAGGAGCCAATGTGTCTAAGGCAAACTGCTGCATTAGTGGGTCCAGTTGGTCTTACCACTTTGCAGAAAGAAGTAATCACCGTTTGCGCTACATTACACAAGGAATGATCGAGAAGCTTTACAGAGTATTAGTATACGCTGGTGACATGACTAGTCTGCAGAGTGCATAGGCAACTCTACAACAGGTGGAGTGCACTAGGCAAAAAGTGCCCAAACAAGTACAAGAAGCCAGGACAGGACTCCAAGTTTGTCAATGTCATTCTAAGCAACAATGATGGGGCATCTGGGTATGGTAATCTGTTTACCGTAATTTCAGTTTGTTAGTCCACCGATTGGTGGGTTGACACTGGGCCAATATTCATGTGTGTGCTGATGTGTCTTTGTTTTCTTGCGGCATATAAATACGAAATCCACAAGGATGCTGAGCTTGATTTTAGTGGAACTCCACAAAATGTTCAGATGGTTCGTGTCATCCATAATACTTCATCATGCACAATACATCGGATGGTTCTCTAATCATTCGTTGTCAGCTTGAGCCACCGGACTATTAGGTGACAAACTGATGACAAACTCTGCCTGTTCCACAATCATAGGCATTACATATTTTGAATGGGAAAAGCTTGTCAAAGTTTAATCATTGATGTTAGCAATAAGACATTAATTAAATATATTGGAATTGGAAAACCTTGTGAAACTTTTCTCATTGATGTTAGCCAGAAGACATGCATTTGATATTTTTGAGTGGGACGCCCTTTGCTATGAGCAACATCGATCGTTTTTCCTATTTCTGTCTTCAGTTCAGAAATATTTACTCTGCTGAGATGCAGTCACATAAACTTGACTTATGTAAGGTATTTCAAGAGTTTGTTCTGAATGTTGTCTATGTAATGCCAGGCCTTGTGAGTTTGATTGCAAAGTTGAGCTTGGAATGCTATGGCATGCGACATCACGAGCTGTTCACCGTGCCTGCTGGGAATAATGCTTCATATTGTTTTGCATGTTGAGCTAATGCCTGTGATTTGCATGTTATGAAGATCATCCTCTTCTGTTGTTTCTGTGCTTAAGAAGTTCATTGTCTTATGTTTCACTCATAGCCTATACGACAACTCGGGTAGGTTAGAGGTGAAACCATATGATCTTCTGACCAACTCATCATCTTAGGCCATGATTGGATCGTCCTTTTCCAACCAAAACTGCTTGTAAAACTGACGCTTGTAAATAAAAGCATATGGTCTCGGGCGAAGCGCTTGGTTGGTCGATTTCGACTAGTAAAATATACACTAGTCTCTCAAATTACACGCGTAACATGCCGATTTTCGTTACAGACCTCGGGCCCTCGTTTTCATTATGCCTGTATTTTACGCGTTGTTTCCGATGACGAGTAAATTACACATGTATCTTAATACATGTGTGAAATAAACTAGAGCTCCCAATCGCGGCCTTACCGTTTCATGTCGTCTCAGTCTCTCGAATGTGCTCATAGGTGTTCGATGATCCTGGCTTCCTGATTTTTTTAGAAGAATAGGGCATCGCCCCGGCCCCATTTTTATATATGAGACCAAACAGCAAGTCACAGCATCATGTTTACAGTACTCGGGATGGGGCACACTCGCCAACATCTAGAACGTAACAGAGAGACTCACAGGCAGCAAAACCAGGACCGTGACACAGAAACCTCTAAAGAGGAGGGGGAGGGAGGAGGACCAAGCAGGTGGGCTACATGGGCGTCAGCACCACAGCCTCACATCCCACTCCCATCGTGCAGCACTTCAACATGGAGGTCGATGGGGGCACATGACCCTTCTTCAGCCTGGATTCAGACAGAGCAGTATAGGAGGCCTTCTTGCAAGCTCCCAGACCGCCTTGGTAGCTTCCATCAACCTTGACCGATTTGCTCCAAAGGAGCTTACACAGTCAGCTCTCTATATGAAATTTTTAAATTTAGGGGCATTATGCCTACTTTTGTGCCTGTTGTTTGGCAGATTCATGTGCCCTCCAGGATTCACATCTTTGTCTGGTTGCTTGCTCATAATAAATTGCTCACTAGAGACAATCTTTCTAAGAGACAAAATGTAGATGATTTGCGTTGTGTGTTTTGCTCCGAACCTGAAACTTGCATTCACTTATTTTTTGAGTGTGTGGTTGCCCGAGAGATCTGGAGATGTATGCAACAAATTACTGGTTGCAACACAAATCCTCAGTTTCTGGACATAGCTAGGTGGTGGATGAGCAATAAGAAACACAATGTAGAAAATGTTCTTAATGCTGCTATTCTTTGGGCCATTTGGAAACGTAGGAATGATATTTGTTTTAATGGATCTCCTTAGCTGGGATTGCATGACGTGCTGAGAAGCGCTGCAAGCTAGTGAGACCTATGGAAGGTGCTCTGCACTTTCTTCCTGAATGAGCAGCGGGCGCTATATCAGACCATCCGTAGGGCCTGCGAGGCCCTCTCCGCCATCCTTCGAGTTGTTGCGCTCGCCGTGGCGCCGAGCATTGTTAACATGGTCAACGAACATGAGGATTTAGGAGGTGACTTTATTTTGACTAGATGAGAGTAGGGACCCACTAGGGCCATAGCCGTACGTACACAAGTGCCTCCTTATTATGTACAACTATAATTTTTTCGCTTCCTCCTGGTTTCCTGACATCACGGTCCCACACCATTGTCAACCTATGTAGTTAATAAACGAGAGAATTGCACAAGGAGCGGTCGACAGCTGGGACCAAGCAGCTTGAGCAGTATTTGTGTTTTTGAGTTGTGAGCACTACAGAGTATTTCTTGAGCAATGTTTTCGTTGTTGTTCAGAGGAGAGCAGGGTATTAACTGGGCTGGCTGTGGCCCGTCTAGCCCAGGCCAGATATCCAGCCCAAATATTAATTTTTTTCAAGCTGAAAATGGCTAGCCGAGCTATACTTTTTTTAGGAATACCCAGGCAAGTTCAACTTGTTATTCTCCGCCCCGCTGATCTGCAAATCTTTCCTAGGAGGGATGCATTAGGCTTAACAAGAAAATGGGCTTTAAGAAATAATAAATGGATTGTAATTATAAAAAAAAGGGCAGTAACTATAAAATATGCAACCAACACGTAATTAGTTTATAAAATATTATTTTTGGATTTTGAAAATTTTAATTTTATTAATTGTTGCGTGCGCAATGTTTCGTTGGATTTTTACGTAACACAAATTTATATTGAAATTGTATTTAATCTGACTAGAAATTTTGGGATAAAAATATTTTGGATCCCATCAAAATGTGGGAAATTTTATTGAATTCTGTTTTGAACGGTTGGTTGAAATTATTAATCGTTGTCCTAGCTAGAAAATGGGTTGTACTTTTAACAAATTGTAAATGGGTTGTAGTAAATTCCATTATAATTCAAAAATGGATTGTACATTCTTACAAATCACAAATGGGCTATATGTTCTCTTCCACACACTTGTGGGACTACTAAGTTGACACGTGCCCTAAAAAAACAAAAACTAAGTTGATGCGTATGCAAGGCTTTGTCAACTTATAGTCAGCACACGGTTCTAGCAGCAGTGGTCGTTGGATGTCCATCCAACGGATGTCGTGCTTCTTCTTCAATCTTGGCAATTCTAACTTCAGCCGCCCAAAAAATGATTCCTCCCCTGACATATGGGGCGCATCATTTCGGAGGCTGACCTGTGGGCCTACTAAGTTGATGCGTACCAAGGGCTTTGTCAACTTAGTCAATATAAATGATTCTAGCTGCAGTGACCGTACGATGTCCATCCAACGACCGCGTCGTGCTTCTTCAACCTCTTGTCTTCTTGCTCCAGCCGCCCAAAGCAGCGCCGGTCGTGCCGCCTGCTCCTCCCTCTCGTGGCCGGTTGTGCTGCCGCGGAGGCCTCACCGTCCCCTACCACTCCCACCACTGGCCAGGCCATCCCTCTACTCACCCACACCCCCTGTTATTCTGTGGCGACGACAGCCTCACACCGCAGCCGAACCAGTGAACCCTCGTACTCCTCTCCGCGTGGGCATCCACTGCCGCGTCTTCCCCGGCTCCGCGTCGTCCCCTTCCTAGGCCTCGCCGTCATCCACCGCCCTGGTGCTCTCGGCATGGCGTGGTCAACGTGGTCAAGGAATGACTTCCACCGGAAGAGTACTGTATGTGGAGAGGCTGACAGCTGGGTCCACGGCCGCAGCAAGGAAGTGCCTCCTTATTATGCGCAAAATAATTATTCCTCCACCTGACAGCAGGGACCCACCGGACGGGCCACCATATTTCACGAAAAAAAGTTCCCCCCTGACTGCTGGGACCCACCAGCTACATCTTCGCACGCAAGGAAGTGCCTGACAGTCGAAACCCACCTGGTCGAAGCGTACGTAGCGTTGTCATTCTGGTCGCGAACGTGTACGTATATAACGGTCGATGTAGAGGCGCACACGTGTCATAGTAGAGGCGCGCATGTGTCATAGTAGAGGCGCGCACGTAGCATGTACACGTACGTACAACGGCCAGGGTGCAAGAAAGTAAATACGGCCACGTACGTACATACGACCGGGTCTCGAACGCCTACTCGCGCATACGTACGGCCAGGGCTCGTGTACATGGCTGGGTCGGAACGGAGAAGCTGCGCCTTCGTCGTGTTGACGGGGAGGCAACGAAATGCGTCGTGTTCATCGGGAGGCAACAGAATACGTCATGTTCATCAGGAGCCAACCGGCTTGGACGGAATAGCCGATGGAAATGAGGCCTGGCATACCGCAGAACGGAGGAATTGGCCTTGTGTTCGACCGGCCACAGCCAAAATGGGATCCTGTTCATCGGGAGGGGCTTGGCGTACCGCAAAACGGAGGAAGCAGACTTCTCTTGGTCGAAACGGGGACCAGTTGATCGGGAGGGGTGTGGCGTACCGCAAAACGGAGGAAACAGACTTGTGTTGGAGCGCTACGGTCGAAACGGGGGGGGGGGGGTCCTATTCATCGGGAGGGGTGTGGCATATCGCACAACGGGACTCCACGGGATACTGTTCATCTCCACCTTCGACCTCCTCCAGCCTCCACGGGCTCCTGTTCATCCACCGTCGACCTCCTCTAGCCTCCACTTGTGACTGTTCATCCACGGGCTCCTCTTCATCTAGCCTCCACCGCTCCTCCACCGGCTACTATTCAACCAGCCCTCTCCACGGGGTCCTGTTCAACCACCCCTCCATGGGCTACTGTTCATCCAGCCCTCCACCGGCTACTGTTCAACTAGCCCTCCATGGGGTCGTCCTGTTCATCCAGCCCTCCACGGGGTCCTGTTCATCCACCCCCCAACCGGCTCGATCGATCGGGGTCCTATTCATCTAGCGGCAACGACCTTTACTACCATGGGGTACTGTTCATCCAACCCCCCACCGGGAACTGTTCATCCAAACCCTCACAACAACACTCACTGTTCATCTAGAGGCAGCATCGATCGGCTTCAGCTAGCAGCAGTAGCAAAGGAATCACTCGGGTTCAGTTAACAGCAAGGGATCGATTGATTGCTCGGGTTCAGTAACACGTAGCCTGCAGTGCAATAGCTCGGGTTCAGTTAGAGCCCAACGCTTCGCTCGGGTTCAGTTAGAGCGAAACGCCTCGCACACGTGCGTACGTGTACGAGAGAAACATGCATCGCTCGGCCCCCGACCACCCACAGTAACCGAGAACTCCCAGATATTTTCCTCGCCCTCGCTTCTACCACGGTATTTTCCGTCATGGACGGCACAAAGAATGTCATGCAGCTGCGTCTCCGGCCCGCCCAGGACGAAAAGCCCATTTTCTGTCATGATTTTTTTCATAGAAGTAGGAGCCCACCACATCTATGATGATACCGGGTTTTGTCACAAATATCATCATAGAAGTGTCATAAGCATGACAGAAAAAATTTCGTTCGTCCCAAAATGTCATGGATATGTCTTTTTTTGTAGTGGAATCTATGGATGTGAATTTTTTTGGTAGGAATTTTTTTGGTAATAACGCGTATAGAGGTAATTTCAACCCTAGGAAATTTTCTAGTAATTCCTCTAATAATAATGGTAATTCCTACAACAATTCTTATGGAAATTATAATAAGACGCCATCTAATCTTGAGAACGATATTAAAGAATTTATTAGTTCTCAAAAGAATTTCAATCCTATGGTTGAAGAAAAATTGCTTAAGATTGATGATTTGGCTAGGAACGTGGATAGAATTTCTCTTGAGATTGATTCTTTGAAAATTAGATCTACTCCACCCAAGCATGATATTAATGATTCACTAAAAGCTATGAGAATTTATATTGATGAATGTAAAGAAAGAACCGCTAGGATGCGTGCTAAGCGAGATTGGTTTATTAAAGTGTGTTCTTCGATTTCTTATGATAATAATGATGAAGATCTTAAAGTGATTGGTGTGACTCCTATCGAATCTTTGTTTTTCTAATATAAATATGGGACTGGAGATGAGTCAACTTTAGCTAGAAGGCGTCCCAATGATTCGGAGTTTAAAGATCTTAACGAAAATCTTGATAAAAGTGGGATTGGAGAGGTTGAAACTTTAAATATCAATGAACCCACTATTTTGTATCAAGGACTTTAATTATGATAATTGTTCCTCGATGGATTATATTTCCTTGTTGCAATCCACGTTGAATTCTCCTCATGCTTATAATCAAAATAAAGCTTTTACTAAACATATCGTCGATTCTATGATGAGATCTTTTGGAGAAAAAGTTGAGTTGGAAGTTTCTATCCCTAGAAAGCTTTATGATGAGTGGGAACCTACTATTCAAATTAAAATTAAATATTATGAGTGCCATGCTTTGTGTGATTTGGGTGCTAGCGTTTCTACGATTCCAAAAACTTTATGTGATGTCCTAGGTTTTCGTGAATTTGATGATTGTTCTTTAAATTTGCATCTCGTGGATTCCAGTATTAAGAAACCTATGTGAAGAATTAATGATGGTCTTATTGTTGCAAATAGGAATTATGTGCCTGTAGATTTCATTGTTCTTGATATAGATTGCAATCCTACATGTCCTATTATTCATGGTAGACCTTTCCTTAGAACGATTGGTGCAACTATTGATATGAAAAAAGGAAACCCTAGATTTCAATTTCCATTAAGGAAGGGCATGGAATACTTTCCAATAAAGAAAATTAAGTTTCCATATGAATCTACTATGAGAGCTACTTATGGATTGTATACCAAAGATGACAATACCTAGATCTTTGTTTTATGCCAGCCTAGGGGCGTTAAATAATAGTGCTTGTTGGAAGGCAACCCAATTTTTTTGTTTTTTGTTTTTGCTATTTTTATCGAAAAATAAACATTATTACCTCTGTAGTAATTGTGTTTTGGTGTTTTTAATTAGTGTTTGTGCCATGTAAAGCCTTTGGGATACTTTGGTATATCGTTGATTTGATCTTGCTGAAAAACAGAAACTTTTGCGCCAAGTAAAATAATATTCATAATTCACAGAAGCATGATAACATCCTGATTTTTCTACACAAGATTGATATATGAATTGCCTCTGTTTTCCTAATTTTTCAGAATTTTTGGAGTTATATAATTATACAAAGTTTACACATTACTACAAATTGTTCTGTTTTTGACAGATTCTGTTTTCTATGTGTTGTTTGCTTATTTTAATTAATCTATGGGCAGTATCCGGGGGTATGAACCATGGATAAACTGGAATACATTAGATATTAAACCAATATAAATAAATAATGAGTTCACAACAGCACCAAAAAGTGGTGATTTATTTTCTTATACTAACGGATCTCATAAGTTTTCTGTTGAGTGTTGTGTTGTGAAGTTTTCAAGTTTTGGGTAAAGATTTGATGGACTATGGAATAAGGAGTGACAAGAGCCTAAGCCTGGGGATGCCCAAGGCACCCCAAGGTAATATTCAAGGACAACCAAGGATCTAAGCTTGGGATGCCCCGGATGGCATCCCCTCTTTCGTCTACGTCTATCGGTAAATTTACTTGAGGCTATATTTTTATTCACCACATGATATGTGTTTTGCTTGGAGCGTCTTGTATGATATGAGTCTTCGCTTTTTTGTTTTCCACAATCATCCTTGTTGTATACACCTGTCGGGGAAGCTGATCGGACCCACGAACACCTATGGGACCGGCGGACCGAGCCCCTTTCGGTTCGGTGGGGGGCGGAGGTCGCACGAAGAGCAGATCGAGGCGAAGCACACGAGCAGTTTACCCAGCTTCGGAGCTCTCCGAAGAGATAATACTCCTACTGCTGCTTGTCTGATTGTATTGTGTTCTTTCTAGAGAGCAATGAGAGCTACAAGACCTAGCGTGAGTATCTCTGGTTTCGAATGAGCTGAACCCCCTCTACGTTGCGCATGGGCCTCCTTTTATATGCTCAAGGGGTCTCCGACAGATGGCAACGTAGACAAGGGCAAAAACGGAAAAATGAGTTGCGGTTGGTACAGCTACTTGTACAGTGTATTCTACCTAACTCTGACGGCAAGGGACAAAAGCATTAAATGCCCGTCCATGTCGCCTAAACAGTGCAACAGGGACCGTCAGGAGCGCCACCGCTTGCCACGATGGCAATCTTGTCAGCGCCGCTTACCGCTGCTCTCCGCTGGCTGCACAGCCTCTTTTCACGCGCGCCTGGAATGGTCCCATGGCGACACGTTGGTGGATGAGCTGGAGCAGAGATGAAGAGTGGTTGCCTGCCGCGGCAAGCGCCTTGCCGCGGCTGAATCCTTGTCGCGTCCGGAAGCTTGTCGCTCTCCGGGCCTTCCCGGCAAGATCCTCTTGCCGGGGTCTTGTCTTTTGTGTGCCTTGAGTGGCCTTCCTGGAAAGCTCCTCTTGCCGGGGCCTTGTCTCCTTGGCCTAAATACTTTGTTCTTGAATGGCTCCAAAGGAACCACGGAGGACCTTGGCGGTCACCAGGCAAGCCTCCCTTGCCGCGGGGTGCTGCAACTGCCCGTGCACGAGTTCGGGATACTAGGGTACCCCTACTCTAGTACACCGATAGGAGCCCCCGGGCCTGGGCCACACGCGGTGCCGAGCGCAGTTGGGCCAGGCCCAAAACAGTGCACGGGCACGCGCGGCCTGGATCACGCCGTAACTTGCTCTGGACCCACCACGTCCCCCACGAACAGCACGCATTGAACGTGGCGTCATGGGAGAGATCGTGGGGGGTTTCTTTATTTGGAAAAGCGGAACGTCCGCCCCCTCTCCCTCCTTATAAACAGGGGATACAGGGGCTGGTCGCCCACCTCGCCATTTGCTGTCTCATCTCGAAAACCACCGCCGCTCACCCCTTCTTCTCTAGTCCGAAGAGAGTAGCGCCCGCCCCCATCGCCACTCAGCGCCATCGACGCCGTCGGTCTCTCCACCGCCTCGCCATGGCTCAAAGCCGACAAGGGAAGGGCGTGAAGTCGGCCGAGGCGCAGCGGCTCACGGCGCTGCGAAAGGAGCGGGCCGTCTCCCCCCCCAGCTCGCCGCAAGGAGCCGAGGGAGAACTACTACCTGTTCGGTCGACGGAGACGCTGAAGATCCACAAGATGAAGGTACTCCCAGCCGCTGCTTCTGAACTAGCCCCAACTGGGTATCCCTTCTTTGCGCTTTTCTTCTATTGCGGGCTCTGCCCGCCCTTCTCTGAATTTTTCTGCGATATCATGAACACCTACGGGCTTCGCCTCCTTGATTTCACCCCCAATGTTGTCCTGACCATGGCAGTTTTCGCACACCTTTGCGAAAAACTTTGTCGGAGTCCACCCAAACGTAGCCCTCTTCCACCACTTCTTCATGCCCCGCGTCGAGAGAGGAGAGCCGCTTGCCGGAGGGATTGCTTGGATCTCCAGGATCGGCAAGAAAGAAGCCTATCTGGAAGGAGAGCTCCGCAGCAAGTGGGAGGATTGGAGAGCCGATTGGTGTTGGATCGTTGAGGAGAACCCGCGGCCCTTTACTGCCCAGCGCCAAACTCCAATAGTGCGCGGCAACGATTGGAGCAACTTGGCGCTGGAAGATGCTAGGTTGAAGATTGCCGTGACCCGGATCTTGCGCCTCGGGCTTGCCGGACTCACCATAGGCGCTGTTGGCGCAGATTTTCTTCGCCGCCGCATCGCTCCCTTGCAGGAGAGGAGGAGACCTGCTTGGGAGTTCCACAATGCGGCGGACATCATGAGGCTACGCCCGGGCCTCAACTTCAATTTCACTGTCTTGGAGTTGGATGCGATGCTGCTGGAGCTGTTCAAGCATGACCCCGATCACCCCGAGTGGTTTAGGTTGCCGAGGGGAGTCGTCCCATTATGCAACAACTCTTCGCTCGACCGCATCCGTGCAATGATGTCGTTGTGCGATTCGCATGGGATCGTGACAACCTGGCAAGAGCCTTCAGACGACGTCGTGCGGCAGTTCTTCGACAGCTTGGAGGAAGTGCCGATCCGCCCCGACGAGCAGAAGAGGCTCACCCGCGACACCACTGATGACGAGATGCAGCGCATTGCTACCAGGTTGGAGGAGGCGGCAGCAGCTGCTGCCGCTGGGGAATTCGGGTTCACCGTGGAGGAGGCAGAGGCAGCAGAGGCGGCAAGCCTTGCCGAGCGAAGGGAGTTCGCCGGTGAGGAAGAGCTTGCCGAAACCGAAGCCGAGTCGAGCGAACCAGCCGAGGGCGCTTCTTCCCCACCATCCAGCAGCTTGCCGCAAACGGAGCCCCCGGCTCCACCAAGGAGGCGTCTCCGCAAGGCTGGAGACGAGACGGGGCGGCAGACGGGCCAACAGCCGCAGCGCCAAGCGACGCTCTTCATCATGCAAAGCATCAAGCTGCTGCTGGAGCACCCACACCGCTGAATAACCGAGGCGGGATCCTCCTGTGCCACCGCTGCCACCCCGCCAAGCGGTCAAGAGAACCTACTCCTCCGCCTCGTCGCACCGGAGGCGAGCCGGAATTTGATCTCCCCGCGCTCAGCTCCGACGAGGAAGAAGAAGAGTAAGCTTCTATATTGTGCTTGTATTTCTTCAATTTTATTGCTTCGTCTTGTATCTGATTTGCTTCATTCTGAACTCTTTCCTTTTCAGGAAGCTGGCCCAGGGAGCGTCGAAGAGAGCCAAGACCCCGGTGGTTGTCATTGAGGATGATCCCCCCGTGGCAACAGGAGGCGCGTCTGAGACCCCCTTGCTGGACTCGGCAACCCTTCCTCCAAGCAGCCCCCAGCACAGCCCCCAGCGTAAGTATATGGTTTACTTCTTACTGTTAGGCGTGCATGGGTGCTCCTTCTTTGCTGATATCTGACTGTTGGTTTGTGTAGGAGCAGAGCAGCCTCATCAGGAGCGTCCGGAAACCGCTCCCGAAATGCCATCTGCCGACTACACCACCAAGGGAGGATTCCCGGCAAGGGAGTTCTCGGCAAGGAGACTTCTCCGTGAGGGACAGCACCATGATCCTCCGTGGTCGAGACCATGGCTGCAGATCCCATTGCAGTAATCTCTTGCGTGAAAATTTCCTTGGGCTCTTTTTTCTTCTGTTTTCTTTTCAACATTTGCTTGATCGTTCTTTCTTTTTCTGGTCGCCGATCCATCCGCCACGAGCCAATGGAGACCGAGGTCGCCGGCGAGGAGGACGCAAGGCAACACCGACAACGCCGCCACCATGGAGGAAGAGGCTGGCGCCGATGGATCCGCCGCGAAGAGGCCGCCAAGGCTGCCGCCGCAAAAGGCTGGCGAGGGTTCCGCGATCGACCGACGACTTCGAGGCCGCAGGAGCGCCAGCGCCACGCCGACCGCCGATCCTCCGCCATCGGTGCAGCGTGTCGAGTTCGAAGAGCCCCAGCCCGCGCCTATCTCAAGGCGGCGATGGCGTCTTCATCAAGCTCCCCTGGGCATCGAGCTCCAGGGCGCCGGTTGAAGGAGAGACCTTTGATGAAGAGCTGCTCGCCTCCGCTGGGTTGTCGCTGGTTGACGCGCCAAGCAGCAGCAGCAGGGCGAAGTTCAAGAGGAGCAGCTGCAAGAAGCTGCTGTCGCTCTACCGCGCCCGCAAGCCAAACTGAATCCCGGAAGCGCTTTGTCGCCGGGCGGAGCAGACATAGAGAAGCGCGTGGAGGAGCTCCGGGGAATCAATCAGGAAGCTCTCCGGTCCTTGGCAGAGGAGCGGGAGCAAATTTTTGAGGTGCGCAAAGCCTTCATCCTCGAGAAGGCAGAGGTTGAAGAGCAGCAGAGGCTCGCTGCCGAGAAGCTATCCGCGCAGGAACGCGAGCTGGCGCAGCGGAAGATCAACCTTGACAGCCACGAGGAGGAGCTTGTCGCGCGAGAGGAGTCACTTGGCGGGGCTCTTAAGGAAGCAAAGGATGCTGCCGCAGCTGCCGAGGCCGCCAAGAAAGAGTTGGAGACGAAGGTGACGCAGCTGGAGGCTAATCTCCGTAAAAGCGGCGAGGAGCTTGCTGCACTCAAGCACGAGCGAGAAGGACGCCTACACTCTTGGCGAGCTGCAGGCTGCCTCGCCGAGAGGAGCAAGGAGCTCAGCGCCGCCAAGGACTCCAAAGCAGATCTTGAGCTGAAGCTGACCACCCCGATGCGGCTGGACGGCGCCAAGGAGCGGAGGTGGGCTCGTTGAGAAGATCAAGGCGACGAGGCGCTGGCGAAGCGCCATCGCCGCCAGAGCACCTTCAGGGAGAATGTGGAGCACCGGACCGAAGGTCTTGTGAATATCGCCGCCATCGACAAGGAGCCGACGGAGCCGGGATGGTGGATCTTGGTACTCTTCCGACGAGCGCCTCAACCCAGGGCCAAGCTCAGCTTGTTCTTCAAGGGCGTGGGACGGCTCTCCAATGACTCGGGAAGAGATCCCAAAGCAGCTGGCGAAGAATCGCGCCAGATCTGTGCGGGAGCTCTCCGAAGGTGTTGATGAAGGTGGCCTTCCGCAATCCAGGCCTCAACCTCACCGCGCCCTCAGATCCTTGCCGCCGGATGCTGATGTGGAGGCTCAAAGCCCTTGTCGCACCCATTGTGGACAAGGTGGGCAAGATCAAGCGGGTTGATGGCGACCGTGTAGATTAGGCCGCCAGTTTTATCTTTCCTTGTCGCTGCTGATCATGTTTAGGAGAACAATTTATTAGATCTGCGACAAGCTATTTTGTAATATAACTCTATCTTGGGCAGTGATTGCAATGTTATTTCCTTTACTTGATTCCTTCCTTTGTATGTTTGTGCCCTCGCTTTTAGGGAACTTGTCGGCGCTGGCACCTTTGTCATGAAGCGCTGAGTGCGAACGTCAAGAGCTTCGTCAAGGCGGTGCCGCTTCGACAAGCAACCTTGTCGCAACTAGTTGCAGCTCACTTACGTTGTTGAGCGGACTCGAAACAAAGTAAGGGCGCGACCAGCTACGAGTCGGTTCCTCCGCGCACAGGTTTTCCATACAAAGTACTATCGTCCAAGGAAGATAACTTAAAAAATTAAAAACTGATTGCTCAAACTTTGGCAACTTAGCTTTTCTGTCGTTTGCTTCCCGGTAAGACGAAACTTCCTCGAGCGACGCTTGGTGGCCCACACCATTATCTTCTCCTTCCCCGGCTAACTTGTGGGCGAAGGAACCTTCCTTTCTTTGAGAAAGAGAAAGAAGAGAAAATAAAGTTATGGAGCCTTGTGGCTTGTTATTGCTTACCGGGTGTAGGTGCTGCACAAAGCGTCAGACAAAACATGCAATAAAATTATGAATGCATGAAATTGACAAGTTGTGCGAAATACATGCGCTTTACTTATGCACGGGGTCTGCGCCCGGCTTTGTACAAAGGATTACATGCAACATCGGCAAGATTTGTACAAAAGGTGGTTGCCGGAACAGGTTCCGCAACCGCGCTTCTGAGTAAAACTTACGAAGATGCTCAATGTTCCAGGAGTTGCTCACCGAATGCCATCTTCGGTCTCGAGGCGACATCGCCAGCCTAGTGACTCGTTTCACCCGATAAGGGCCTTCCCACTTCGGCGTCAACTTGTTGGAATTCTTGGCGGACTGAGCACGCCGAAGAACAAGGTCGCCTTCCTCGAGGCTCTGGCACTAACTTTGCGGCTATGGTAGCGATGCAAAGCTTGCTGGTAACGAGCAGCTCGTACAGCGGCCTGAAGACGGTCCTCCTCAAGGAGCAGCGCGTCATCTTGTCGCAGCTGCTCTTGCTCAAGCTCATCATAAGCGAGTACTCGAGGCGACCCGTATACGAGTTCCGTGGGGAGAACTGCCTCTGCTCCATAGACTAGAGCGAAAGGTGTCTGGCCAGTGGCTCGATTTGGCGTCGTCCTGATCGACCAAACAACCACTGGTAGCTCCTCAATCCAGTTTCTTCCGCACTTGTGTAGCCTGTCGAAAGTTCTGGTCTTGAGCCCACGCAGCACTTCAGCATTTGCCCTCTCCGCTTGACCGCTGCTTCTGATGAGCAATGAAGCGAAAGCGACCTTGGCGCCAAGATCTTGGACGTCGCATGAAGGTGCGACTCGTGAATTGTGTTCCATTGTCGGCGATGATCCTGTTAGGAATTCCAAAATGGCAAACAATCGACCAAGAACTTGATCACGATCGTCTTGTCACCTTCCTCACTGCTTCCACTTCCGCCACTTTGTGAACTTGTCGATTGCGACGCACAAGTAATCAAAGCCCCGACAGCTCGGGAAAGGGACCGAGAATGTCGAGCCCCTGACGAAAATGGCCAGGATAAAGGGATCGTCTGGAGAGCTTGAGCTGGTTGGTGTATCTGCTTGGAATGGAACCGCACGCTTCACACTTGGTTACTTGTGCAGTTGCATCACGGAGGGCTGTCGGCGGAAGAAACCTTGCCGAAAGCTTTGCGGCAAGTGCTCTTGCACCAATGTGGTGACCACATATGCCTCCGTATATCTCGCCAACAGCTTCATCCATCTTCCCGTGAATACACTTTAATTTCACACCGTTGAGTCTTCTTACATGCAGTGTGTCTTTGTCGACAAACTGGTACATACTTGACTGCCGAGCTACTCTCTCCGCTTCTTCTTGCTCTTCGGGAAGTTCTCCTGTCTGAAGGAAATGGACAATCTGCTGTGCCCATGTTGGAGCTTGTGGCTCGACAACAAGGACTAAAGGCACATATGCTGCTGCGGGAACATCCGCTTCTATGGCAAGAATCTGCGGCTCGGCCGGAGCTTGATGTTCCTCGGCAAGCTTGCCGGAGCAAAACTTGTCGGGAGCGTCTGCTTCAACGAAACAAACCCTAGGGCTTGTCGGAGCAGACTGCTCCTCGGCACTTTTGGTGTTGAGCCTGGGGACCTTTTTGGTGGCGGCTTCGGGAAGCTCTGCCAGAAAATAGTCACCAGAAATCAACTTCCTCTTCTTGTTCTGTCCAGTTGATGGCGTTACGGTTGGTTGAGTTAGCTTGAGCACGAAAATCCCTGGTTCCACAGTAACTTGAGTCGCGCGACTTTGACAAGCCATCGGCAATATCATTCTCGAGCTCTTGGAACATGTTCCATCAGAGGCCGTCAAAGTGTTCTTCTAGCTTTCTCACTTCATCAATGTAGGCTTCCATCAACGGACTCGATAATCTTTGTTTACTTGGCGGACGACAAGCTGCGAATCACCCGACAATGAGTTTCTTGATCCCAAGGTCTCATCAACTCGAGACCGGCAAGCAAACCTTCATACTCTGCAGATTGTTTGTTGCTTGCTCCTTGGGAAAGTGCATCTGGACTATGTACTTGAGGTGCCTCCGGTGGCGCGACAAGCAGCACGCCGGCACCGGCGCCTTGCAGCGAGAAGGAACCATCAAAGTACATCAGCCATTCTTTGCTTGCTTCCTTGACGGGGATGCTCGTCTCTGGAATTTCTTCATCCTGCGTTGGCGTCCATTCTGCTATAAACTCTGCCAATGCTCTGCTTTGGATAGTTGAAGTGCTTTCAAACATGAGGCCAAAGCTTGACAGTTCTAGTGCCCACTCGACAATCCTGCCTGTTGCTTCTGGATTTTGCAATATCCTCTTCAGGGGAAAGCGAGTGATGACTGTTATCTCATGTGCTTGGAAGTAATGGCGCAGCTTTCTCGAGGCCATGAGGAGGCCGAAAAGCAATTTACACACCGTAGTACCTTGACCTAGCCCCAGAGAAGGGAACTGACAAAGTACACTGGGCGCTGCACCATCCTTTTCTGTGTATTCTCGCACGCCTGCGCAGATCCGTCCTTGTCGGGACCAGAGCTTGTCGGTGAAGCCCCCTGCTTGTCGCTGGATGCATCTGCCTTGGATGCCGGCTCATCGTCTGCCTCCCTTTCCGCTACTAACGCAGCTCTAACCACTTGATTGGTTGCCGCTATATATAGCAGCAACTTCTCTTGTGGCCTAGGTGCGACAAGTATTGGAGTGGAGGATAGGTACCTCTTTAAGTCCTGCAGCGCAGCCTCCGCTTCGGGAGTCCATTTCATTGGACCTGCCTTTTTCAAAATCTTGAAAAATGGCAGGGCGCGTTCAGCAGACCTAGAGATAAACCTGCTGAGAGCAGCCATGCAACCGGCAAGTCTTTGTACATCCCTGACGCGCTTTGGTGCTTCAATCTGCTCAATGGCCTTGATCTTGTCGGGATTGGCTTCAATTCCCCGCTGAGACACGAAGAACCCGAGAAGCTTGCCGGAAGGGACTCCAAACACGCACTTCTCGGGGTTGAGCTTGAGATTGATCTTGCGCAGATTCGCAAAGGTCTCATCTAAATCTTGAACCAGAGTTGCTTTGTCCTTGCTCTTGACCACTATGTCATCCATGTAGGCTTCTACATTTCGTGCATTTGCGGCTCAAAAGCGTCATGGACTACTCTTGCAAGCGTTGAACTAGCATTCTTTAGCCCAAAAGGCATCCGTACAAAACAAGATGTGCCACATGGGGTGATGAATGCGGTTTTCTCCTCATCCTCTTACGCCATGAAGATCTGATGATATCCTGAGTATGCATCAAGAAATGAAAGCAAATCACATCCAGCCATGGAGTCAACAATCTGGTCGATCGCGGCAAGGAAATGGGTCTTTGGGACAAGCTTTATTAACATCTGTGAAGTTGATACAAAGTCTCCATTTCCCATTTGCCTTATGCATAACTACAGGATTGGCCAACCACGTAGGATGAAGCACTCCTCGACAAGGCCTGCTGCTTCCAATTTCTTGATCTCTTCGCAATGAATTCTTGGCGCCCACTTTGCGCTTCGACTTTCTTCTTGACGGGCGCGCGCGGAGGACAGACAGCTAGGTGATGCTCAATTACTTTCACAGGAACACGGGGATGTCGACGGTTGCCATGCAAACACGCCGACGTTCGCCCATGAGGAAAGCAACGAGCGCCTTCCTATTTAGGGTCGAGAGTGGCACTGATGGTGAAGGTACCACCAGTGCCGTCCTCCTTGGCGGGCACCTTCTTGGTCTTTGGTGGAGCTTCCATTGCTTTCTTGCACTTGCCGGTGGAGCTCGATGGTGCGTCCTCGACGGTAGCGCAGCACTCCGAAGAGGTGCGCTTGCCAGAGTGGGCATCAGAGCTCTTGCCGGACTTGGTCTTCTTCTTCCCCCCGGGAGCTTCAGCGGCAAGTGACTTGCTATCTGTTGCAGCTGCTGCCTCCCCGTAAATCTTGTCGGCGCAGATAAGAGCATCCTTCTTGTCGCCATGGACAGAAATGACACTTATCGGGCCTGGCATCTTGAGTAAGTTGTATGCATAATGAGAGGCTGCCATGAACTTGGCGAGTGCTGGACGACCAAGTATCCCATTGTAAGGCAATGGAAAATCAGCAACGTCGAATGTGACCCTCTCAGTCCTGAAGTTTAGCTCGCTGCCAAATGTCACCGGCAACGTGATCTTCCCCTTCGGCTTGCTCCTTCCTGGATTGATTCCTTGGAATGTTCCAGTCTCTTCGAGCTCACTGTCAGGGATTTGAAGCTTCTGGAGCACCGCGGAGGAGATCAGGTTTAAGCCGGCCCCGCCGTCAACTAGCATCTTGGTGACCTTGAGGTTGCGGATAGTTGGTGAGACCAACATCGGCAGGCACCCGACCGCAGTTATGCGATCAGGGTGGTCCTCAATATCAAAGATGATAGGCGTGCTGGACCATTTCGAGGCTTGCGTGACTCTATGGATGGTTCTGCTGCATTAACTTCCGCATCCATCGCTTGAGTTGGCGGTGTGAAGTATGCGAGAAGCACCGCCACAACGCAAAGGACCTCTGTGGCTTCTGAAACTCCTGCTCATCGGTCTCGTCGTCTTCCATATCTTCATCGCTCGCTGTCGTCTTCATCCTTGTCGCGCCGCGGGAGGTCTGTCTCCTTGTCGCTGCTTGGCCTTGCCGCGGCGTCCTCCCTGGCCGGTCGCTTCTTGCCAACTCCCCGGCAGACCTTCTGGGCCTTCTCCTTGTCGCTGCGCTTTCGTACTCAGCCTTCGCTGTTCAACAAGCTGCTCGACCTTTTTGCAGCTCTGGAGGTCATGGCCCTTGGTGCGGTGGATCTTGCGAGATTGCTTGTTGGAGCTGTCACCGCTTGTCGGCGGTCATACAGTGCTGGCGATCGGTGCCAGCGGCAACCTCCTTGCCGGAGCTACCAACCTTTGCTTTGTTGGTGCCACCTCCATTGCCGGACTACTCGACAACTAGCACAGCTTTGCCTTTCTTCCTTCTGTTGTTCCGCCGCCGGCTTTTCTTTGCCGGAGCGGTCTCCTCACTATCAGATCCTCTTCTGCATTCTCTCCTGGGAGTCTCCTCCCTTCCTCAGCACGTGCACACTTGTCGGCCAGGGCATACAATTCACTTACATCCTTGACTTTGCACATCGCCATTTCTTCCCTCATCCTGCGGTTCCGCACGTTCTGATGAAACGCGTTGATCACCGCGGCAGGGTGGACATCTGGGATGTTGTAGTGCACACGGCCGAATCTCTGAATGAATTTGCGCAGGGACTCTCCTTCCTTCTGGGCGAGCAGATGAAGGTCGCTCTCTTGGCCATGAGGCTTGTGGCCGCCTGTGAAGGCGCCGACAAACTGATGGCATAGATCTGCCCAAGAAGATATGGAGTTGTCCGGCAAGTGCATGAGCCAAGATCTGACATTGGGCTTGAGTACCAGCGGGAAGTAGTTGGCGAGGATCTTGTCGTCTCGTCCCCCTGCAGCCTACACCGCGATGG
This sequence comes from Aegilops longissima, assembly GCA_021605205.1. Taxonomy (NCBI): domain Eukaryota; kingdom Viridiplantae; phylum Streptophyta; class Magnoliopsida; order Poales; family Poaceae; genus Aegilops; species Aegilops longissima. The sequence goes on along the minus strand of CM038682.1, from coordinate 504,425,208 downwards.
TGTAGATGCTGAGGAACTCCGACGGATGCGTCCTGCCATCGTACTTCTCCGCACGCGTCGCTTGAAATTCTTCTTCTTTGCCGCCATTTGGACTTGCCGCAGCTCACGAGTGAGCGCAGGGCAACCTATCACGACGACAAGTCGCTGGTTCCCTGGCGCATGCATATCGACAGAGGGCCCAGCTAGCGCTGGTCGATTGACGCCGCGCTTCTCTTGGCGCTCGATGCGAGTTCGAAGGTCTTCTTGTTGCCGTTCTCAAGAACTTGGCACCGATCAAAGCGAAGCTCGTGGATCCGATGACGCGGTGGAGTCGCTGTCGAGGTGGATCCGACGAGTTGGTGATCTTGGCCTCCTGGGTGGAGAGTGCATGGTGGTTGCACCCCCACAGGTTTCGTCGCCACCGGCTCGTGCCTTGTTGTCTTGCCGCGGCAGCGATGCAGTTGGTTGCCGCGGAGCGTCGCCATTGGCAAAGCCGATGAGACTCTGAATGGTGGCCCTCCATTCGTCGACCTTGTCGGCTGTTGGAGGGTAGTCTAGGAGCAGTTGAGCTCTCGCCAAGGCTTCTGCTGGAGTGGTGGGTGGTAGTGGCGAACGGTGCGAGGAACGGGATATGCTCGAACTTCTAACTATGCTAGAAGGAGCAGTATCCCGTCCAGGCGACCGTGCCTCGCTTGTGCCAGCATGTTGGCGTGCAAGCTGGTCTTGAGGGCCTCGGGATCCACCAGCTCGATCTTGATCCAACGAGCGTATGGTACTATGAATACCATGACGATGTCGGTCCCGCGCCTCCTGAGATGTACGCGGTGCGTGTACGGACGCCGAGGTCTGCGCGGCCTTGTCCTTGGACTTGGCAGCGTCATGAGTTCCCTCGTCGACGCCCGTTCTTCGGCCGGCGTCTACCCGCCACACGCTTGCTCGGTGGTGGCGGGATCGGCGTGGGCGGCTCCGCTGCCGCCAAGCCTTCTTCTTCGGTGGCATGTTGATGAAGATGATGAAGATGTTTCTCGTGTGAACGCCGGATCAGGTTCACACGGCCTCGACGCCCCCCTACCTGGCGCGCCAAAGATGTCGGGGAAGCTGATCGGACCCACGAACACCTATGGGACCGGCGGAACGAGCCCCTTTCGGTTCGGTGGGGGGCGGAGGTCGCACGAAGAGCAGATCGAAGCGAAGCACACGAGCAGTTTACCCAGCTTCGGAGCTCTCCGGAGAGACAATACTCCTACTGCTGCTTGTCTGATTGTATTGTGTTCTTGCTAGAGAGCAATGAGAGCTACAAGACCTAGCGTGAGTATCTCTGGTTTCGAATGAGCTGAACCCCCTCTACGTTGCGCATGGGCCTCCTTTTATATGCTCAAGGGGTCTCCGACAGATGGCAACGTAGACAAGGGCAAAAACGGAAAAATGAGTTGCGGTTGGTACAGCTACTTGTACAGTGTATTCTACCTAACTCTAACGGCAAGGGACAAAAGCATTAAATGCCCGTCCATGTCGCCTAAACAGTGCAACAGGGACCGTCAGGAGCGCCACCACTTGCCACGATGGCAATCTTGTCAGCGCCGCTTACCGCTGCTCTCCGCTGGCTGCACAGCCTCTTGACACGCGCGCCTGGAATGGTCCCATGGCGACACGTTGGTGGATGAGCTGGAGCGGAGATGAAGAGTGGTTGCCAGCCGCGGCAAGCGCCTTGCCGCGGCTGAATCCTTGTCGCGTCCGGAAGCTTGTCGCTCTCCAGGCCTTCCCGGCAAGCTCCTCTTGCCAGGGTCTTGTCTTTTGCGTGCCTTGAGTGGCCTTCCCGGCAAGCTCCTCTTGCCGGGGCCTTGTCTCCTTGGCCTAAATACTTTGTTCTTGAATGGCTCCAAAGGAACCACGGAGGACCTTGGCGGTCACCAGGCAAGCCTCCCTTGCCGCGGGGTGCTGCAACTGCCCGTGCACGAGTTCGGGATACTAGGGTACCCCTACTCTAGTACACCGACAACACCTTTTGAGAGGGACACGCATGAATCGTGATTTATTAGAATACTCTTTGTGCTTCACTTATATCTTTTGAGCTAGGAAATTTTGCTCTAGTGCTTCACTTATATCTTTTTAGAGCACGGCGGTGGCTTTATTTTATAGAAATTGTTGAACTCTCTTGCTTCACTTATGTTATTTTGAGTCTCTCTAAACAGCATGGTAATTTGCATAGGTTATGAATTTAGTCCTAATATGATGGGCATCCAAGAGGGATATAATAAAAACTTTCATATAAAGAGCATTGAATACTGCGAGAAGTTTGATTCCTTATGATTGTTTTGAGATATAAAGATGGTGATATTAGAGACATGCTAGTGAGTAATTGTGGATTGGTATAAATACTTGTGTTAAAGTTTTTGATTCCCGTAGCATGCACGTATGGTGAACCATTATGTGATGAAGTCGGAGCATGATTTATTTATTGATTGTCTTCCTGATGAGTGGTGGTCGGGGACGAGAGATGGTCTTTTCCTACCAATATATCCCCCTAGGAGCATGCGTGTAGTACTTTGTTTCGATAGCTAATAGTCTTTCGCAATAAGTATGTGAGTTCTTTATGACTAATGTTGAGTCCGTGGATTATACGCAATATCACCCTTCCACCATTGCTAGCCTCTTTAGTACCGCGCAAGTTTTGCCGATGCACTACACCCACCATATACCCTTCCTCAAAACAGCCACCATACCTACCTATTATGGCATTTCCATAGCCATACCGAGATATATTGCCATGCTAATTCCACCGTTCCGTTTATTATGATATGCTCCATCATTGTCATATTGCTTTGCATGATCATGTAGTTGATATAGTATTTGTTTTTTATACATGTCACTCTTGATCATTGCACATCCCAGTACACCACCAGAGGCACTCATATAGAGTCATATTTTTGATCTAAGTATCGAGTTGTAATTCTTGAGTTGTAAGTAAATAAAAGTGTAATGATCTTCATTATTAGAGCATTGTCCCATGTGAGGAAATGATGATGGAAGCTATGATTCCCTCACAAGTTGGGATGAGTCTCCCGACTTTACAAAAAATAAAAGAGGCCAAAGAAGCCCAAATAAAAAAACAGAGAAAAGAAAAAATGATAGAAAAGAGAGAAGTGGCAATGTTACTATCCTTTTATCACACTTGTGCTTCAAAGTAGCACCATGTTCTTCATGATAGAGAGTATCCTATGTTGTCACTTTCATATACTAGTGGGAATTTTTCATTATAGAACTTGGCTTGTATATTCCGATGATGGGCTTCCTCGAATTGCCCTAGGTCTTCGTGAGCAAGCGAGTTGGATGCACACCCACCAAGTTTCTTTTTGAGCTTTCCTAAACTTATAACTCTAGTGCATCCGTTGCATGGCAATCCGTACTCACTCACATTTATATCTATTGACGGGCATCTCCCTAGCCCGTTGATGCTCCTAGTTGATGTGAGACTATCTCCTTCCTTTTCTCTTCTCCACAACCACCATATTCTATTCCACCTATAGTGCTATATCCATGGCTCACACTCTTGTATTGCGTGAAAGTTGAAAAAGTTTGAGAACATCAAAAGTATGAAACAATTGCTTGGCTTGTCATAGGGGTTCTGCATGATTTAATACTTTGTGTGATGAAGAAGGAGCATAGCCACACTATATGATTTTGTAGGGATAACTTTCTTTGGCCATGTTATTTTGAGAAAACATGATTGCTTTATTAGTATGTTTGAAGTATTATTGTTTTGATGTCAATATTAAACTTTTGTTTTGAATCTTATGGATCTGAATATTCATGCCACAATAAAGAAAATTACATGGATAAATATGTTAGGTAGCATTCCACGTAAAAAATTATGTTTTTATGATTTACCTACTCGAGGACGAGCAGGAATTAAGCTTGGGGATGCTTGATACGTCTCCAACTATATATCTCTAATTTTTTTATTGTTCCATGCTATTATATTATCTGTTTGGATGTTTTATATGCATTAATATGCTACTTTGTATTATTTTCGGGACTAACTTATTAACCCAGAGCCTAGTGTCAGTTTCTGTTTTTTCCTTGTTTTTGAGTTTTACAGAAAAGGAATGTCAAACGGAGTCCAAACGGAATAAAACTTTACGATGATTTTTCTTGGAGCAGGAGACACACGTAATACTTGGATAGGAAGGCAGAAGAGTCCCGAGGGCTCCACAAGCCCTCAGGGCGCGCCCCCTAGCTTGTGGGCCCCACGGGAGTTCTCCAACCCTAATCTTTGGCCTATAAACATAGAAATATTCCCAAACCAACAGAAGCGTCCAACAAAATACTTTTCCGCCGCCGCAACCTTCTGTACCCGTGAGATCCCATCTTGGGGCTTTTTCTGGCACCCTGCCGGAGGGGGATTCGATCATGGAGGGCTTCTACATCAACCCTATTGTCCTTTCGATGAAGCGTGATTAGTTTACCATAGACCTACGGGTCCATAGCTAGTACCTAGATGGCTTCTTCTCTCTCTTTGATTCTCAATACCATGTTATCCTCTTCGAGATCTATCCGATGTAATATTCTTTTGCGGTGTGTTTGTGGAGATCCGACGAATTATGGATTTATGATCTATGGATATTCTTTGAATCTCCTCTGAATTCTTAAATGCATGATTTGATATCATTTTATTTCTCTTCGAATTATCGGTTTGGTTTGGCCAACTAGATTGGTTCTTCTTGCAATGGGAGAGGTGCTTATTTTTGGGTTCAATCTTGCGGTGTCCTCACCCAGTGACATAGTAGGGGTAGCGAGGCACGTATTGTATTCTTTCCATCAAGGGTAAAAAGATGAGGTTTTCATCATATTGCTTGAGTTTATCCCTCTACATCATGTCATCATACTTAAGGCGTTACTCCGTTCTTTATGAACTTAATACTCTAGATGCATGCTGGATAGTGGTCGCTGTGTGGAGTAATAGTAGTAGATGCAGAATCGTTTCGGTCTACTTGACACAGACGTGATGCCTATATGCATAACCATTGCCTTGGATATTGTCATAACTTTGCGCTTTTCTATCAATTGCTCGACAGTAATTTGTTCACACACCGTATTATTTGCCTTCAAGAGAGAAGCCTCTAGTGAAACCTATGGCCCCCGGGGTCTATTTTCCAACATATATTTTTAGATCTATAAACCAAAAAACCAAAAAAATACCTCGCTGCATTTTATTAACTTTTACTTTGTTTTATGTTTTAGTAATTTTTCATATATATCTCTATCAGATCTCACCTTTGCAAGTGACCGTGAAGGGATTGACAACCCCTTTATCGCGTTGGGTGCAAGTGTTTGATTGTTTGTGCAGCTGCATAGATTGGGGACTTGCTTGTATATCCTACTGGATTTGATACCTTGGTTCTTAACTGAGGCAAATACTTATCTCTACTTTGCTACATCACCTTTTCCTCTTCAAGGAAAAAACCAACGCACACTCAAGAAGTAGCAGCTGTCAAAGCGACCTTGGTTCCATCAAGGCTCTCCTGATAGAACACCCCGTCTTCAAAATCAATTGATACGTCTCCAACGTATCTATAATTTTTGATTGTTCCATGCTATTATATTATCTGTTTTGGATGTTTAATGGGCTTTATTATGCAATTTTATATTATTTTTGGGACTAACCTATTAACCGAAGGCCCAGTGCAAATTGCTGTTTTTTTGCCTATTTCAGTGTTTTGCAAAAAAGGAATATCAAACGGAATGAAACCTTCGCAAGGATCGTTTTTTGGAACAAACGCAATCCAGGAGACTTGGAGTGGATGTCAAGGAAGCAACGAGGCGGCCACGAGGCAGGAGGGCGCGCCCCCCACCCTCGTGGGCCCCTCGTGGCTCCACCGACCTACTTCTTTCGCCTATATATACTCATATACCCTGAAAACGTCCAGGAGCACCACGAAACCCTATTTCCACCGTCGCAACCTTCTGTACCCGTGAGGTCCCATCTTGGGGCCTTTTCGAGCGCTCCGCTGGAGGGGAATCGATCATGGAGGGCTTCTACATCAACACCATAGCCTCTCCCATGATGTGTGAGTAGTTTACCACAGACCTTCGGGTCCATAGTTATTATCTAGATGGCTTCTTCTCTCTCTTTGGATCTCAATACAAAGTTCTCCTCGATTCTCTTGGAGATCTATTTGATGTAATTCTTTTTGCGGTGTGTTTGTTGAGATCCGATGAATTGTGGGTTTATGATCAAGATTATCTATGAAAAATATTTGATTCTTCTCTGAATTCTTATATGCATGATTTGATATCTTTGCAAGTCTCTTCGAATTATCAGTTTGGTTTGGCCTATTAGATTGATCTTTCTTGCAATGTGAGAAGTGCTTAGCTTTGGGTTCAATCTTGCGGTGTCCTTTCTCAGTGACAGCAAGGGCAGCAAGGCACGTATTGTATTGTTGCCATCGAGGATAAAAAGATGGGGTTTATATCATATTGCTTGAGTTTATCCCTCTACATCATGTCATCTTGCCTAATGTGTTACTCTGTTCTTGTGAACTTAATACTCTAGATGCATGCTAGATAGCGGTCGATGTGTTGAGTAATAGTAGTAGACGGAGAATCGTTTCGGTCTACTTGTCACGAACGTGATGCCTATATACATGATCATTTCTAGATATTCTCACAAGTATGCTCTTTTCTATCAGTTGCTTGACAGTAATTTGTTCACCCACCGTAGATTATGCTATCTTGAAACAAGCCACTAGTGAAACCTATGGCCCCCGGGTCTATCTTCCATCATATTAATCTCCCGCCAACTAGCCATTTCTGTTGCCGTTTATTGCAATCTTTACTTTTCAATCTATACAACAAAAATACCAAAAATATTTATCTTGTTACCTTTATCAGATCTCACTTTTGCAAGTGGCTGTGAAGGGACTGACAACCCCTTTATCGCGTTGGTTGCAAAGTTCATGATTGTTTGTGCAGGTACGAGGGATTTGTGTGTAGTCTCCTACTGGATTGATACCTTGGTTCTCAGAAACTGAGGGAAATACTTACGGTACTTTGCTGCATCACCCTTTCCTCTTCAAGGGAAAACCAACACATGCTCAAGAGGTAGCAAGAAGGATTTCTAGCACCGTTGCCGGGGAGATCTATGCACAAGTCAAGACATACCAAGTACCCATCACAAACTCTTATACCTCGCATTACATTATTTGCCATTTGCCTCTCGTTTTCCGCTCCCCCACTTCACCTTTGCCCTTTTATTAGCCCTCTTTTTCGTTCGTCTCTTTCTGCTTGCTTCTTGTTTTCTTGTGTGTTGGATTGATTGTTTGTCACGATGGCTCAAGAAAATACTAAATTGTGTGACTTTTCCAATACCAACAACAATGATTTTATTAGCACTCCGATTGCTCCTATTACCGATGCTGAATCTTGTGAAATTAATGCTGCTTTGTTGAATCTTGTCATGAAAGATCAATTTTCTGGCCTTCCTAGTGAAGATGCCGCTACCCATCTAAACAACTTTGTTCATTTGTGCGATATGCAAAAGAAGAATGATGTGGATAATGATATTGTTAAACTGAAGCTATTTCCGTTTTCGCTTAGAGATCGTGCTAAAACTTGGTTCTCTTCTTTGCCTAAAAATAGTATTGATTCATGGCATAAGTGCAAAGATGCTTTTATCTCTAAGTATTTTCCTCCCGCTAAGATCATCTCTCTTAGAAACGACATTATGAATTTTAAACAACTTGATCATGAGCATGTTGCACAATCTTGGGAGAGGATGAAATTAGTGATACGTAATTGCCCTACACATGGTTTGAATTTATGGATGATTATACAAAAAAATTATGCCGGATTAAATTTTGCTTCTAGAAATCTTTTAGATTTGGCCGCGGGAGGCACTTTTATGGAAATCACTTTAGGAGAAGCAACTAAACTCCTAGATAATATTATGGTTAATTATTCTCAATGACACACCGAAAGATCTACTAGTAAAAAAGTTCATGCGATAGAAGAGATTAATGTTTTGAGTGGAAAGATGGATGAACTTATGAAATTGTTTGCTAATAAGAGTGTTTCTTCTGATCCTAATGATATGCCTTTGTCTACTTTGATTGAGAATAATAATGAATCTATGGATGTCAATTTTGTTGGTAGGAACAATTTTGGTAACAACACGTATAGAGGAAACTTTAATTCTAGGCCGTTCCCTAGTAATTCCTCTAATAATTATGGTAATTCCTACAACAACTCTTATGTAAATTTTAATAAGATGCCCTCTTGTCGGTGTCCTGGGAACGGGGGTCCCCAGACTTGCCTGCCTGCAGCCCACGGCATGGCTCCACCAGCGGACCTGTACGGCCCATCTTCACCAGCAAACACTCAAGACCCTCGCGAGGGGCCAAGCCTCGCGAGGCGGACGACACAAGACCTCCTCGGGGGAAGCCTCACCAGGCTGGCTCGCGAGGGGCGGAGAGATCAAGGCAAGGGGAACCTCGTGAGGTTCCTATGACATAAGCCATGACGACTGGAGCCAGGCGGGCGCGAGTGTGCGCAGTGTCCTCATTTCCTCTTTGGTGCTAAAGAGGCAAGCGCAGGCAAGGAGTCCCGAGGCATTATGCAAAGGTTTCCATATCGGTGCAACAAGACCAAGACCAGCAGGACGGCAGGATGGAGGTCACCATGGAGTCCAAGACGGCGTCACCACCAGAGACTTTGGCAGGCGAAGGCCACCTTTAGTCAGGATAACTTGTACTAGTTGTCTCCCTTCGAACTTGGTCGTTGTTGGCTCCCTTCCCGCTCAATATTTGGGGAGAGGACCAGGGCCTCTATAAATAGGACTAGCCACCACCAGTAGGGGGCAACTGATCTTGGATCAGATCCATTCCACCCTCACACACACAAGCTCATAGATCCCAAGAATACCTCTCCTCAGGAGGTTGTTCTTCCCTTGTAACTGTTTATCCTCAGCTCAAGAGGCAATCCACCACACCACACTGGAGTAGGGTATTACACCACATCGGTGGCCCAAACCAGTATAAACTCTTGTGTCCCCTATCCCTTGGGTTCGTCGAGCTAGGCTTCGAGATCACGGTGAGGCTGAGGGCGTGATTATGTAGGGGGACATCTTCGTGCACACCCTAGTGTTCGAACCTCAAGGTTTTTGCCGGAACTCGAAATCCATCATTTGGCGCGCCAGGTAGGGGTGCGCCGAAGCTTTCCTTCCGCCGATCCACGTCCCGTCCCTTCGTCGCGTCCATGGCGGGCGCTCGTCGAGCCCGCGCTGAGCGTCGGGCCGCCCTCGCCGCCCGCGTCGCTCAGACCGCTCCTGTCGGCTGGCCTCCCCGTCGTTCCCCGTCGCTCGCCGCCAACGCCGCCACCGGCCTGGCGGGAAACGAGCAGCAAGCGTCCTCGCTGCATCCCTCTGTGAGGCGGGACGGCCACACCGCCACTCCGTCACTAGCCCCAGCCGGCTCGTCGTCTCACGCTCGTCGCGCGCCCACAGACGCGCAGGCTGCGCTGCTCATGGCATGTGAGCTCCTATGCTACCGCCCAGTCGACGACCTCTACGAGGACTGGTTGGACCGCACCGCCGAGCTCGTCAACGCCGCAGGGGGCTCCCCCGCGCCTCCCTCTCGCTGCCTCGCCCTCCACCAGCTGCGGGCGACATGGCTCGCGGAGCGCCTCCACCACCTCTGCACCAAGACGGCGTTCTGGCGCCAAGACGGGCGGTCCCCTGGCGTGACCCACCGTGTCGGGCGCCCGCGCGAGAAGAAGGAAGCTGCCAAGAAGTTCCCCGACCGCAAGAGAACGCTCTCGTGCTCCCATCGCCAATATGACAAGACCGTGGGCCGCCTGCGGCGGTCGTGTGCGGACATCAAGGGCAGGCTCCGCATCAGTGATAACCCACAAGTATAGGGGATCCCAATAGCTTTCGAGAGTAGAGTATTCAACCCAAATTTATTGATTCGACACAAGGGGAGCCAAATAATATTCTCAAGTATTAGCAGTTGAGTTGTCAATTCAACCACACCTGGATAAATTAATATCTGCAGCAAGGTATTTAGTAGCAAAGTAATATGATAGTAGTGGTAACGGCAACAAAAGTAAAGCAAGCAAAAGTAATGTGTTTGGTATTTTGTAGTGATTGTAACAGTAGCAACGGAAAAGTAAATAAGGGTAAACCAGTATATGGAAAACTCATAGCCATTGGATGGGTGATGGATAATTAAGCCGAATGCGGTTCATCATGTAACAGTCATAACAAAGGGTGACACAAAACTAGCTCCAATTCATCAATGTAATGTAGGCATGTGTTCCGAATATAGTCATACGTGCTTATGGCAAAGAACTTGCATGACATCTTTTGTCCTACCCTCCCGTGGCAGCGGGGTCCTAATGGAAACTAAGGGATAT